>PYUH01000400.1:686338-780575 GCA_016808085.1 Suaeda aralocaspica | reverse complement strand
TGTTTGATGACATGTTGTATGCCCAAGCTTGGCTTGGGGAGTCATGTTGTGGTCTGTTATGGTTGTTGATTGTTGTGATGGTGTGTTTGGAGGATTAGGTGAAATTGTGAAATTTTGATGTGCAGGAGGTTCTATAAGTTTCACATTAAGGCTCTGCGTACCAATGACTGGAATTGTGTTTTAAAACACAATGTGTTGGTTTCTAAATGTGATTTGGAGTCCGGTCATGTACGTGTGATAGTTTGGTCTTAATGGCCAACTATTAAGAGTCGTGAAACTAAAATGAAAAAAAATAATAATAAAAAGAAAAGAAAAAAAAAAGGAAAAGAAAAAGAGAAAACCAAGTTGAAATTGAAGTAGATGAATGAAGAGCTTGAATTTGGTTTATATTTGTACTTTGAATGAAAATGAAGGTGTGAAGTGAATGAAAATTTGAAAAGTTGGTTTGATTCGGTTGGAATTGGATGAGGGGAGACATTGATGTTATTGTATGATTTATTGGTGAGTCTCCGTTGTTTTATATGCGTATACCCCGCATTTTCAGCCACATCATCCCAAATTTATCCTACCCTTCACCCTAGCCTTACGTTACAAGCTTATAAAGTCCTCTTTGATCTTCATGTGCATGCTTTGGTTGATTGTGGAGGAGTCTTTTGGCAAGGTCGTAAAGTATTAATTGCATTTCGAGTCGACTTTAGGATTGAGGGTATACCCTTAAACACTTGCATGAGGTGTGATATGTGGATTTGGTTCCTCAAAAACTTGCATTTAAACACTTTGTTGCATTTGCATTTCATTTTCTTATGGTTGGGTGGTGAGGGTGAGCTACATTATTAGATGCTCAATTGTGTGGAGTGACAACCCGTGAGCTACTCTAGTCATCGATTCTTTAAACTTGCTTGTTTGGCTTTGTTTGACTTTTGCTTAGGAATGTGTAGCATTTGACTTGCTTTGATCTTAGTAAACTCGGAAGGATCCTTGAGTTGTGATGCATATGTTTTTATGGGGTGAAAGTCATTTCGTTATCTTTGCTCGGGACGAGCAAAGGCTTAGCTGGGGGAATTTGATATGTGCGGTTTTTTTATGTGTTTTTCCCTTTGTTTCGAGTCAATTTTATCTAGGTGTTTTATCTGGCTTTATTTTAGCTCATTTGATGTTCTTTAGCTAATTTGAAGTGTCTCGCTAAGTTCGGTTGATTTCCGGCAATTTTAGAGCTTTTTAGTTTGATTTTATCATCCGCGGTTGTTATGCTCGTTTTGGATGTTTTGTAATTTCAGGCACGGAAACCGGGCTCGAACGAAGCCGGAAAGCTGGACGGGATAAGAATGAAGATGCATGGAAATGCGTGCCAAGAAGCTATGTAACAAGTCTTGAAGAAATCATGAAGAAGAAGAAAAGAAAATAAAATAAGTTTTTGGGTTATCTATGCGGGCGCACAAATATGACATGCGCCGCATTTAAAGAAAAATTCCACCTGAAGAGGGCCTCTGGGAGGTTGAGTGCGGGCGCATAAATCTCCTATGCGCCGCATCAGACGATTTTTCCGGAATTTTTAATTCTTTTTATTCTTCGTAGTTAGGCTTGTAAGCCAGCTTTGGGTACATTAGCACGACTTTCTAGGCAAAACAACTTATGCTTTTCATAATTTAGAATTACTCTCTTAGGTTTTAGAATTGAGCACTTTTCTCTCTCAATTAATTAGGAAATTGGTTTTTGTTCATAACATGATTCTCAATTCAATTCAAGTCTTCAATTGTTTCTCAATTTGGTAATTTTTCTGTTTTTGTTCTTTATTTTAGTTAATTTATGCTTTTTATTCTCTTAGTTTAATTAATTTAGTTAATTGCTTATGTTAATTAGGTTTAATTGTTATTACTTCATGAATTCATTAGGGATTTTCAACTATTCTGCTTTAATTTTCATATATGAGTGGAGTAGTCTAATTTCTGGTTAGGGAAACCTTGATCAATCAATGGACTAATTAAATTAGGTTGTTTCAATCCATAATTAGTAGTCAATTTCTATTATTGGTTTCTTGTTTACAATTGAATTGTGCGCAGATTTAGTTGTAATTCTGGTAATTGTTGAATTTGATACCGAGAGGTAAAATACCACAATAAGACCACTGAATAATAGCGAAATTAGTCTAGGCATGAGCGAGAGCCGTTAGATGAGTTTCGAGGGAGTCTAGATTCGAGAGAATTAGTGAGCCCTAATTTGACGATAATTGTGAGGTTGAACGATCTTTGTTAGTGAATCCATTAGTTGTTCTTGGTGACCCGAATGACCCTAGGCTTAGTTTATTGGTTTAATCCTTCGTCATTTCCAGTAATTAGTTAGTAATTAGTCAATAGTTAGTTAGTTAGTTAGTACTTCTCGACCAAGGCCAGTTATACAGTTTAAGCTTTTTAGAACTAATAGAGTTTAACTGCTTCCCTGAGGATTCGATCCTTACTTCCCTAGCTACATTAGTTAGTGCTGTTTGGTTTATTTTTTATAGGTGTGCGATAGCCTGTTCACAAACCTAGGCGTGACTTTGACACAAGTTCTAGTGAAGAAGATGACCGAAACAAGCATAAGAGGCGTGACAAACAGAAGGATGATGATCGTAGTTTAAAGTTGGACGTTCTTGAGTTCAACGGCAGTTTAGATCCAGAAATTTTCCTTGATTGGCTAAGGAGAACCGAAAGGATCTTCAACTACAAGGAGTATGATGATCATAAGGCCTTCAGAGTGGCAGAATTAAAACTAACATCTTATGCTAGCTTGTGGTATGAAGGATTACAAAGAAAACGCAAAAAGGAAGGAAGATCAAAAATTTGTTCATGGCGCAAATTGAAGAGGGAATTGAGAAAAGAATTTATACCATATGAGTATGAGCAGAACAATTTCCTAAAGATGCATACCCTGAAGCAAGGACAGAAAAGTGTTGAAGAGTATATCAATGCTTTCGAAAAGTTGATGATATTGTGTGACCTAGAAGAGAAGGAAGACCACAAAGTTGCTCGGTTTGTGGCAGGGCTGGATGGATCCATTAGGGAAAAAGTAGAATTGCAACCCTACTGGACATATGATGAGATCTGTAAAGTGGCACTCAAGGTGAAAAAACATGGGAATTCAAAGAAGCCAATAGCATTCTTTAAATCTTATGAATCCAAAAAGAAAGTAGTGCTAGACTTAAATTCGAAAATGATAAAAGGGCAGCCACTCTAATCAAACCACTGACAATCCCTAAAGACAATAGGAAGTGTGTTAAGTGTCAAGGAGTACGACACATACAAAGAAATCGCCCAAACTCTAGAGTAATCACTGCCAGGGAAGCAAAGGAAATCGAAGATGCCTACTTACATGTTCTTCTTGAAGAAGGGGAGGACGAAGATATTGATTCCCAGGAAGAACAAAGCAGCAATGATATGGAAGAAGTGGAGGCAGAAACACAGGGTCAGGTATTGGTCCTCAGGAGGGTTCTTCAGCCTAAACCTGCGCCAATTGAAGAGGACCAGAGGGACAAAATTTTCGTGACCAGGTGTAATGTGCAGGGCAGACTATGTGATGTGATAATTGACAGTGGCAGCTGTACTAATGTGGTCTCTACCCTATTAATTCAGAAATTGAATCACCCCACATACAATCATCCTCATCCTTACAAATTACATTGGCTAAGCAATACCAGTGATGTCAAAGTGACTAAGAAAGCCCTGAACAATTTCAAAATTGGTCTATTTGAGGATTCGGTGATATGTGATGTCTGTCCAATGGATGCTTGTCATATATTGCTTGGTAGACCCTGGCAATATGATCGATTTGTGAAGTATGATGGAAGAACCAATGTCTACATCATCAGGAAACAGGAAACTGACAAGCCAATTGCTTTGAAACCTCTAAAAGTGGCGCAAAACAAGAAGCAATTGAATGTGGAGAATAAAAAGGGGGTGTTTTTGACTAATCTTAAGGAATTGGAGAAAGAATTGACTGATTGCCAGCAAGTATTTATGTTGATGGCCAAAGATGTGAGAGTTGAAACATCTGCAATCCCTAAAATTCTTCAACCACTATTGAAGGAATTTGAAGATGTATTTCCAGATGACTTACCACCAGGTTTGCCTCCCAATAGGGGCATTGAACACCAGATTGACTTAATCCCAGGTGCTCAGATTCCTAATAAACCAACATATAGATGCAATCCTGAGGAGACTAAGGAAATACAAAGACAGATTGAGGAATTAATGCAAAGAGGATATGTAAGAGAGAGCATGAGTCCTTGTGTTGTACCAACACTTATCGTTCCAAAAAAAGACGGATCTTGGCGCATGTGCATTGATTCTAGGGCTGTAAACAACATCACAATCAAGTACAGATTCCTAATTCCTTGACTGGACGATATTTTCGATGAGTTATATGGCTCCTAGGTGTTTTCAAAGATTGACTTAAGAAGTGGGTACCATCAGTTTCGTATGAGGGAAGGAAATGAGTGGAAAACAGCTTTCGAAATTAAATTAGGTCTCTATGAGTGGTTAGTCATGCCTTTTGGAATCACCAACGCCCCTAGCACGTTTATGAGACTTATGAATGAAGTTTTGAAGCCATATTTGGGTAATTTTGTTGTTGTATAATTAGATGATATATTGGTTTATAGCAGAAATAATGAAGATCATCTGCAGCATCTAAGACAAGTTTTTCAGACTTTGAGGCAACAAAAATTGTACGGAAAATTGGAGAAGTGTTATTTTATGGTGCAAAGTGTGACGTTTTTGGGTTATGTGGTGTCCAAAGATGGGGTTTCAGTTGATTAATCCAAAGTTGACGCAATTCAGTCATGGCCAACACCCACCAACGTGACTGAAGTACGATCTTTCCATGGTTTGGCTTCCTTCTAAAGAAGGTTTGTCAAAAATTTCTCATCCATTGTTGCTCCTATGACTGAATGGATAAAAAAGGATAAGAAATTTGAATGGACAAAGGAGGCGCAGATTGCATTCGAAAAAATCAAGGATATGTTATGCCACACTCCTATTCTTGCATTGCCTGATTTCACAAGGCCTTTTGAAGTTGAAACAGATGCAAGCAATGTAGGGATTGGAGCAGTTCTGGTGCAGGGTAAAAGGCCAATTGCTTATTTCAGCGAAAAATTGAATGGGTCCAGGATAAATTATTCCACCTATGATAAAGAGTTTTATGCCATTGTTAGAGCTCTAGATCATTGGAGTCATTATTTGAGGCCTAATCACTTCATCCTGAATTCTGATCATGAAGTATTGAAGCATATTAATGGTCAGCAGAAACTGAATCCTAGACATGCCAAGTGGGTTGAGTTCCTTCAATCTTTTCATTTTTCATCTAAATACAAGGATGGCAAGTCTAATGTGGTAGCAGATGCACTTTCTAGAAGGTATGTGTTGATTATTGTTCTGAATTGCAAGCTGTTGGGTTTTTACCATATCAGTCTGCCCATCAGTTTGTGGGTGATATGCACTTTCTAGAAGGTATGCACTTTCTCAGTTGTTGCATCACAGGAAACTGATGGGCAGACTGAAGTGGCGAACAAAACATTAGGGGTATTATTGCGTGGATTAGTAAGCAAGACTCAGAAGGATTAGGATTTGAAACTGGCGCATGTTGAGTTTGCCTACGACAGATCACCTACTTATGCAACCAAACATTCACCTTTTGAAGTGGTTTATAGCATCAACCCTAAATTGCCAATTGATTTCATCTGTGTTCCTAAAGGTGAGTTGGTTCATAAAATGGCTTTGGAAAAAATTGAATATAGGCAAAAAAATACATGCACAGATCATAGCAAGGATTGAAAAGGTGAATGATCAATATAAGAAACAAGCTAATAAGCACAGGAACCCACGCAAATTTCAAGAGGGAGATTTGGTTTGGTTACATCTCAGAAAGGAAAAGTTTCCTAATCACTGGAAAAATAAATTGATGCCTAGATGTGATGGACCATTCAAAATTTTTAATATTGGTGATTTATCTCCATATGTGCCTGACGAACAACTTCAAAGTTTGAGGTCAAACTCTTTTGAAGAAGGGGAGGATGATGCAAGTACCAGTGACAATGACAAAAGTGATAAAGTATTAAATATAAGTTACAAGGTTGGTAATGGTGCAATCAACTACGAAGGTGAGGATGCCAATGGCAGGGATACAACCATAGGTGAAATAGTTGCTTATGGAAATATCAACCATATGGGTGCATCAAGGGTAGGGATTTGCGTGTGCATGGTCACATGTCAATAATATGGCACGCAAATCAAGGCAAGAATGGAGGATTTGGGGAACAAGATGGTTTTTCCCTATGAGTTTTTTCCCACATGGTTTTTCTCATTTTTGGCATTGTGTCTTTTATTTCTCGTAGAGTCTTGGTCATCATAATTATGCTAAAATGCATGGAGGACAGATTCTTGAAGGTTTCTTGATTAAAAGATTGGATCTTGAAGCATTTCTTGAAGTTCTTGAAGGTTCTTGAAAAATTGCGCAAAAAAGGGACGAATCTTGGGGCGTGATTTTTGCGATTTTTCCAAGATCTTGGGCAGCAAGTATTATTGTAATTTTTAGCTTAAAATCTGATGATTATCTTGTTACTTAGTTATTTAGATAAGTTGTTAGGATATTTTCTTGATTTGTTAGTTAGTTAGAGTTTGTTAGGCAAGATAAGATCAAGTGCAAGTTGCATGATGATGTGGCAATCTTATCTTGAGTTTGTTGTGCAACTTGTGCAAGTGGCGCAAGTAGGGGACGAATTTCCTAGTTTTAGGCGTGNGCAAGTAGGGGATGAATTTCCTAGTTTTAGGCGTGTATTTTTGTTGATTTTAGCTAGGATTTTGTTGTTGATTATACCTATAAATAATCTCAACATTAGGATGTAATTAATTAAGTTGAAGTTGAATAAAAAGTTTGTTTGTTAACTTGAAAACAAAAATCCGAAGTTTTAAGAATTGGTGATTAAGTTCTTTATACTCTTGCACAGATTTAATTAGTAGCTTTGAGGGTGCTTAGGCTCTAATCAAAGGACTAATTGATCAACCTAAAATTGAGAATCTTGGTGACTTGGTCTTTATAGGTTCGAAATTTTAGTCTATTCCCTTGTGAGTTTTTTTTTACACGAAAATTCACATCAGGGGGTCACGGCGCCTTGTTGGGGTGCACTACGCCCGGGTAGCCTGGGCTTGATGATAACTCCAAAGTTTGCTTTTAAAAAAAATTTCTAAGGCATGGAATTGACGACACAGGCCCAGCGGGGCCTCCATATGAACTGTTCGAGTACCACCCGCCTGGCTGGCCGGGCCGCGTGATGGGGGGAGTGCATTTTTCCTTGCTTCCTCCAAAAATGCTTCCTTAAACCTACAAATCAAACAATACTTCACAAAAAGCGTTAGTCCCTCACACTCTCTCACTTATAAAATAATAGGAATGAAATAAAACTAAACTATGAAAAATAACTAAACTACCTACGGGTAGCCTCCTGCAAAGCGCCCTTTTAAGGTCATTAGGTTGACCATGTTACCTCTTACCTCAGGTGGGAACGAGGTTATGGAAGGTAACTTCCTCAACCAATCCAACTACGTCGCTTTCATATTAATGATTGAGGTGATGTCCATTAACTTTGAATCGTTCTCCATTGTCATTCTGAACCTCAACGAATCCATACCTTCTCATCATAGTGACAATAAAAGGTCTGCTCCATCTAGACCTCAGCTTCAATTCCTTGGGAAAAGCTTTGACCTAGAGTTGAATAATAGAAATTTGTCACCAACTTGAAATTATTTTCTCATGATTCGTTTATCATGCCATTTCTTAGTCTTCTCCTTGTAAATTTTGGCACTATCATAGGCTCCTAATCGAAACTCATCCAATTCGTTCAACTAAAGTAACCTTTTCTCACCTGCAAGCATGACATCCATATTAAGCTGTTTTACCGCCCAGTAGGCTTTATATTCCAACTCAACTGGTAAATGGCACGCCTTCCCGTACACTAACCGATATGGAGATGTATCGATAGGTGTCTTAAATGCTCTTCTATAGGCCCATAAAGCATCGTGAAGCTTGCTACTCCAATCATTCCTTGACTTTGCAACCGTCTTCTCTAGGATGGCTTTGATTTCCCGATTATAATCCTCAACTTGGCCGCTAGTCTGTGGATGAAAAGCTAGCCCGGTACGATGATAGACTCCATACTTTTCAAGTAATTTAGTTAGCCACTTCTCGTGAAAATGAAAACCCCCGTCACTAATAATAGCTCTAGGAACTCCGAATCTCTGGAAAATGACTTGTTTAAACAACCTTAGCATAGTATTAGAGTACGCATGAGGTGTTGCAGTAGCTTCTACCCACTTCGAAACAAAGTCTACGACCACCAATATGAGCCTATTTCCATTGGAAGAAGGGAATGGACCCATGTAGTCAATGCCCCATAAATAAATAAAAACTCAACCTCTAGTATCCCATTTTGAGGCATCTCACGACGTTTCAAAAAATCTCTAGACCTCTGGCACGCATCACAAGACAACACAAAATCTCGAGCATCCTCAAATAGAGTAGGCCTAAAGAATCCAGATTGTAGTACCTTAAACATGGTCTTTGAACAGCCTGCATGACCTCCATAAGGTGATGAGTGGCAAAGGCTCAAGATCCCGTAAAACTCCCAATCATGAACACATCGTTGGTATAAACCATTAGCACATTCTCGAAACATATTCGGGTCATCCCAAAAATACCGCCGAACATCATGTAAAAACCGTTTCTTCTACTGTGATGAAATATTGGGAGACAAAACACCTCCTACAATGAAATTAGCAAAATCAGCGAACCATGGTGATTTAACTGCAACTGAAAGTAAGTGATCATCGGGGAAGGAGTCATCTATAGGTACGAGCTTTGCATCATCATATTGAATTCTGGAAAGATGATTAGCTACTACATTCTCCGCTTCCTTTTTTCACGAATTTCAAGGTCAAATTCTTGCAGCAATAGAATCCATCTGATCAACCTAGGTTTTGCTTCCTTCTTGGCTAGGAGGTACTTTAGAGTAGCATGGTTAGTGTGAACAATTACTTTCTAGCCCAATAGATATGATCGAAACTTATCGAGTGCATACACAACTGCTAGCAACTCCTTCTCAGTAGTAGCATAATTAACTTGAGCTGGATCAAGTGTCTTTCTGGCATAGTAGATTGTATATGTAGAACCTTCTCCTTTCTTTAGTGTAGAGCCACTCCAACTGCATAGTCACTGGCATCACATATGATCTCGAACGGGAGATCCCAATTAGAAGATTGGATGATAGGTGCAGAAATAAGTGCCTGTTTAATCCTGTTAAAAGACACAAGACATTCATCAGTAAATCAAAATCTTCATCCTTGAAAAGCAATATGGTTAGTGGTTTCGTAATTTTAGAAAAATCCTTAATAAACCTGCGATAAAAGCCTGCATGACCCAAAAAACTTTGTACCCCTTTGACATTCACAGGAGGGGGAAGTTGCTCGATTAGATGTATCTTTGCTTTATCTACCTTAATACCTCGTTCGGAGATTAAATGTCCAAGCACAACACCTTCATTGACCATAAAGTGGCACTTTTCCCACTTTAGCACTAGATTCACTTATTCACATCTCATGAGCACTTTTGTTAGGTCTGCTAAACATACATCAAAGGAAGTTCCATAGACACTAAAATCATCCATAAAAACTTCCATAATAGATTCAATGAAATAAAAAAAAGATGCTCATCATACAAGGTTAAAAGGTTGCAGGGGAATTACATAAACCAAAAGGCATTCTACGATATGCAAAGGTACCATAAGGATATGTAAAAGCAGTTTTCTCTCCATCATCTGGATGAATAGGGGTTTGGAAGAATCCTTAATAACCATCTAAATAACAGAAATACTTATGCTTAGCTAACCTTTCTAACATCTGATCAGTGAAGGGAAGGGGAAATGGTCCTTTTTAGTAGCAGTATTCAGTTTCCTGTAATCAATACACATACGCCAACCTATGACAACTCTAGTGGGAATCAGTTAATTTTTATCATTACGCACAGTAGTGGTCCCACCTTTCTTAGGCACTACCTGTACTGGACTGACCCATCTAGAATCCGGAATAGAATAAATGATACTAGCATTAAGTAATTTAATAACTTCTTTCTTGACTACCTCCTGCATGTTAGGATTCAAACGGCGTTGACCCTGTATGCATGGTTTATGACCTTCCTCTAAATGAATGCGATGCATGCAAAAATCAGGACTAATAGTAGTCAAATCATCAATAGCGTAACTAATAGCCTTTTTATGACATTTAAGCATAGCAAATAATTTCTTAAGTTTACTATTAGTAAGAGAAGCACTAACAATAATTGGATATATTTCTTTTTCAACTAAGAATTCATATTTCAAATTAGAGGGAGGGGTTTCATCTCAGGTTGTGCTACCTCCTTTAACGAATAGATAGTCTGAGCGGCTTCAAAAATTGACATTTGCTCCCTGAATTAAATTCCACTCTTGAAAGGTCTTGAATCAGCTCATCTGACTCCATATTGCCTTTACCTGGAAAAATATCCAAACACAAAACGAACTCCAGAAGATCCTTTTAAGGGATCGAGGCAAGTCATCACAAATAATTTCCTGAATAATATCAATTCTATAGCAGGATTACTCCAACATGGGGTTTTCAATGCACTATCAAGGTTAAAGGTAACCTTTTCATCACCTACCAAAAGAGTTAAACTGCCATTTTTCACATCAATAACAGCACTTGCAGTGTTGAAAAATGGTCTACCAAGAATAATAGGGATGTGAGCATCCTCTTCCATATCTAACACAACGTAGTCTACAAGAATGAAAAACCTCCCAACTCTTACTGGGACATCCTCCAAAATACGTTTTGGACATTTCACAGTCTTGTCTGCCATCTGCAAAGTAATGTTTGTAAACTTTAAAGAACCCATATCTAACTTCCTGCAAACAGACAATGGCATAACACTAACACTGACCCCTAAATCACATAAACCTTTATCAATAAGAAATGGACCAATGTTGCAAGGAATAGAAAAACTTCCAGGATTCTTGAGTTTAGGTGGAGACTTATTCTGCAAAATAGCACCACATTTTTCAACTAAAGCAACAGTCTCCACTGAACTCAATTCACGCTTCCTGCTCAATATGTCCTTCAAAAACTTAGTATATGTAGGCACCTGCGTAATCAAATTAGTAAAAGGCACAGTATCCTACAAATTTTAACAATATCGAGAAACTTATGGAAGTGATTGTCATTCTTACTCCTATCTACCCTATGAGGAAAGGGTAATGGCACCCTGGGAGTTACCAACGTATTAATGGGCTTGTCAGCTACTGGAGCTCTCTTCTCCATGTCATCTTTCTCCTTAGAAAGTGTAGGCTCTGCAATCTCCTTAATCACCACATTGCTGGTCTTACCAGTCTGTGCTCCCATCTCTGAATTAGCATCTTCAGTTGGCATCTTGGGGCCAACATAGTGGGTCCCTCTTTTGGTAGTGATGGAATTACAATGGTCCCTTTGAGCTGGTGGATTTGGCAGAGCAGGTAGTTGACCTTGTTGCCGCTGAGCTATAGACTGTGCAATCTGAGCTAGCTGGGTCTCCATTTGCTTATTGTGAGCCTACATTGCCTCCATATTCTTCAACATCTACAGCATCATATTCTTCAACTCCGAAATCTCATTACTTGGTTAGGGTGGTGGTGCAGGCAATGGTGGTCTATTGAAACCTAGTGGTTGTGGTGGTGCAAATCGTTGTAACTGCTGCTGTGCTTGCTATGGCATGAATTGTTGTGGATTCCGCACATTGTTGTTGTTCTTATACAAAAAGTATGGATGATCCTTCCAACCTGAATTATACGTGTTAGAGAACAAGTTGTTCTTGTAGGCTTGGAAGGCACACACTTGCTCCATGGAACTATGACATGATTGTGAATTGTAACCGAATGAACCACAAGAATAGTAGAAAGGCTCAGTACATCCCGAAAGTGGAGCCATTGTAGCTATAAATGGTAGTGGAGGAGATGTAGTACTAATCTTGTTGAGCTTTTAACTTATGGCATTGATCTGTGAAACTAGACTCTCGTATTTGTCATCAACTACATGCTTTCCACCTCTCTTCGAATGTCCCTCTGGGATTACCAAACTGTGAATTATGAATAGCAATTTCTTTAATCAACTCATAAGCAGCATTAACTTCCTGGTTCATGAACCTACCACAAGCAGCTGAATCAAGAAATGTAAAACTCTCATTCCCTAAATCGTTATAGAATGACTTGACCAGGAACCACTTCTCAACACCGTGATGTGGGCATAATCACAATAGATCCTTGAACCTTTCCCATGCTTCATACAATGTCTCATCTTTCTCCTGGTTGAAATTCGTGATCTTGCTCTAAAGGGTTGCAGTTCGCTCTGGAGGGTAATACTTCCTTTGAAATGCAAGAGCCAACTCTTCCCAAATGTTGATATTATCCATATTGAGAAAGTTCAACAAAGTATGAGCTTTGTCTTTCAATGAAAATCGGAACATCATCCTTCTAATGTAGTCTTGAGAGACCCCAGCTTGCTTGATTGTACCATAATATTGGAGGTAATGATTCAAGTGTAGGGTCGGGTCCTCCATTCATGTTCCTGCAAACCAATTCCTTTCCACCATATTTACTAAAGCTGGTTTCAATTCAAAAATTAGAGCCTCAGTATCAGGATCACGATAACCACTTCTCACTATTGCAGAACTGGGTTGGGAATAATCCTTCAATGATCATGCTTGTGGCGACGACAGTGGCGGTGGATGTGCATCATTTTGTGGTATACTATTCTCGTTAAACTGTGATTCCGCAATCTCTTCCTTATCAGAATGATCAGAAATATTCAAATCAGCAAAAATTTGTGACAGATCAAATAGTATTCGTTCAAAAAGAATAACTCTCGGCAATCTCCACTTCCTCCTATGACTTCGCTTATACAATGTAATGACGTTCTGGTTCAGGATCAATCCAAATTGGCATGCAAACCTATTACCTGCACAAAAACGAAAACTGCAGAAATTCGTAAGAATTGTCTCAAAGAACGATTAGTTCCTTGAGACAAAAGAAAAATAATAAAAATAGACAAAATAACCAGATTAGTAGAAAATAAACTATTGCCTCCTCGGTAACGACGCCAAAATTTGAAAGGGACAGTCGTATAGTTATCAAAAATAACCTACAACTCCAACTAATGTAGAATGGGAAGCAACGAAATTCTACTAATTCTAAAATGTTATTTTGCCGTAAGGGGTCTTTGAATTGGGTTTTAACTAATAGACTAATGACTACTAAGAAAGAAATTAAACATGAAAATGTATCAATGAACTAAGCCTAGGACATCGGTTCACCACAGACCAACCCAATGAATTGAATAACAATTAATTGACAAATTATTGACTTCCTGAACTAAGGTTCACTAATTCTCTCGAATCTAGTCTCCTTCAAAACTCCTATAATGACTCTCGCTCACTTAGACTCATTTTGCCTATTATCCCTGTGATCTAATTGTTGTAAACTTACCTCTTTGCATCAATGGCAATATCAAACTAACAATCAAACCTGGGCACAATTCAATTGAAAGCAATATAAATTGATAATAGGACTTCAAAAACATCAGCAAACATGTTAATTAAACATAAAACAACGCATTGGAGGTGATCCATGGATCCCCTAGCCCTAGAAAAGGAACTACTCACACATAACTAAAACCAAAGAAATCAAATCAACAAAAGAAAACAAAACTAGAAACATGATTAAAGACTAACAAATTAACAAAGAATAACCAAACTAATCAATAACATAAAACTGGGGCATAAAACAAATAATAAAACTAAAATTAAAACTAAAACATAAAACATTAACTAAAACAAAAACTAAACATGAATTAAAAGAATAACCAAGAAAAGTTGAATCGAAACGTGAATTATATTGAATTGAATGATTGAAAGAATTCCACAAGAGTAACTCTGAGAGAGAGAAACTAAACAAAAACTAGGCTCTAATAATAATAATGTGCTTGCCAAAAACCTAGGGTAGAAGTACATTAGATACAAAGTCAAAAATAGGGGAAAATGAGGCCAAAAACCCATAAATATCATTGTGCTCGGCTGGTCGGGCGTGATGCACTCAAACCACGCACAATGACCACAGACCGGACACACTGCAACGGGGCCTTCGGGCTTCCGACTTTGCTCATAAACTCTAAAAATCGACCTCTATGCTTACCAAAGGCTTCTAAATCACATCCTAGCTTCCTTATAGCTTCTCAAAGTGATCAAGAATCCTACTAACTTGCCATGTACTCAAAATAAAGCGAAAATCGACACAAAACTATCAATTCCTGCAATAAATGACAAACCGAAACAACAAGCACTAAAAGCAACCAAAGTTAGTAGAATAGGCTTAAAAGAGCCTCGTAGAGCCAAAGCCAAAATAAAATGGGGGCAAATAATGAACATAAAATATACATATCACTAATACATGTTGTTAGTTTAATTTGGTATTCATAATTTTACTAATATGTAGTTGGTGGTATTTAGTAAATTTAATCATATTTAGCTAAAGTCCAAAATTAAAAAGAACAAAAATAACAGAGAAAAAAGGACATAAAGAGAAAAGAACCGAAAGAAATTAACACTTTAGCCTCATATTGTACACTATCCCATCCAGCTTTCCTTTGGACCAAACACCTCTCTAATAAACTAACAATTAATATTAGTAAGCATAACTATGATGAGATGTATATATTAATTGATTGATGTAATAGCTTTAACTAGAGTCTCGTGCTTTTAACGTTTTATAAAATAAAGGTAATAGAGAGTGAGAGAGTTTTTAGGAAAGAATAATTGTGTCACTTTATTTCATATATTACATAGTTGTAGGCACCTACATTTGGTCCCACCAGAAGGCCGATGGTTAACGTGTACCACGTCGCAACAAGTCCAACTTCCGTAAATTAAATGCTTGAAATAACAAATAAAATAAGTAAAACCGAACATAACCGATGTTAAGTTCCGATGGTAGAGCCGCGCTTATTATATTATATTATATTATATTATATTATATTATATTATATTATATTATATTATATTATATTATATTATACTTTACTTCATTTTATTTTATCAGAAATTAGAAAAATTAATAAAATGTGCAACTCGACCACGTACGTCGAACCTTCCGGAAGAATCAAGAAGAATTCGTATGAAATAAGGTAACCTTAGGTTTATGGAAGTGAATAAAACGAGAACGGTAAGGGAATCTCGAATTTTAGAAGTGAATATCACGAATCTCGAGAAAAATGGCAAAGAATCAAAGCTTCTAGGATCCTGCAGTTGAGCGCCCATACGCTCGACGAGCGCTAGAGTGCTCAACACCAGCGACTAGGCACCCATCGAGCGCTCAGGTGCTCAGCACGAGCGCCTATGAGCTCCTCTCAAACAACTGAGAGCTCGTTGGGTGCCTAAGCGCTCGCCCAGCGCTCAGGCACTCCGCGACGACACCCCGACCCCTATAAATACTCACCACCTCTGACCTTCATGACACACTTCAAGACATTTCAACACACATCTTCACAAGCTCTTTCTCTCTCTACTTTCTCTCTATAAAAATCCTTTCAAGCCTTATAACTTTTTTAATCATCTTCAAAAACTCTCATCAAATTCTTTTAAGTTCTTTAAATTCTTTTTCAAGCATTCAAGTAAAAGAAGTTGTTTCGACGATCGCACGAAAGGTATTTAAATGAGGACGAAAGCATCAACAACATTGACTTGAGCCCTTTAAATCTTTATTGTTTTATGTGATTATCGCTTTCGTAGAAAATTAACATGTTTTAATTAATTCATGATATATTGACTTAAACATGACTCGGTTTTCTATTATAATCAATCTTAATTATAAACATGAACTAGATCGTTTACATGATCATGAATGCTAAATGTTCCTTGCTTTAATCCACCTAGAATCCATGTTTAGCTACAAGACTTGAAAGCATGCTATCACATAAAGTAAAGATAAACCATGTAAACCGGCTAAAGGTTTTTAATCATAATTAAATCTTGAAGCGATCACCCTCGCATGTTATTAGAAATTTTGTGTGCATTAATCAAAACTCGCCTAGCAACGTTCCTATGTGTTTTAGAGCTAAAACTGAAATATCTATGCTATAATTCGATATTATGATTGTGAAATTACACATGAGACCAACTAGAGGCCGCTATACGCGGCGGAACAATGTGAAGTACTCTTGTCCTTACCCTCGTCCCCGAATCCAGAGATATGAGACCTTCTTATCCTTGGCTATCGATTTGCCTTCAGGCTAGACCTAATAGGGTTTCGTGAGCTCCCGAAAAGAGCACGGTGGAGACTTCTATACTTAGGTGTTGAGTTTATAGACTCACTCCCTAAGCCATGCATACTCACACAATGCAAACAAAATAAAGACATTCAATGTCCGTAAAAACGGCACGTGGGCCCCCAAAGCCCTGAGTCCACAGTTTGGCGACTTCACTGGGATATTCCCTTACTTTTAAGGGAGAGTGGACGAAACTCAAAAAGTCTCGTAATTTCATAATTATAATATTGAATTTGTTTGTTAGGCATAATGCATGTAATTCGTACGTGAGTGTATTTGCTTTAGGATTCACGTCTCTTAAATTATGTTCTATACTTGAGACAACCCCGGGGGACTTCTTTTAAGGATGGTTAGGTGACCTACCTAAGGCCGTTCCTTAATCGAAATCCATCCCAACCATGACGCTTGAACCACATGACGTATGTGGCTCATAACGGATGTCCCACTTGGATAAACACTAAGTTGTGGTGTGGATAGTTGGACAATCCCTAGTCATGGTACCATTTTGAACACCTTAAGTCTTACTTGTAGTTGCCTCTTAGAACCTTGGCTAGTTATAAAATTGACCTCATGCGGCATAGGTATGCTATGTGCGATGTGCCACGTGTTTTTCTTGCTTGTATAAATGTTTCAAAGTAGTCTAGCTTTCTCATGACCGTTTTCACTTAGAGAGTCATATATAGACCATGGTTGCTTCTTATATGGACTAAAGTTACATATAGAACCCCATAGGTTGCATTTCCCATTCATGCTATAAAAAGTATCGTCATCAACCAATAATAAAAAAAAAATGAGATGCATTATGCATTCATGTAGAGTTAGAAAGCAACCATGATAAGGCCATGTATATGAGCCTAAAGACAAGTGAAAGTTCTAAAATTTAAATATCGCAGGATAGGAAGTGCACAACCCCGGCAAACAGATCCTCTTGGTTGGACTAGAGAGCGTGGTACAAGGCTAGTTCAAAGGACACCTCAGTTTACAATCAACACGATCCAATTCAACAATGGGTGACCAAGACCTCGCAAGCAAGATCGATGTCAACTAAGGTGAAAGACCTTGAACACGTCAAATACACCATCTAGGACATGGGAAAGGTGGCGAGAAGGGTCAATGATAAAGATTCTTACTTTAACCCCCCAAATCTCAATCAGAACTTGATCGACACTTTGCCGGAAAAGTTCTCCGTCGCTTAACTTCCAAAGTTCGTTCAAGCCCACTGACAACCCCAAATACTTCTTAAGGGGATTTAAGTTCTACATGGAAGTAAACACTAATGGAAAAACTTCCATTTGTAACGGGCAAAAACGTTCATTTCGAATGAATTTCAAGCGTTACGTTTGCGAGGGTTACAAATACTGAACTCATTTGTATCGGGCTCCGGACCGTTACAAGAAAGTAACTATTTGTATTGGGCTCATCCCAATGCCCGTTACAAATAAGCTGTTTAGTTGTTAAAAAAACAGTTATTTTTAACGGGAATAGTAGTTTTCCCGTTACAAATAAAGGTTACTTGTAACAGATAATAACTACAGCCCGTTACAAGTACTTAGTTTATTGTAACGGGTAAATGATGGGCTCGATACAGATAGTCTATTTTAAATAAATAAAAAGTTAAGTCCATTTATACAGTACTTATACTGTAAAGCCCTGCTTTAGTCAGGCTACATACAACATACAACTTACAGCAATATAACACACCATCCCCATCAAAACAATATTTACATGGATATAGCAATCTTTATTATTATAAATAAAATTAGAGTTCATTGTACAATACATTACATGGATAAAACCATCTTGATTATTATTAAAGCTGACGTACAATATCTGATTGAATGTAATGTACCCATTAGCATGCTCAATTCAGCTTCCAAGTCTACTTTTTCCTTGTCAAGATCTTGAGCCAACTATATTGTGCAGAGGATGGCCTTCATAAATTGCCATTTTCAGCTGATCAACAAGTTTTTAACCCTTTTGTTAACTTCAACTAACTTACCTTCCAACTTTTTCTTTTCCTTCTCAAACTCCATTGTTGTCTTCTGTTCATGCAATCCTGCAATGTAGTTCTCTTGCTGCAACGCCTTGTCTAGCTCTTGCTTGAAATACGATACCTCTGCTATTGTCACCCTTTGACCTGTGATGTGATGGTGATGAATGAAACTCAAATCTGAAATATGATCATATGGCACGAAGATCTGAATATCTCAACAAGTGCTTGTTTTGCTATTTTAGTCTGTTTTTTGATTAGTTCATCTTTATCATTGCAATCACATATCACTTTTGGTGACCTATCAGTCTATCATTCTTTCCTGATCCAGCAGTTAGTCAACTACCTAAAATTAGAATTGCATCTCCAAGAACATTTCACTTAAGTTGCATAAACTAAGACATGAAATTCAACTTTAGTGAATGTCCTGTCACAGGAATGAATGTTGTTCACACTCATATATTAAAAATAAAGCAAAGAAATAAAAAAGAAAGAAAACACTTGCAGCTGAAATTACGTCTCCTCTTCAGCATTAATTCCCTGAGACACACCAGCTTTGAAGTACGTCAACTCAACAAATTTCAATGATAAACAATCTAACATACCTCATGTTATTTCCTATAGGCCAAATTCTAGAGCTAAATAGAAGACCATAAGAATTTGCTACGAACGGACCTACACAAATGAAACAAACAAAAATAGAAAAATATCAAAACACTATCTTTAAAATGTATTTAGCAATACATAAGCTTATCATCTTTGTATAGAAAAAGCAAATAAGTACTAAGAATCTATCTAAGCATCAAAAAAGTAAAGCAATAAACAAAAGCAAGGACCTTATTGGTAGACAAAATTGAAGTCGTACTTAATAAAACAATAATAGCAAAAAAAAAAAAGCATTCAAATACAGTCAATTAGTTGAAAGTAACTCAAACATATTGGTAGAGTCAAAAAATATTTTCACCGTATTACTTAATAGCCTGAATAAATAAATTAAAACCATAACAAAATGCAAACGAAAAAATCCCAAAGTATTATCTATTCTTATGAACTACAATGGCCAATATGGCTTCACTAATTTATGCAAAGAAATGATCGAACTACCATGTAAATGCCACCTAGTGAATAATGGTTCGAAAAAACTGATTAGAATGCACCATTTTCAGCCATTTAAGAATAGCATAAAGATCCGTAGTTAAATATAACATAATTATTGATTGTCAGAGCTTATAACCCACTAGGTAAGTATTTAAAATCTAATTGAAGATCATAGAAAACCATATTCCATACACACAAACAAAGAAAAAAATAGCGCAAATATGATCATAATATTCAGATTTAAAATGCAAATGAAAGATAAGAAGAAAAGGGAACTTGCCTCAATATAAAATCTGTTTGGTTGGCAAAATCCCAGACTAGTCCAGAAGCTACTGCAAAGAAGAACAAACAATTAGCTATTGTTTAAGCACTAAACTACTTTAAAGTTCAAAGTTAGAGAAGGACTACATCGAAATACTTGAAAACTACATAAGTCCATATGTTTCCCGAACCATGCCTATAATTGGCCGGTCAACAAGGATAAAGAAGAAGCCGACACATAATGCTATTATTCCCTGAGAAAATCAACTTCTCATCCCTGAATTTGTCATGCATTGCAAAAGGCCAAAATCAAGCAATTAATAGTTAAGTTTACAATGATTACATAAATTATTTCACACAACTCCCAACTTATGAATGATGACAGCTTTTATTTAAATTCAAACAATTGAACTAATATCAATACCAAGATTACAAAACAAATTTGTTCAAAGATTACAACCGTAAAAATTTCACAAATTCAAAACTTATCACTTTAACATACAAAAAGTAAACATTGTAATCCCAACAAATATATTGAGAATTGACAATGAGGAAATTACAATATGAAGGTATGTAGTTGTTGTTTACAACTACAAAACGAAAGGGTTGACCTTTTAGGGAGAGATTTGCTTGTTGAACTGCATGAGTTTGAAAAATACACACTTTTTCAAGTCTAAATAAACAACCAAATTTTAAAGAATAACAATGGTAATAGTGAGATACCAGAACAGGTGAGGGGAGTGGTTGATTAAATACTTTTCAGCTTTTACATAGAAACCTACGCTATACCATTTAATGAGTTCAATTTAGTAGCCAGGTATGAGTAAAACAAAATGCTTCATAGAACAAGTCTAGTTCATGAAAATTTTCCTACAACACAGAATTATCCATTCTCATTTTGATTGTGCATGGAAAACTGTTACAACATAGAAATTTCAAATAATCACCTGAAACTAACTATAATATCAAATATTACTTTCAACTTATTGTGTAGAGAACTATCAACACACATTTTTGACCGTTTTGACCGTTTTTTGCACTTTATATGCAAGTAAAAATGTATTCAATTAACGTCTTGTTTGATTCATTTCAATTTTAACTATTAGAATATTGAGTTTTTATAATTTTTCCAAACATAAAATGAAAAATATAGGCATTACAAAAATCGCATCGATAAACGTGTATAAATGAAAAGGATATGGGAGGGAGTACAAACACTTCACCACTTGCAATCTTGCATAGTTCCATTTCATCTTTCCAAATCGCTTGGTCATTGAAAGCAACAAAATAACTGAAACACACGTGTAATCAAATCATTTTTGCAACCGCCTTTTTCACTTTCTATTTTACTCCTAGAACTAATAATTTAATTTTACTCCTAGAATTAAAATAAAGCTTTTGGGTCTCATACAAGACCACATAAATGAACTTAGATTGAAAGCATTAGTGGGTATAAATTCTCTAAATTATTGGAACAAAAGGATTAAATAAGTGATTGTTGCATATCATTGAGCATAACTACTAGTGTATATTCTGTATTAGAATTAGCTAGTTACTCTAAATGCAGTAGCATACTGCATACCCAACACATATGTCAATTCATAGCACATGCATGGATAAAGCTTTTGAACATTTTATAAAACAAAAAGCCAATGAAGGGTGTCTAAGTGAACACAAGCTTACATATTTCTACAAACAAGAGCTACATAAATTCACATGAGCAGAATAGCATAAGCACATACAAGTAAATGAACATAAATTCACCAGTTGAAACCAACTAAGCTTTAATTCTGCACAAGCACATCTACCTTAGTAAAACGGTCTCTTTGCCCTGCCAGTATAAGATGAGCCATAAAACAAACTCAAATACAAAAGATGAACAAAATTTTAAAAAAAAATCCAGAAAAAAAAAATTAAAACCTTAGGAAAATTGAATCCAATCAACTAAATTAGAGAGAACAACTAACAAACAAAGATCAAAATTACACTAACATGTACAGATCGAAACAAAACTACCCACAAGCAACGAAGCACTAACCCATTAGAAGAAAAATAGCAAGCATTATTGCATAACCATGAAACCATATTCTGGACACAAAACAAAATAAAAAACCCAAAGATTATTCAGAAATTGAAAAGGTTTGAAACCCTAAACTGTACATATGATTTGATTTCGTTTGGGGTTTGCGGTTTTGAAGACTGCCATAAGGATTCACCTTTATAATGCGTTCATGCCGACGAAATTCCCTACAATTTCCAATCTAATCAATTCGCACATCAATTCTAATGAAATATGAAGGAAGATATGAACTTAAAGCATATCAATAAACAAGGCGAAGATGAGAACATACCAAAAAATTGAAATTGATACGAACTTCACCAATTGCAGTTTTGTGATGGTAGAATTTGCGGAGGTGAGAGAAAGTGGTGGTGGTGGAATTCGTGAAGCTGAGATTTGGTGGCATGGATTCACAAGGAGTTTTTGGAGGTGTTAGGTTTTTAAAAGAGGTTGAATTATCTTCACCAATTCATTTATAAAATGTTTTGAGTTTTTCGTATTTTACTGACTTTCAATTGTAACAATCAATAAAAGCACCTACAAATGAATAATTGATTGTAACGGGCGTAACTTTGTACGTTACAACATGTAAGTGGAGTTAATACCATCTTAATTGTAACGGGCATGAAATAATATAGTTACAGAAACCATTGTTTGTAACGGGCGTTAAATACGCCCGTTACCAATAATACTTAGGTAGTTAAAACAAGCTGGTTTGCGTGACAATTTCACAAAATGCCCGTAACCATCCTATAGAAGGCCCATTACAAATAGGGCGTTACGTTTAGGAATTTTTCCACTAGTGAAAGAAGATCAATCTGAAGCTTTACCCACAGATGTTACCCGTGACTCTCATACCTGTATGCCAAAGTGGTTCTTTTCGCTTTCGGACAATGATATCGCCACTTGCGAAGACATAGATCATGCCTTCATGACTCGCTACAAGGCAATACTCAATCTAGCACTTCTCAAAGGGAACTCTCCTCAAGCAAGGGGAAAAAGAAGGGTTTACTACTCATCTCTCCTGTTGGAGGGAGACTGCTGCACAAATGGTGACCACAGCACCGGAAAAAGAGCAAGTCAAGATCTAACTTGCTCCCTAAATACAAGAACAACCTCAAGTATATAGGTCTAGACACTTTTGAAAAGGTCTATAATATCGGGATTGAAATCGAGGATGACCTCAACAAGGGGAGTGGGAAAGGTAGGTGAAATATAAATCAGAAAACAACCCACTCGAAAGGGGCCTCCACCTCCAACAACATCAATGCCGTGGAAGAAGTGAGAGCTCCTTTCCGTCGTCAACGTGAATACATTCCCTTGGGTATGACCTATACCCAAACATATGAAAGGCTTCAATCCAAAGGAAAAATCAATCTGGTGGGGCCCATTTCGGATCCAGCTCCTGGAAAGAGATCTTTAAGGTGGGATGCCAACAAGTATAGGTCACACTACCAAAGAATGCTGGACCCTAAAGAATCTCTTGCAAGATATGGTTGAGGATGGAAGACTTCCAATTTCGCCAGGAGGAAAGAAACTTAACATTCAATCAAATCCGCTCGCCATCCTCATGATCGAAGAACTTCTTTGATTCGATTACCTTGATCACTTTCGCTGGACGAACTGTCCCCCATGACATCTTTTCAGACAATGGGGCTACACCAAAGATCTTTGAAAAAGGGAAAAAGACTTCCGATGATCTTCCTCCATCCAAATATCCATTTGCATGCAACTATTGGAAAAGGGTTTAAATTGAAAGGATGAAGACATGATTGGATGGACCCATTAACAATTTAAGATGCTACTTTCGCCTTTGTAAGTGGCATTTCAACAAACGTTTGGGAAAGGCATTTGGGAAAGGCTTGATGTTAAGAGCCTGTGAGTGAGCTTGATGGTTAATAGAACTGGAACATAAACATCAACGAAATGGTGCATAATCACTTTACTTGGGAAAGACGCACCAAATACCATCCACTCATCGAAGGACCCTTTTTATTGGTCCCACCTATTCCTCAATATCCTTCTTCCTATAAGATACCTAACGGCTTCTATCGCAAATAATGGGAAGAATTCAAAAGGTTATGCCATAAATTCGCAAACAACATGATTTTCACCATTAGGGCAGTCGAAGAAGATGAACCATCTTTTGACCCCCCCTCGATCTGATCACCCCTGTGGGGTAACCTGCCTCAATAGCCATCTCCTCCACCATATTAGAGGTCAAAAAAATACGGGATAGTGACAATGAAGACGTCGATGCCGGAGATGGAGTTCAACCCACCTACCATACTCATATGGAAGAGGACGATGACATCGCCAAAATTCTAAGGCCCTTCTCACCTCCTATAGACAACAAAGCTCAAGCTCTCACCATCTTCAATTAACCTTTTTAATTTATTGAAATGTGACATTACAACCGTTTTGGGCTCAAATTCACTCAAAAACGCTCCAAAATCACTAAAAGTGGCTACTACCATGGCCAAGTCACTAGTTTCTCTTCTTTAAGCTTGTAACTAATCAAAACATTCCCAAATAGCGTATTTACAAGTGTATAAGTCCTTAATTTTAGTTAAAAGTCGACTTCCTAGCATTTCGGGGTCAATATCACCGAAAATGACTCAAAACACCTCAAAATGACTATTTACTTGCCCATTTCACTACTTTCTCTTCAATTAACCTTAGAGGTACTGTAAAAATTAATGTACTACATATTTAGAGGTGTCTATGTTTTTTTATTTATTGAAATGTGACATTACAACCGTTTTGGGCTCAAATTCACTCAAAAAGGCTCCCAAATCACTAAAAGTGGCTACAACCATGGCCAAGTCACTAGTTTCTCTTCATTTAAGCTTGTACCTAATTATCACATTCCCAAATAGCGTATTTACAAGTGTATAAGTCCTTAAGTTAAGTTAAAAGTCAACTTCCAAGTGTTTTGGGGTCATTATCACCCAAAATGACTCAAAACACCTCAAAATGGCTATTTACTTGCCCATTTCATTACTTTCTCTTCAACTAACCTTATAAGTACCTTAAAAATTCATAAACTACATATTAGGAGGGGTCTATTTTTTTAATTTATTGAAATGTGACATTACAACCATTTTGGGCTCAAATTCAATCAACCAGGATAAAAATTAACTAAAAGTGGCTACTACCTTGGCCAAGTCACTAGTTTCCCTTCATTTAAGCTTATAACTGATTACAACATTCCAAAAAAGCATTGTTACCAGTGTACAAGTCCTTAAGTTAAAAGTCAACGTCAAATTGTTTTGGGATCAATATCACCCGAAATGACTCAAAACACCTCAAAATGGCTATTTACTTGCCCATTTAATTACCGTCTCTTTAAATAAGCTTATAAGTACCTTAAACATTCATATAATGCATATCTAGAGGTGTCTACGTTTTTTAATTTATTGAAAACATTACAACCGTTTTGGGCTGAAATTCACTCAAAAGGCTCCAAAATCATTAAAAGTGGCAACTACAATGGCTAAGTCACTAGTTTCTCTTCATTTAGGCTTGTAACTAATTAAAACATTGCCAAATAGCATATTTACAAGAGTATGAGTCCTGAAGTTAAGTTAAAAGTCAACCTCCAAGTGTTTTGGGGTCAATATCAACCAAAATGACTTAAAACACCTCGAAATGGCTATTTACATGCGCATTTCATTACTTTCACTTCAATTAACCTTATAAGTACCTTAAACATTCATAAACTGCATATTTAGAGGTGTTTATGTTTTTAATTTATTGAAATGTGACATTACAACCGTTTTGGGCTCAAATTCACTGAAAAAGTCTCCAACATCACTAAAAGTGGCTACTACCATGGCCAAGTCACTAGTTTCTCTTCATTTAAGCTTGTAACTAATCAAAACATTCCCAAATAGCGTATTTACAAGTGTATAAGTCCTTAATTTAAGTTAAAAGTCGACTTCCTAGCGTTTCGGGGTCAATATGACGGAAAATGACTCAAAACACCTAAAAATGACTATTTACTTGCCCATTTCACTACTTTCTCTTCAATTAACCTTATAGGTACTGCAAACATTAATGTACTACATATTTAGAGGTGTCTATGTTTTTTTATTTATTGAAATGTGACACTACAATCGTTTTGGGCTCAAATTCACTCAAAAAGGCTCCAAAATCAATAAAAGTGGCTACAACCATGGCCAAGTCACTAGTTTCTCTTCATTTAAGCTTGTAACTAATTAGCACATTCCCAAATAGCGTATTTACAAGTGTATAAGTCCTTAACTTAAGTTAAAAGTCAACTTCAAAGTGTTTTGGGGTCATTATCACCCAAAATGACTCAAAACACATCAAAATGGCTATTTACTTGCCCATTTCATTACTTTCTCTTCAATTAACCTTATAAGTACCTTAAAAATTCATAAACTACATATTAGGAGGGGTCTATTTTTTTAATTTATTGAAATGTGACATTACAACCATTTTGGGCTCAAATTCAATCAACCAGGATAAAAAATCACTAAAAGTGGCTACTACCTTGGCCAAGTCACTNATAAAAATTAACTAAAAGTGGCTACTACCTTGGCCAAGTCACTAGTTTCCCTTCATTTAAGCTTATAACTGATTACAACATTCCAAAAAAGCATTGTTACCAGTGTACAAGTCCTTAAGTTAAAAGTCAACGTCAAATTGTTTTGGGATCAATATCACCCGAAATGACTCAAAACACCTCAAAATGGCTATTTACTTGCCCATTTAATTACCGTCTCTTTAAATAAGCTTATAAGTACCTTAAACATTCATATAATGCATATCTAGAGGTGTCTACGTTTTTTAATTTATTGAAAACATTACAACCGTTTTGGGCTGAAATTCACTCAAAAGGCTCCAAAATCATTAAAAGTGGCAACTACAATGGCTAAGTCACTAGTTTCTCTTCATTTAGGCTTGTAACTAATTAAAACATTGCCAAATAGCATATTTACAAGAGTATGAGTCCTGAAGTTAAGTTAAAAGTCAACCTCCAAGTGTTTTGGGGTCAATATCAACCAAAATGACTTAAAACACCTCGAAATGGCTATTTACATGCGCATTTCATTACTTTCACTTCAATTAACCTTATAAGTACCTTAAACATTCATAAACTGCATATTTAGAGGTGTTTATGTTTTTAATTTATTGAAATGTGACATTACAACCGTTTTGGGCTCAAATTCACTGAAAAAGTCTCCAACATCACTAAAAGTGGCTACTACCATGGCCAAGTCACTAGTTTCTCTTCATTTAAGCTTGTAACTAATCAAAACATTCCCAAATAGCGTATTTACAAGTGTATAAGTCCTTAATTTAAGTTAAAAGTCGACTTCCTAGCGTTTCGGGGTCAATATGACGGAAAATGACTCAAAACACCTAAAAATGACTATTTACTTGCCCATTTCACTACTTTCTCTTCAATTAACCTTATAGGTACTGCAAACATTAATGTACTACATATTTAGAGGTGTCTATGTTTTTTTATTTATTGAAATGTGACACTACAATCGTTTTGGGCTCAAATTCACTCAAAAAGGCTCCAAAATCAATAAAAGTGGCTACAACCATGGCCAAGTCACTAGTTTCTCTTCATTTAAGCTTGTAACTAATTAGCACATTCCCAAATAGCGTATTTACAAGTGTATAAGTCCTTAACTTAAGTTAAAAGTCAACTTCAAAGTGTTTTGGGGTCATTATCACCCAAAATGACTCAAAACACATCAAAATGGCTATTTACTTGCCCATTTCATTACTTTCTCTTCAATTAACCTTATAAGTACCTTAAAAATTCATACACTACATATTAGGAGGGGTCTATTTTTTTAATTTATTGAAATGTGACATTACAACCATTTTGGGCTCAAATTCAATCAACCAAGCTAAAAAATCACTAAAAGTGGCTACTACCTTGGCCAAGTCACTAGTTTCCCTTCATTTAAGCCCATAACTAATTACAACATTCCAAAAAAGCATTGTTACAAGTGTATAAGTCCTTAAGTTAATTTAAAAGTCAACTTCAAAGTGTTTTGGGATCAATATCACCAAAAATGACTCAAAACACCTCAAAATGGCTATTTACTTGTCCATTTGATTACCGTCTCTTTAAATAAGCTTATAAGTACCTTAAACATTCATATAATGCATATTTAGAGGTGTCTACGTTTTTTAATTTATTGAAATGTGACATTACAACCGTTTTGGGCTAAAATTCACTCAAAAGGCTCCAAAATCACTAAAAGTGGCAACTACCATGGCCAAGTCACTAGTTTCTCTTTTTTTAAGCTTGTAACTAATTAAAACATTGCCAAATAGCGTATTTACAAGTGTATAAGTCCTGAATTTAAGTTAAAAGTCAACTTCCAAGTGTTTTGGGGTCATTATCAACCAAAATGACTTAAAACACCTCGAAATGGCTATTTACATGCCCATTTCATTACTTTCACTTCAAATAACCTTATAAGTACCTTAAACATTCATAAACTACATATTTAGAGGTGACTATATTTTTAATTTATTGAAATGTGACATTACAACCGTTTGGGGCTCAAATTCACTCAAAAAGGCTCCAAAATCACTAAAAGTGGCTACTACCATGGCCAAGTCACTAGTTTCTCTTCATTTAAGCTTGTAACTAATCAAAACATTCCCAAATAGCGTATTTACAAGTGTACAAGTCCTTAATTTTAGTTAAAAGTCGACTTTCCTAGCGTTTCGGGGTCAATATCACCGAAAATGACTCAAAACACCAGAAAATGACTATTTACTTGCCCATTTCACTACTTTCTCTTCAATTAACCTTATAGGTACTGTAAACATTAATGTACTACATATTTAGAGGTGTCTATGTTTTTTTATTTATTGAAACGTGACATTACAACCGTTTTGGGCTCAAATTCACTCAAAAAGGCTCCAAAATCACTAATAGTGGCTACAACCATGGCCAAGTCACTAGTTTCTCTTCATTTAAGCTTGTAACTAATTAGCACATTCTCAAATAGCGTATTTACAAGTGTATAAGTCCTTAAGTTAAGTTAAAAGTCAACTTCCAAGTGTTTTGGGGTCATTATCACCCAAAATGACTCAAAACACCTCAAAATGGCTATTTACTTGCCCATTTCATTACTTTCTCTTCAATTAGCCTTATAAGTACCTTAAAAATTCATACACTACATATTAGGAGGGGTCTATTTTTTTAATTTATTGAAATGTGACATTACAACCATTTTGGGCTCAAATTCAATCAACCAGGCTAAAAAAGCACTAAAAGTGGCTACTACCTTGGCCAAGTCACTAGTTTCCCTTCATTTAAGCTTATAACTAATAACATAATTTCAAGATTTAATCATGATTTCATGATTAAAAACCTTAAGCTTCAAGATTTAATCATGATTAAAAACCTTAAGCTGGTTTACATGATTTACCTTTACTTTATATGATAGCATGCTTTCAAGTCTTGTAGCTAAACATGGTTTCTAGGTGGATTAAAACAAGGAACATCGAGCATTCATGATCATGTAAATAACCTAGTTCACGTTTCTACTTCAGATTGATTTTAATTAATGACCGAGCCATGGTTAAATCAATATTTCATGAATTAATTAAAACATGTCAATTTTCTAAGAAAGCGATAATCACATAAAACAATAAGGATTTGAAGGGCTCAAGTCGATGTTGTTGATGCTTTCGGCCTCATTTGAAGTACCTTTCGTGCGATCATCGAAACAACTTCTTTTACTTGAATGCTTGAAAAATGATTTGAAGAACTTAAAAGAATTTGATTAAAGTTTTTTAAGATGATTAAAAAAGTTATGAGCCTTAGAAGGATTTTTAGAGAGAGAAAGTAGAGAGAGAAAGAGCGTGTGAAGATGTGTGTTGAAATGTCTCGAAGTGTGTCTTGAAGGTTGGAGGTCCTGAGTACTTATAGGCGACGGGGTGGCGTCGATGAGTGCCCGAGCGCTGAAGTGCTCGGAATTTATCATCGATTATGTTCGGCTATCATCTACTTATTTTATTTGTTATGTCAAGCATTCAATTTACGGAAGTCAGACTTGTTGCGACGTGGTGCACGTTAATCATCGGCCTTCGGGTGGGACCAAATGTAGATGCCTACAGTTAGCCACCACTTTGACTAAGTCTGTAGAGACATTTAGTCTCGCAAGACGATCGAAAGTTAAAGTACTTGGTATTTACAATACAAAGGTTAGTTTTACCTGTACTGAGATCAAGTGTTCTCAGAAAGTGCTACGATTGTTGATTAAAATAATCTCCCTCTAATGCTGTGAGATCTTATATGAGGTTCCAGGTAGGCGTCTGTAGCATCCAATCACTTGTCGTTTGTTGAGGTTACTCATCTGACGATGTAAGATAAGTATTTCCACTTTAGGCTCGGCTTGGCTGTAGGGAAATGTTGTAGATGATAGTTGTTTGAAAATATTATGTCTCGACTTGCCGTCTTTTGTTATTTGACCAGATTTGACTTTGAGGGATATTTTGGTAATTCTGACATGATTTGACTTTCAGGACATGTTGGTAATCTTGTCCTAAGTTGACTTTTAGGGGCATTTTGGTAATTTCAGTTGAGACATGTGTAAGAATGTTGGACTCTAAGAGGAAAATCTCGCTCGATGGTCGAAACGAAGCCCCCCAAAGCATGACATGGGCTCCACGCAGGACCCGAAAATCCTCCCGATGAGCGCAGGAGCGTTGGGTGGGCTCCCCTATGCCTATTGGACGCTTATTCGAATAACAAAACCCCCCAAAAAAAGAAACCCCAAAAACTCCACTAAATCACCACTTGAAGCGTGAGGAGTCATCTTGGGACTTTGTAAATCTTGCTCAACACAATGTAAGTTAGTTCAACATAACTTGTTTCCATGTAAATTTTCTTTCAATCGCGTGTTTTTACTCCATGTTTATGTAGTATGAAGTAGTATGAATGAATTTAGGGATTCTCGATTTTGCTCATGTTTGTTGGAATTAATGCATATAGTAGCTTCTAGAATTAAAATAGAGTGTATGTGAAGTAATTAAACTAAATTGAATATTTTATGAAATCTCAACTTGGTGATGGTGGTGGTGGTGGTGGTGGTGGTGGTGGTAGTAGTAGTAGCGGTAGTAGTAGTAGCAGTAGCAGCAGTAGGAGCAGCAGCAGCAGTAGTAGTAGCAGCAACAATAGTAGTACTAGCAGCAGCAGCAGTAGTAGTAGCAACAGCAGAAGCAGAAAAAGCAGCAGTTGCAGTAGCATTAGAAGTAGCAGTAGAAGCAGCAGCAACAGTAGCAGCAGGAGCAGTAGCAGTAGCAACAATAGCAGTAGCAGGAGCAGCAGCAGCAACAGTAGTAGGAGTAGTAGCAGCAGAAGCAGTAGCAGTAGCGGTAGCAGTAGCAGAAGCAGCAGCAGTAGCAGGAGCAGCAGCGGTAGCAGGACCAGGAGCAGGAGTAGTAGCAGTAGCAGGAGCAGCAGCAGCAGTAGGAGTAGTAGTAGCACTAGCATCAGAAGCAGTAGCAGTAGCAGTAGAAGTAGTAGTAGCAGTGGTAGGAGTAGCAATAGCAGCAGCAGAAGCAGCAGCAGCAGTAGTAGCAGCAGTAGCAGTAGTAGCAATAGCAGTAGCAGCAGTAGAAGTAGCAGCAACATTAGCAGCAACAGTAGTAGCAGCAGCAGTAGTGGTAGGAGTACAAGTAGCAGTAGCAGTAGCACTAGCAGTAACAGTAGTAGAAGCAACAGCAGTAGCAGCAGCGGCAGCGGCAGCAGCAGTAGCAGGAGCAGTAGCAGTAGAAGTAGCAGGAGCAGCAGTAGCAGTAGCAGTAGGAGTAGCAGCAGGAGCAGCAGCAGTAGCAGTAGCAGTAGCAGTAGATCGAAGTAGCAGGAGCAGCAGGAGCAGCAGTAGCAGTAGCAGCAGGAGTAGCAGCAGGAGTAGCAGCAGGAGCATGAGCAGCAGTAGCAGGAGTAGTAGTAGCAGTAGCAGTAGAAGTAGCAGTAGTAGGAGGAGCAGAAGCAGTAGCAGTAGCAGAAGCAGTAGCAGAAGCAGCAGTAGTAGCAGCAGTAGTAGTAGTAGCACTAGCAGTAGCAGCACCAGCAGCAGTAGCAGTAGTAGCAGCAGCAGTAGGAGTAGTAGTTGCAGCAGCAGCAGGAGCAGCAGCAGAACTAGTAGTAGTAGTAGTAGTAGTAGTAGTAGTAATAGTAGTAGTAGTAGTAGTAGTAGCAGTAGCAGTAGCAGTAGCAGTAGCAGTAGCAGTAGCAGTAGCAGTAGCAGTAGCAGTAGCAGTAGCAGTAGTAGTAGCAGTAGCAGTAGTAGTAGTAGTAGTAGTAGTAGTAGTAGTAGCAGTAGCAGTAGCAGTAGCAGGAGCAGCAGCAGCAGCAGTAGTAGTAGTAGTAGTAGTAGTAGTAGTAGTAGTAGTAGTAGTTTGTAGCAGTAGTTTGTAGCAGCAGCAGCAGCAGCAGCAGTAGCAGGAGCAGTAGTAGTAGCAGTAGCAGTAGTGTAGTAGGAGCAGCAGCAGCATCAGTAGCAGTAGCACCAGCAGTAGCAGTAGCGGTAGAAGGAGCAGCAGCAGCAGTAACAGCAGCAGTAGTAGTAGCAGTAGCAGGAGCAGCAGCAGCAGTAGTAGTAGCAGTAGCAGTAGCAGTAGTAGGAGCAATAGCAGTAGAGTAGCAGTAGCAGGAGCAGCAGTAGTAGCAGTAGCAGCAGCAGCAGCAGTAGCAGTAGCAGTTGGAGTAGGACTAGTAGCAGTAGCAGTAGTAGTAGTAGTAGCAGAAGTAGCAGTTGCAGTAGCAGTAGTTGTAGTAGTAGCGGTAGCTGCAGCAGCAGCAGCATCAGTAGTAGTAGTAGTAGTGCAGTAGCAGTAGCAGTAGGAGTAGTTGCAGTAGCAGTAGTAGTAGTAGTAGTAGTAGTAGTAGTAGTAGTAGGAGTAGTAGGAGTACTAACATGTGGTTGAATTTTGATGATGTTTGAGAATTTTTTCAATTTTGGTCATGAGCTATGTCATATAGTTCATATGAACTAATATAGTAAGTAGTTGATAATGACATAAATTTTGTAAGTTGGTGATATGAACTAATATAGTAAGTAGTTGATGATAATGACTTCAAAATAAAGTAGCAAAAATTTGAATTAGTCAATGTTGCATGAATTTCAATACATGTCAATTCTCTAATAAAGCATTAAAATCATATAAACATGCAAACTAAATCATTTGAAGAACTTAAGACGATGATTTCGACGTTGTTGGAATCATTCGATGTACCTTTCGTGCAAGTCGACGATCCTTTAGAACCGAGAGCTTGAAGAACCTTAATTAATTAGTAATAATAATATTAATAAGTGTTTGGCGCGGTTTCCGAAGTAAGGCACGAAAACCGAGAGAGTTATAGAGAGAGAAAGTGACGAGTTAGAGAGAGAGTGTGTAAAAAGAAATTGTTAAGATGTGAGATGATGATTCATTGTTCGAAGGAGGGGGGTATATATAGTGTTGGAAGTATCATTGTTTAGCGCCAGGGTACCGGAGGAGCGCTAGGACTCCCAGAAGCGAGCGCCAAGACGCTCGAGGTGAGAGCCAGGGTGCCCACTGAGCGTTGTGGCGCAACTCCTCTGGACGCCAAGGCGCTGGCTGGGCGCGTCGACGCTCTCCTTGTGCTATGGCGCTCAACGCCCTGAATTTCCAATTTTACGCGGAATATCTCCAGTTCTTTCTTATTTCATATATTTTGTTTCGTAAATTAAAATATTTCGGAATATTACGAGAATATACGAAATTTACTTCCATAACACCATTTATACACATCCATATACCTAGAGTTTCCATAAACCGAACAAACCTTTTCAGAAGGTTCATCGAATCTGGTCACATTCGTACGCTTAAATTAATTTATTTTATTTTCGAAAATGAATTAAAAATTAAACAGAGATGAAATGAAAATAATGAAATGAAAACAATAAAATCATTTTAAGTGTACTTCAACCGTTATAACTCATCATCGGATAACCCCTATCGACAACGGTTTTATTTATTTATTTGTTTTTAAGCACTTGAATTTCATGATTCGGACATTGTTGCGACGTGGTACACGATAATCATCAGCGTTGGGTGGGACCAAAAATAGGTGTCTACAAGAAGTGTTGAGAGTTTTACTATGAAGCTTGAAAGATGTAACTTTAGTGCTTTTTCAATGATCCTTTGTAATAGTGGAGTTCAAAACCTTGAAGAAGTGATGATCAACAAAGAACTAAAACCAAGAACTAGAAACCAAATAGCTTAAGAACAAACTTGAACTTATTAAAAGATTGAAATACTAACTAGATTTGAATTGTTAATTAATTAGCAACTAATGTTCTATGAGTAGAGATTAATCTAGAGAGTTTTAATAAGTCTAATGATATCCAACTATGTCTAACTATCTCTAGCTATGTCTCACTAACTTTTACTAGAGCTTACAGCTGATATATATACTAAAACTAAGACCTAAGAAATTGGGAAGAGCAAGAATAGAAATCCAATTTCGTATGAAACAGGGGCATCCGACCACATGCTAGGTACCATGCGGCCGCAACCCTTGTTCTATACATCCCCTACTTCATTTCGTTAGTCAAGTGGGGGGAAAATAAGAGTGGGCTTCTTTGCTGGGGCTGCTAAGGGCTTTGCCTACGCCGCTGAGCCATGACTTGCAATATCATGAGACGCGAAGCAAAAGAGTGAATCGCCTAAGCCAAGACTTGAAAATCAATACCATAATAACTCGCTCCTTGCTGTATATTGCATAGGACCTAATGCGAATGTTGCCTTGGTTTCCGAACTTCATCAAGACCAAAAAAATGGAGACGACACGCAAAACAAGACAAATATGAGCATCATATAATAAAAAAAGCGGGGAATGGGAATTTACTAAAAACTAATAAAAGAAAGCAAAAAACACAAAAAGGGAAGAAAAGCTAACTAAACTAACTAAAGACTACATAAAATATAAACAAATAAACACTACATCATCTTGTGCCATCCTTTAATGACTTGATTTGCCGGAGTAATAAGCCCGGTAGGATCGAAGGATTCAGCATTCATAGCCATATAAACTTCTTGTTCAGTAGGTGGGGCACGTTCCAGTCCAAAGAGTAGCCAATGTCCCGGCGCGTTAAGGTTATCCTGTTTGGATTTTCCTTTTGTAGTTGGGGGAGTTTCCCCTTCCATGAGGCAACAACTTGTAAAGACCTCAAAGCAGGGGTACCTCTTTCCATCATAGGCATAAAGCGGTTATGAAAACTCGTAGTGGGGGAAGTTCTCCTCTTCTTTCAGGAATTTTTCGTTTCGAGGTGTTTTAAGTCATTATGGTTGATATTGACCCCAAAACACTTGGAAAGTTGACTTTTAACTTAAATTCAGGACTTATACACTTGTAAATACGCTATTTGGCAATGTTTTAATTAGTTACAAGCTTAAAAAAAGAGAAACTAGTGACTTGGCCATGGTAGTTGCCACTTTTAGTGATTTTGGAGCCTTTTGAGTGAATTTCAGCCCAAAACGGTTGTAATGTCACATTTCAATAAATTAAAAAACGTAGACACCTCTAAATATGCATTATATGAATGTTTAAGGTACTTATAAGCTTATTTAAAGAGACGGTAATCAAATGGGCAAGTAAATAGCCATTTTGAGGTGTTTTGAGTCATTTTGGGTGATATTGATCCCAAAACACTTGGAATTTGACTTTTAACTTAACTTAAGGACTTATACACTTGTAAGAATGCTTTTTTGGAATGTTGTAATTAGTTATAAGCTTAAATGAAGGGAAACTAGTGACTTGGCCAAGGTAGTAGCCACTTTTAGTGATTTTTGAGCCTTGTTGAGTGAATTTGAGCCCAAAACAATTTAAATGTCACATTTCAATAAATTAAAAACATAGATACCTCTAAATATGCAGTATATGAATGTTTAGGGTACTTATAAGGTTAATTGAAGAGAAAGTAATGAAATGGGCAAGTAAATAGCCATTTTGAGGTGTTTTTAAGGTATTTTGAGCAAAAAACACTTGGAACTTGACATTTGTTTTTAATTTAAACCTTACAAAGTTATAACTATGCTTTATAGGAATTTTTAAGTTATGTATAAGTTTATTGAAATTAAACTAGTGAAATGGGCATAATTGTAGCTATGTTTCATTCATTTTTTAGCGAACTTGGGCACATAATTAAACACAAGTTGAAATAGTTGTCTATGTGTATTCCTCTATTAGTATGTTTTTTTCAATCAAGTGTGTGCTGTAGGAAACATATCAGAAGCAGGTTGAGGATTCCTCCAATGTAGAAACTCCAAAGAGGCCAAATGAGATGTATTGGGAGACAGCAGGTGGGCGCAGCAAGAAAGGTCGCGTCAAAGGTCTTGGTAGTGGTGCTCAGCTGTACTACAGGTCGTTCAGGCGATGTGGATCGTCACAGAAGTACAATCCCTCTGTCGTTTCTCAAATGTAAGATCATTTTAACAAGAGGGTAGAGAATGTCACGACCCAGCTACAGGAGTTCCGGGAGGATGTCAAGTCCCAGATTCGTGATGAGTCAAGGCAGGAGGTTCGAAAGGAGGTCAGGAATGAGATGCAGGCAGAGATGGCCGCAATGGAGCAGAGTAACAGAGAGAAACAGAGAGCATGTGGAGGAGCTGATGAGTCGGATTCATGGATTTGGCACTGACTGTTGTTCTCCTTTCCAGAGTCATTGTAGGGACCCAGAGATGACTCGGGTAGTGGCGCAGGTCAAGGCACTCTAGTTTAGTTAGCTTACTTGTGTAGGAGGATATATCGTATTATCGCATGGATATATAGTTTAGTTGTATGCAATTACTATTATTGTTAAACTTGTTATGGTAGTATTTAATGGTACTTGCAAGACACAAATTAATTTATTTATGTTTTAAAATGTTTTAAACAATATTCTTGACGTGATCGTCGCAACAAAATGGAAATGGTTATGGTATATACACTTTTGCAAGTACTAATTATGGTTTAAAGTACTGCTTAAAAAAAATTGCAAAACTCCAACAGAAATATTCATCGTAATTTGTCATATAAGAAAATTTTAAGACTTTTTCAACGGAATTTATCGTCGCAAAATAAATGGAAAAATTTAAAAGCTACAAATTGAGCCCTAATTTGCGAGGGAATTTTCCCTCGCAAAATGATGGATTTGCGATGGAAAATTCCGTAGCAAAATTTCGATATTTGCAATGGAAAATTCCCTCGCAAATTTGGATTTTGCGAAGGAAAATACCCTCACAAAACTGGTCCTTCAATTTCCTCTTTCCGACGGAAATTCCGTCGGAAAAACCAACAATTTGCGACGACCTTTTTGCGACAGAATCCCGTCGCAAAAGGTTTTTGTGACGGAATTTGGGGTATTTCCGATGGAATTATTCCGTCGCAAATTAGTCGTTTTCTTGTAGTGAGAGATTTTAGAGAGAGAGCTAAGAGAGATGTTCTCATTTTTTTGTAGGAATTGAAAACCCCAAAATGATGATTTAATGAGATATTTGTAGACATATTTCGATGGAGGCTTGCTAATCATACAACAAAGCTTGTTGCTAGGTGATTGTTTTTCTTTTCTCTTTTGGCCTCACGGGTGATAATCACTTTTTATATATGGTTTTGTACCCCCAATCCCTATGATTTTTTTTTCTCTAACTTGACTCTTTTGAGTCGTTTCCACTAACTTTTGCCTTGTTTAGTGGCCTGTGTGTTATTTTGTTATTATTTCCAGGAATTGTTATTTTGTATCAGTTTTTTTGTGGAAGTTTGATGCTTAGCAAGGTTGTTGGAGTCATGAGCGTCATTTGGGATCTTAGAAGAAGCTAGTACTTGGCTAGGAAGCCTTTAGACGAAAAAAAGGTCGAATTTTAGAAGTCTAAAAGTGTAGGAAAAGAGCGACAGAAAGTGCATTCTGTGACCCCGAGTACTAATCAGTGGCCCCGAGTTCAGTGCATTGGCCCCGGACTGCCTAGGGCCGTTGATCTTTTAGGCTTTTTCGGGATTTTGGCTTGTTTTTTTTAATTCTACTATATAAGGCGTATTTTCAAAGTTCTATGTACATTATTATTACGAACTCTAGAATTAGTTAAGCTTTTCTCTTACAAAAAACACATTAATGTAATTCAGTTCATTCATTCAGCCAATCAATCAATTCAAGTTTTATTCAATTCTTTACTTTGCTTTATTTTGTTTAATTACTAGAATAGTATGTTTATAGTTTTATTACTATTAATTTAGAATTAAATCTTGCCCTAGTTTTATATGTTGGTCAATTTGCTCGATATAATCATGTTAGTAGTTTCAGTTTTGATTGTTAATATGATTTCTGCAAGTTTCAACATGCGCGACTAGTTTAATTTCTAAGGCTAGGCCGAACAATCCCAATGAACTTGTTTGGTAGCTAGTTAATATGATTTAGGTCGTTCCTGAATTCCTATTATCGATTTATATTGCTTATAATTAAATATTGGTAAGGTTTAATTGTTAGTCCGATAATTTAATTGACAAAACTGATACCGAGAGGTAAGTTTACCACAATTAGATCACAAGGATAATATGCAAAATGATTTTAAGCAAGCGAGAGCCGTTAGAAGAGTTTTGAAGGAATCTAGATTCGAGACAATTAGTGTGCTTTAATTCAAAGCGTCGTTAATTTGTTAATCAGTTGCCAGCCGGTTTGTTGTCAGTTTATAGTGAACTAATCCCCTTGGCTTAGTTTAATTGATATCCTGGTCTATAACTCTCGCTTTTAGTATCGTTTGGTGTCGTCGGTAAAAAATATCTCAAAGGCTCTTTATAACATAATAGCTTTTTAGCATTAGTAGAAATTCGGTGTCTCCTTGTGGATTCAATCCCTACTTTCCGAGCTACATTAGTTTAAGTTGTAGATTATATTTGATAGGTACCCGACCATCCTGCTCAACGTGCTGTCATGACTTGGGCCTTGTAAGGCTCATGTTTCCTTATATATGCTCATATGACCTAATCTTAAATAGCAAATGAGGAATCGACAAGTGTCAATTCCATGATAGTTCCTTGAACCATTAAAAGGTGGACACATGGCCCAATGAAAAGATGACAAATAGGCATGTGGGGCCCACCGTTAGTGGTTCCACATACTTTAATGTGTACCAAAGTTTTCTTGCCATGTGGTGGGGTCACCTTTATGGTCATGTGGTCCAGTCGTTGTGTGACATGTAGCGGCCCATAAACCTTGCTACATCACTAACTATTCATTTTTCAAAAGTAGAGTGTTCATTTTGACATCCTAAATAATTTGTACATTATTCATTTGTTGAACATAAATATTCATTTCCTTACAAAAATATTCATCCAAGTCTAATTTCATTTCTTACAAGTATAATTTTCATCGAGACTTAATATCCAAGTTCATTAAAACCTAATGTTCATTTTTAAAGTAAAATGTTCATTGAGACCTAATCTTCATTTCATATAAGTATAATGTTCAGTTTTAAATTATAAGCATACATTTGTAAAGGAGAAGGGGCAAATAGTGTTCTATATGCAACTTTGGTCCATCTAATAATTTGTTGATTTTTATGCAGATTCCTGGATCCACCGCTTTGTTCTCATGTAGACATGTAGTACCAAATTGTTTATGACTAGTACACCCTCCGTTTCTAAATGTTTGACATGTGTAGAATCTTGACAATATTCATAATATGAGAGAATCTTTTAAATTAATCTTGACAATATTCATAATATGAGTACGTTATTAACATTCAATTGCTATAATTTTACATATATACAACAAAAGATATTTAAAGTCAACCAAGTGCATTATATTGTCATATGTGTTGGTCAAAACATACCAAACAAATGTGAACGAAGGGAGTTTTATTGAACTAATTTTTTTTACTTTTTTTCTGACAAAGCACAAAATAAGGTCATGACCAACCCTACTTAGTAGCAAACAATGACACAATGAAAATGACTCAACACATCCCAGATTAGAGTCAAAATGTTTCTTTCACTGCTTTGGTGGGCCTTTTCATTATCCAGGATATTGGCAATATTCCTGTTTTAAGCACCTTTGATCCTCAGATGCAGTAGCTTTTTACCCTTGCGTGCTTCAGGCCGTACCAAATGGTCTCTAGAACTCCCTCCCTTTGGTCCGTAGTTCTTCTTCGCTCCCTTCCTTTGAAATTTTCATCCGTTGTCATTCTCTGGAGATCCCACTCAAGAATCTTCTCATCATCCTCCTTCCTCCTAGGTTCCCTAATCCTTAGCATGACAGAGTTGGTACACCTACAATCTCCAATAATTACACACCCATCATTCGCCTCAAAACCTGAAGGGTACTGCTTCCCTTCCCTCCTCTTATGGGTTTCCTTCTTGTTCTCATTTGCTAGCGTAGCATCCACATCTATAATGTTCTTAACTACCCTCCTAGCTAATCCCAGGATATGCGCTGGATTAATCTTAATACCCCTAAAAACCATCTCATTTCTTACTAGCCAAATCGCTTTTAGAAGGGAAAGAAAATAGATAATAGTGTGTGTCCCGTGGTCTTTATTTTTCTTAAAGTACGCTTTCTAATTATACATCCAATTCACAAAAGGGATGCTGACATGGCTCATAGTGTTAATCCCAAGAGGACACGCTCTCCAGAAGTGTGACACAAGGGTGCAATCCCTAAAGAGATGCTCTCAGGTCTCTAGTGTTTTTCCTGTCCCATTTTCACCACATAAGGGGCAAGAACCCCCTATACTCATTCCCCTTTTATCAAGTTCTTCTCCAATAGCTAAGCACCCATTTAGAAGCTTCCAAACAAAACATTTTAGGTTCGCCTAATTCTTAATTTCCATAGGAAGGACTTTCAAGAATAACTTATCCTGTTTGCATCTTTTGAACCCCTAATCCCTTTCTTAACAACCTTCCCCAACAAGTAACTCGACTTGACACTATAGAAGTCGTTCCTGGTATCATTCCATATAATCTCATCAGTAAACTTACCTGGGCTCATAGGGATACTTAGGACCTACTTCCTAGACGCAATCTTGAACATATCATTACACCTTGTTTGGATATGATTTTTTAGCGGAAGGGGAGGGGAAGGAAAAGGGAGGAAAGGAGGTAAAGGAAAAGGGAGGAAAGGAGGTGAAGGAAAGAGAGGGAACAAAAAACAATTTCTCTCATTTGGATAGGAAAGAAGAGGAAGCGAGAGTGAGGGAGATAGTGTGAGTTGAAGTTATCTATTCTTCAAAATCAATAATTTTAACATATGAAATATTCAAAAAAAAAATTCTGGCATTTTTTTTTTTTTCTGAATTTTCCACAAAATAGATTAAAAAAAATTTTTATCTTACATTTTTCCAGAAAAAAAAAAAAGAAAACATCAAAAGTTTGTTCCAAAGTTTTTTTTTCTAATTAGAAATCGATTTTTATAAATCAAAATTTAAATTTTGTAGTTAAACTTTGAAAATAATTTTGGAAATAAAATTAAATTTGAAATTTTGACAAAAAAAATTGTAACACCCTGCAATTTCCTAACTTCTTACTTCTTATTTTTTCATAAAACATATTATAATTATCAAGGATTATATTTATTAAAACTCCTAAATATGGAAAAACAGAAGTATTACCTCCACCGTGATAACGGCTAAGACATTTATCAAAGTACAATAGTGGAAGTCTTAAAACAAAAACAATTTAAAACTAAACTTCAAAACAATCTCAAAAAAAAAAAAAATCAACTTCGAACTTTAGTACACTTTGGAACCATATTAATGGCCCTTAAAAACCAAAACTAAAAGTCTTTAGAAGTAAAACAACATCCAAAGTAAATGTTAGTCATCCATAAGCAATAAAATAAAGTAAAGCTACAAAACACAACAAGCGCTTTCACTCCAGCCCATCATGAAATGACTTATGCACACTTGTACCTGCACCTTTTCTTTTACTAGACAACTACTCACCACCAGTGGTTAATTGTAGGGCCAAGTCCAAGACAAAGCCATGCACACAAACAAACAGTCAGCAAAGCTGAGTACATAACTACTACAGACTATGCAACAAACAACAAGAAATAAAACATGCACTCAACTTACCTTTGACAACCTTTTACCTGTACATGGACTCAACTAAATCAATTATTAAATTTAAACTTATGGATCCTGCATCGAACGGGTTTCCTCCTTAAAATCATCGCCTTATTGGGCACCAACTTTGGAGCAACTCCAAGAAGGTATTACTATGTCACATAAAGTGACAGATATCCAGCGCATTAAAAATATAAAAGAGTACAACGTCTTGTACTCCAATTAGAAATCATAGATCACTATTCCATATGACTCCCCCCATTTTTCATACTCAAGGTATATACGTTCCAAGAGTTTTGATGCAAGCCCTCTTACGCTTTACGTGATTAACCGGTTTAGAAATGTTATGACTCACATATAACATCACATAAAGACATGCATGAAATCAAGCAAGCCAAATTAATTATCTTCAATTTAAGGTGATTCAAAATTAATCTCATGTGTGTCCTTTAATTAGACCGAACTTCCTTTACCACACATTAACTGTGAGTGGCTAATTACTTACTTTCACCTTGACCACACATTAAACTGTGAGTGGTAACATGTCTAAAATAATTGCTCATAACTTCTTTTAATCATGTGAATAAAAATTCACAACTACCTTTCTTGTTGATAAAGTAACTAACCAACTTAAAAATAACTTCCTTTCTTGATTAATAAACTATTGGCAAAATTAATTTGATCATAACATTCCAATCCAAACTTGTAAGAATTTATAATACTATTTAACAAAGAATGTTGTCATACTACAAAAATCATGCTTCTAATAAACTTGCCATGCACATCAACTCATGATTCAAAAAGCATAACAATACTTCATACAATCAAGGGTCATCCATGCATGAATTCTAGTTCATGTGTTTGTCTTTATTACTTACGTACCTTGTAAAGTAATGGTACTCCGCTACAACTTCTAGAAGTTGACTAGTTCAAATTCTCCTACATAAGGAAAAACCGAAACTAAATTAAAACCTTCTTGACTAAGTTCTGAAATAACTATAAACTAACTTCTATATTAGAAACTCTTCCAAAACATTCCTTATATGGTCTCTATTCAATTTCATACTACACTTTACTTCTCTATTGTATGGTTACTTGGTTTTCGGGACTTTTTTATTCTTTAGAAAACCTTAGTATAATTTTTATGCTACTTTAGAAAAGTGGAAAGCAATATAAAATTACCAAAACTCGTTGAAAAGTTTCAAAAACAACATAAATCAATCATACAATGTATTACTTAATTTATATGATCAATTTATGCTAATTACATACTTTAAAAGCCTAATTATTCACTTTATAAATTCTTGACAGCATGTTAAACATGCTTAGAATCACTTTTAAACTTCACAAAACATACTAAAAATTATATGTAACATCATAGAAATCATATGTGATCATACTAGCATAATATGAACACTTAAAACTTACTTTGACTTGTTTTTATAAAAATTTCAGATTTATTTATTAACTTTAAAGTCATGAAAAACTCATAAAAACATCATAATTTCATGGCAAAACTCTTCTACAATCAACTAACATCATTATGAAACCAATCTATGCTTTAGAATAATTTTTCATAAGCCAAAACATGATTATAAATTTTGGACAGCAATTTCTTCTATTTTCAAAGCCTTTAAAAATCAATCTAAGCTTCATAAAATCATCATAAATTCACACAATAATAATTCATGATCATAATCATGAAGTTTAAGTGATAAAAACTCATAAAAATCATAACTTTCATGCTTTATAAACCCTAATCTAAAATTTCATGAACAACAATTTAATTCATGCCTTAAAACAAATCATAACTTTATTAAACATGATTAAAACTCATAAAAGCATGATTAAACATAAATATAAACATGAATTTGGAAGATTGAATTAAAAATAAAGAACGAGAGGAAATTTCTTTTTTTTTTTTTGTAAAAGTCCGAAAATACTGAAGGGGAGGAGTGGCTGGCGGTGGTGCGCGGTGTTCCGTCTGGGCGCATCTGGGTCCAGCGAGGATCGAAACCCAAGAACACACACACACACAGATATGTATATATATTCTGCTTTTCCGAAAACAAAACTGCAGTTTTTTTCTTTTTTTTTTCGGAAACCACTCTCCTTTTTTTTCTCTCTAAATTTTTGGAATCCTAATGAAAACTTATGATCATGAAAATCTGAAAATTTGGGTTTTAAAGGGTATTTATAGGCCCCAAAGTAGGATTTTGAAAAGCCCATACTTATCCTAACAAGTGGAAATTACCTTTAGCCCTTGCCTCAAAATAAATTAGAAAACTTTTAAAAATTCTATTTTTAGAAGCCTTTTAAAATATTTTTAAAACATAAAATATTATTTATGGACACAAATAATTATTTTTAATTAAAACTTATTTATTATTTATTTTATTTATTTTATTACTATCAATTTATTTTCATTTAATATTCCTATTGAACATATTTTTTTCAATAAAAATATTAAAATTATACGAATAAAGAACAAAAATACTTTCTTAAAATACGTGAAAATGTGGGGTATTACAGTCTACCCTCCTTAAAAGAAGTTTCGTCCCGAAACTTTGTGTAGATTAGTGTATGGAATTTGAATAGAGACCACGTTTACTTTAAACTTTCTTACTGAAATATTATGTTGTTGTAGACCTTAGACACTTATTTGACAACTTTCTAGTAGACAAACATAAACTTCTTACTTAAAAGTCGTAGAAACTCATAAACACTTGCAAAATTGAGGGTAAAAATGCACGAAAAAAACAGGTCACTTTCTACCCCCTTAAGAATCGAGTTACGTCCCTGTAACTCTACTACTAACCTAAAATAGCTCTGGGTATTTTTCTCTCATCATATCTTCAGCTTTCCAAGTAGCTTCTTCGGTTTCTTGGTTAGACTACAACACCTTCACTATTTTGATACTCTTTCTATGAGTATCTCTGACCTTACTGTCTAGGATTTTAATTGGCCTCTCTTCATAGGTCAAACTTTGGTCTAACTCTATTGTTTTAGGTTGTAACACATGTGCCTCATCTGGCACATACTTTTTTAGTTGAGACACATGAAAGACATTATGAACCTTGCTCAAATCCATTGGTAGTGCTAACTTATAAGCTACCTTTCCAACCCTTTGCAAGATCTCATAGGGTCCTATGTATTTTGGGCTCAATTTTCCTTTCTTTCTGAACCTCATCACTCCTTTCATTGGTGATGCCTTAAGTAACACCTTATCGCCAACTTCAAACACAACTTCTTAACATTTTTAATCCGCATATGACTTTTGTCTATCTTGTGCTGCTTAAATCTTTGCTTGTATCACTCTAATTTTCTCGGTGGTTTCTTCTATCAATTGAGGTCCTAGAATCACTATTTCACTTATGTCCATCCAACACAAGGGGCTCCTACACTTCCTTCCATACAAAGCCTCAGAAGGTGCCATGCCAATACTTGCATGGTAACTATTGTTGTATGAAAACTCAATGAGATCCAAGTGATCCTCCCAATTCCCTTGAAAGTCCATTACACAAGCCCTTAGCATATCCTCTAAGGTTTGTATGGTTCTCTCTGTCTGTCCATCAGTTGCTGGATAGAAAACTATACTCATTTTCAGCGTTGTACCAAAGTTCTCCTGAACACTTTTCCAGAATTTCGAAAGAAACCTAGAACCCCTATCTGACACGATATCCTTTGGAACTCCATGTAACCTCACGACATGTTTTATATAAGCCTTTGCAAGTTCTTTCATGGGTATAAACACTGCTGACTTAGTAAGTCTATCCACCACTACCCATATGGTATCATTATGATTCTTCGAATTCGGTAAGCAAGTCACAAAGTCCATTGATATGCAATCCCATTTCCATCTTGGTATTTCAAGTGGTTGGACTCCTCCTTGTGGTCTCTTATACTCAAATTTGACCTTTTGGCAAGTAAGAAATTTACTCACAAATTTAGCCACTTCTCTCTTCATCCTAGGCCACCAATACATCTTCTTTAAATCCTTATACAGTTTATCGCCTCCAGGATGCACTAAATACAGTGTATTATGACCCTCCTCCATGATTCTTCGTTTCAAATCTTCACATTTCTGTGGTACACACCACCTTCCTTTATACCTTAAACTTCCATCCTTATGAATCTTAAAAGTCCATAGCTTTTCCTGTCTTCAATTTTTCCTTAATCCTATCCAGTTTCACATCCCCCTCCTGGTTCTTCTTAATTTCCTCAAGTATTGTTGGTTGGATACTAAGATTACAAAGAATTCCTTTCAATTCTCCCTCCTTCACTATTTCCAAGCTCAATCTCTCTATATTCTTACATAGTTCATTAGCAACCACCAAGGTATCCAATCCATGTTTTGTTTTACGACTTAAAGCATCGGCTACCACATTGGCTTTCCCTTCATGGTACTAGATATCAAGGTCATAATCCTTGATCAACTCAAGCCATCTCCTTTGTCTCATATTTACATCCTTTTGAGTGAAAAAGTACTTTAAACTCTTGTGGTCTGTGTATATTCTACATTTCTCCCCATACAAGTAATGTCTCCATATTTTCAAAGCAAACACTATTGTTGCTAACTCCGGATCATGAGTAGGGTAGTTCACCTCATATGGTGTCAGTTGTCTCGAGGCATAAGCTATCACCTTTCTATTTTTCATTAACACACATCCCAAACCATTTTTAGAAGCATCACTATACACATCATAAGAGTCACTTCCATCTGGCAAGGTCAGCACTGGAGCTGTAGTCAAACGCTCTTTCAAGGTCTGAAATGCCTCTTCACACTTATTACTCCACTCAAATCTACAGTCTTTCTTCATTAACGAAGTCATGGGTTTAGCAATCCTCTAAAATTCTTTCACAAACCTCCTGTAATAACCTGCTAACCCTAAGAAACTCCGTACTCCGTTACATTCTTAGGTGTAGGCCACTCCTTAACTGCTTCAATTTTGGCTGGATCTACTTCAACTCCCTCTTTAGACACAATATGCCCCAAGAATGCTACTTTCTCCAACCAGAACTCACATTTTGAGAACTTAGCATACAACTCATTCTCCCTTAATGTCATCAAGATTGTCCTCAAATGTTCAACATGTTCTTCCTTACTCTTAGAATACACCAAGATGTCATCAATGAAAACGACCACAAAGTTATCCAAAAACCGTTGGAAAATTCTATTCATTAGATCCATAAAAATTGCTGGCGCATTAGTTAACCCAAAAGGAATAACAATGAACTCATAGTGTCCATACCTAGTGCGAAAAGCAGTTTTCGGTATGTCCTCATTAGCAATCCTCAATTGATGGTATCTTGACCTCAAATAAATTTTCGAAAACACAGTAGCTCCTTTCAATTGATCAAAAAAGTCATCAATCCTCAGTAATGGATACTTATTTTTGATTGTCACCTTATTCAGCTCTCTATAGTCAATACATAACCTTAAACTCCAATCTTTCTTCTTCGCAAACAGTATTGTTGTTCCCCAAGGTGAAGCACTAGGTCTAATGTAACCCTTTTCCAACAAGTCTTGCAACTGCTCCTTCAACTCACTCATTTCTACAGGCGCCATCCTATAAGGTGCTTTAGAAATAGGTGCTGTTCCTGGGACTAAGTCTATAGTAAAATCAATTTCTCGTTTAGGTGGCATTCCCGAGATCTCCTCCGGAAATACATCAAGAAAGTCCCTTACTGCCTCAATATCCTCGGGCTTAGCAGTCTCAACATGATCCACATCTCTCACACTACAAAGGTAAATTGGAAAACCTTTCTTCTCGAACCTAGCAAATCTCATTACTGACATTATTTTGTCGTGTTTTGGTCTTCCTGCCCTCCAATAGCTCACCTTCTTGCCCTTATTCATCAACGAAATCTTTTGTGGTTCACATAGAATTTCAGCCTTATGTTTACTCAACCAATCCATCCCTAGGATCACTTCTAAGTCACCAAAATCAAACTCGATTAGGTTAGCTTAAACTCCCTCAATTTCAATAGGAACATCCTGAAATCTCTTTGAACAGTGTACTTCTTGTCATGAAGGTAACACTATTGACATATCTATTGGATCTACTTTTCCCAACACGGGTTTTAACTTTTCTAGAATCTTAGTGGAAACAAAAGTGTACGTTGCACCAGAATCAAACAAAACTTTAACAGGAAGAGAGTGAATAGAAAAAGTACCAGTGATCACATCATTATTAGCATCCGCTTTACTTCGAGCCATCACATTTAGCTTTCCAGTGTTTGAGGTCTTAGTCTGTCCTCCTCCATTCCCACTCCAATTCCTATTTCCGGCTTGAGGTGTCACCTTTCCTCCCATATTTCCTTGAAAACCCTTTTGTTGTCCCCCAGTTGGATTCCCCCTAGCTTGAGAATTTTGTCCCTCCTTTCCTTTGTTCTTAGAGAAGCACTCATACTCACGGTGTCCAAGTTTGTCACACAACCAACAAGTCACTAAGTTCCCTGCACAGTCCTTTCCTAGGTGATTGTTAGGATACTTCTTGCAAAAGTACACACGCCCTCCTTGACTAGCCACCTGAGTTCTATTCCCATTTCCAGAATTAGGTTTCCCAAAGTTTCCCCTATTACCCTAGAAGTTGTTGTTGAAACGAGGTCTCTTATATCCACCATGATTCCCTTGTTGGTTGAAGTTTCCTTCACCATCCTTCCTCTTCTCCCTCGTCTCACCTTCCTCATGTACCTCCTTCTTCTTCTGGTCTATGGCATACAAGTGTGCATCTCTACCATATATATAAATCATCCAAGGATTCAAGATCTATAGGTAACCCTCTTTCAAAGCGACTAGCCTTTAACCTCTCAGTTGCTACAGCCTCAGCAGTTTTCTTCCATTCCTTGTCTTGGTCTTGGTTTGAGGCTTTTTTGTTCTCGCTTTTACCAAGCTTCTTTGAAGTTTCAGCATCCTCGTAGCCAACCTTTTCATTATGACAGCCTTCCTCTTTCCTTTTCATCGTCTTCACTTCATGTTCCAATGATTGCACACGCTCGCATAGCTTTGTCACTTGATTCAAATATGCATTTCTACTTTCAATCGCACCAAAATACTCTCGATTTGTCACTCCCAATCCAACTGCAGTGACACGACCACCATGCTCCCCTTTGCCCAACGCCTTTGCCAAAGCATTTTGTCGTCCACAATCTGGGAAACCACCATTCTCCGATAAAGTCATGAAATAATCCTGAAACAACAGCAATTCAGCTTGATTAACATTATATGACACATAAATTAGTAGAAGTTAAAAAATATATATTTAACACGCCAAATTCATACAATGCGAGAAGCGACTGCTTTAGCTTCTTCAACAATATCTCCATTCTTGTCGGTTCTCATTAGCTTCCACAACTGTCCTCGCCCTAAACTAGTTTGATGGATGCCTTTTGCAGCTAATTTGTCGATCTAAAAAACAAGACAATATGAAAAAGTTACCATACATTTGTCATATATAATAGTTTCAAGAAAATAGTCAGATAGATTCACTTACAGCATCTTGCTTTTATCGAGCATACCCTCTACGAGAACGTTTTTGAGGATATTTATTTCCCTTGGCACATTGCGAAGCTTGTTTACTCTTTTCCTAATTCACGTTTAGTGAAACCAAAAAAAATTGGAGACACTTAAAGTAAGGCGTAAAGTTCCTAAACATGTGTGTACATGAAAGTATAAACATGTATACTACCTCCCATTCCGGTGTTAATCTAGTAGCTACAAATTCAGTCCAATCTTTTGGGTTGATGAAATTGTATTGCTCTGGTGGATCCTTACGTATCTCCATATCGTCCGTCCAAATCCAATCTCGGGACAACGTAGACTTGAAGTTCTTCCAAATGAGGTTAGCTTTGATCATCATGAACTTCTTCTTGTTACGATCACACTTGAATATCAACTACATGCAAATATGTGACATTAATATAAATAAATAATATATATATTCTTCCAAACGATAAGCCAATGACTACTATATGAGTTTGAGAGTATTACCACAATTTCTTCAAACAATGATTCTTTCAACCGTTCTGGAACAGAAGGCCAATCATCATAAATAATAGCAATATTCTTCCGGATTGTTAATCCCCAATAACTCATCATACTTACACTGTCTTTCCCTATAGGTAATCCATTGTCATTCCATGAAGGTTGAAATACCTTTCCTTTATTCCTTGCTCGAAGAATTTTACTCATTTTAGTCGCTCCACGGCCCTTTTCTTTCTTTCCTTTTCTTGGGCGAGGAACCCACTCAGCATTTTCTGATGTAGAAACCATCGACCTAGTAGTTCACATCAGAAATCAACAAAAGAACAAAACAGCAAAAAAATACACAGAACAGACCAAAACAATACACAGAACAAAGGAGGCCAAAACAACATAATGACAGACCAAAACAGCAGTCCAGAAAAGACCAAAACAGCCTCCCAAAACAACCGAACGACTGAAAACTGTCTTACAAGCAACTACAAAGAACAGCACAATACAGCAAACCAAAACAATCGTATATCAGACCCAAACAACATACCAAAACAGCACAATAACACACCAAAACAACAGAATAATAGCCCAAAATAGCAGAATAACTAAGAACAAAACAGCAGACCAAAATAAAATATTTCAGACCAAAACATACAATAGAATAACACACCAAAACAGCAAACGAAAATATACCAAGGCACACCAAAACAGAAACTACTATACAGAACAAAACAAACGAAAATAGCAGACCAAAGCAAACCAAAGCAAAAATCAGAACTATACAAATTAGAAAAACAGAAATCAGAACTACCATTTCATTTATATTTCCTTTTCAAAGCCTTCTTGGAAATTGGATTACTCGGATCCTCCTCCTGTACCCACATCCCCTCATTATGATCATCTCGTTTGTAGAAATCGTCTTCAACAACTTGGTCATCTAAGGGTTGTGACGGTAATACAAACAAAGGTTCTTCTCTTTCATCTATGTCGTGATCCTCATTAGGAACTCTTTTGTTCGAAGACAAAACAAAAGACCATCTTCTATTAGCTGGGTCAGTAACATAAAAAACCTGTGTTGCTTGAGTAGCCAACAGGAACGGATCATCTTTACTACCCGTTTTGCTAAGGTCAACAAATGTGAACCCACCTTTATGGTCAAATCGAACTCCATTATTATTATCAACCCATTTACAACCAAATATAGGAATTCTAAACAACCTATAATCCAACTCCCAGATGTGTTCAATGACACCATAATAAGACATCTTTGCATAAATTGGGTTTTTGTCTTTAGCACTTGAGATATGCATTGCTTGTGCTACAATAGTAACCCCACTATTTTGAGTAGTTGTCTCATTATCCCTATCCTTTGTGCAAAAGGTATAGCCATTAATCTGATAACCTGAATATGGTAAGACATCCTTGGCTAGACCCCGAGACAACCATTTTAATCTTTCAGAAACTTTGGATGGTGATTGGGCTAGTTCTTCTGCAACTCGGACTTCTAACCACTCAATAAAAGACGAATTGTGTTTGTTAGTAATCCAGGTTTCATTCTTACCAGGATAGGTGATCCTCAAATAAGCCTTATGTTCTTCCATGTATGGGTCAACCTCTGGACTATTGTGCAAAACATACAAGTGTGCTTGACTCCACATTTCATGGGGCACATTCAATACCTTATTTCCCTTAATCCCTTTCCCTGTACAATCACTTGAATGTGTAGGCTTCGGAATTCCAACAACATCAATGAATGAAAGATAATGACTAACAAAATCAATAGCCTCCTCCACTAGATAACGCTCAACCATACAACCTTCCGGCCGACTTCCACTACTAACATAATCCTTTAAAATTTTCATGTATCTCTCTGTAGGATACATGTATCTCAAATATACAGGCCCACACAATTGGATTTCTCTAACCAAATGTAGTGTCAAATGAACCATTATATCGAAGAAAGTCGGTGGAAAATATATCTCTAACTGACACATAGTAACAATGATTTCCTTTTGCAAGGTAGGAAGCTTCAAAGGGTCAATTTCTTTACTAAAAATCTCACCAAAGAAAATGCAAAGTCTTGTAATGGAATTTCTAACTTGTTCGGGCAAAATAGATTGAATAGCAATAGGAAGAAAGTGCTCCATGAGAACATGGTAGTCATGTGATTTCAAGCCCATAAGTTTATTGTCTTTCAATGACACAAAATTTTTAATATTAGAAGAATACCCACTAGGAACCTTAATACCATGCAAACACTCACAAAAAACTCTTTTCTCCTTTCTACTTATAGTATAACATGCAGGAGGAAAATAAGTACGATCACCATCTTTGACAGGGTGTAATTTAGGCCTAATTCCCATGTCAGCCAATTCTTTTCTAGCACTTAAACTATCCTTGCTCTTCCCTGGTACATTGAGTATTGTGCTAACAAGACTTTTACAAACATTTTTCTCGATGTGCATTGCATCGAGAAAATGTCTCACGTGCAAGTCTTTCCAATAAGGAAGGTCAAAAAAGATAGACCTTTTCTTATAGCCACGTTTTGGAATTTCTGAGGCATTATTCTTTCCATGCTTTACATTTAACCCATGTACCTTATGAAGGATTTCAAGGCCTGATAAGGGAACAGGAGCTCTTCCCTCTTCTGATTTACCGTTGAAAGCTTTCTTCCACTTTCGATAACAATGTTGCACATGCAAAAACTTGCGTGCGCCTAAATATACAACTTTACCAACATTTTTCCTTTCCCCTTTACTAGAATTCTTTAGCTTAATTGATTGAGGGTGTGCTCTCATCACATATAGGGCATGCCTTATAACCTTTCACACTATAATCAGACAAATTACCATACGCTGGGAAATCATTTAGTGTACCAAAAAGCAAGGCTCTCAAGTTAAAATATTGTTGACGGTAAGAATCAAATACCTCAACACCTGTATCCCACAACATTTTTAAATCTTCAATCAATGGAGCCAAATAAACATCTATATCGTGGCCAGGCTGTTTGGGTCCTGATATTAGCATTGAAAGCATCATGTACTTGCGTTTCATTATTAAAGATGGGGGAAGATTATAAATCATCAAAATTACTGGCCATGTACTATGAGTACTACTTTGATTGCCATGAGGGTTCAATCCATCACTAGCTAGGGCAAGCCGCAAATTTCTAGGGTCCTTACCAAAGTTAGGATGATCTTTGTCAATCTTGATCCATTGTGGAGAATCCGCCGGATGCCTTAATATACCATCATTCTTTCTCTCTTCAGCATGCCATATCAAGCTTTTTGCTATTTCTGGAATACCAAAAAGCCTTCTAAGCCTTGGCACAATTGGAAAGTACCACATCACTTTAGACGGAACTTTTCTCTTCTTATACCTTGAAGCTTTGCACACAGGACAATTTTCAAATGAAGAATATTCTTTCCGGTATAAGATACAGTCATTTGGGCAAGCATGTATCCTTTCATAGCGCATGCCGATAGAGCTTANCTTTCATAGCGCATGCCGATGGAGCTTAACATCTTTTTAGCTTCATAAGTACAATTTGGAAGCAAGTTTTCATCAGGAAGCATGTCTTGAAATGCATCTAAAAAATCTGTAAACAATTTATCCGTGTCTCCATTCCTTGCCTTCAAATTAAACAACTTGATAACGGCAGATAATCTAGTATATTTAGTGCATCCGGGGTACAATGGTTTCTTTGCATCACTACGCAAGCTATTAAACATATCTGGACAGTCCGCAAAGCTTTCCTCCATGGCTTTTGCCATTTCTATAAACTCATCATCTTCGATGTCTTCATTTTCAAAGTACTCATGTTCATAGGGAGGTTCTCTATCGACATCTACTTCTACCCCAGTTTCGCAATCCATCATACCATGCACATTAGAAGGACCTTCCCCTAAATTCTCACCATGATGCAACCAACACTTATACAATTGATTAATGCCTTTAAACATCAAGTGATCTTTTATATCCTCAATATTAAGTCGAACCATATTATTGCAATCAACACATGGACATAAAATATGATTCACATTCTCTGCATGTTTTCTTGCAAATTCAATGAATCCATCTACTCCATGCTCATATTTATCAGTATTACGGCGAGCATGCATCCAATCTCGATCCATAACAACTATGGTGTAACAAAAAAATGCACATAAAAATGATTATTAGTGTGTTATCATTAGTGTGTTAAATTCTTCAAAATTTTAAAATTATTTTTGTTATTTTGTGGTGAATATAATGGATATTTTAATTTCAATACACACTAATTGAAATTATTGAATTATTTTTGTTATTTTAATTCGATCTTATTGTCATGCTAAAAAGCTTTCTTCTTCTTCTACTACCATTGAATTATACAGGCATATACAGCAGAGGCATTCAAATTTATTTTATCCAAATTATTTATTTTTCCAACAAAATCGAAACCTAAATTTATTCACAGAATATAAATACTTAAAAGTTGACAGCTTATCGCCTATTGTACAAACTCTGCATAAACTTAAGCTAAAATTTAATGTGATTGAGAGCTAACTTTTCAGAAAAATAGCTCCATGCACTATCGTACATCACTAGTACTAAATTGAGTATCCCACATGGCAATGACGGCATTATTTTATATAAATACTTACAAGTTGACAACTTATCACCTATCACTAGCTCAAACACCTAAAATTTCAAATAAATTTATGAAAGAATTCGATAACAAATCGACAAGGCAGCACCATGACAGTTATAAATCTTAGAAACATTCAAAGCAAAGGTATAAAAATCACAAATAAATTTCAAAGCATTTATACATGTCTCCCCCATCAAAAAAAAATTACTTCATATAATGCTTCGTCCATATTTTCCTATTTGTCAACAAAAAATTGTTTGATTTGACCTCGACCAATTAAGTTCTTTTCGCTCAATCCTTTACATATCTTAATCCCTTTTCCCTCCATCCTCCGCCTCCACTCATTTTGAATAAAAAAAACTAAGAATTTCTTTTAAATATGACTTAGATAAACTCATTGTCCTCATTTATAAGTTCACATATTTTACAAATCCACTAATCTCATGCTAATAGTACAAACTCCATCATGAATTATATGCATTTGTTACATGTACAAACTCATTATATGCTGATTAGGCCAAACTCCCTATGATGGACAGTTTGACACCTAGCCTATATAATCCATATAATGCATAGATATCAGAAACAAATGAATAATGCAGAATAGTTTAGTTTCAATACTTTAAGTCAACCAACACAATATCAGAAAATAACGATGAAGTATAGATAGTCTGCTAAACCACTAAACACTAAGCTGGAAGATTTAAAATTTATTCTAGTGGTCTAAATTTTAGTTGTATTTTTGTGAATATGGCTTACTAGATGTTTGAATCTTGGAAGGACAATGAGTGTATGCATTCAAGTGATTTCATTTTAAGGTATTGTTTGTTAGTCTCTTTGGTAATATAGCTCTACATTTCAGAAGTTTTATGATCTACTCTTAAATATATGTTACTCCTAAACTGATAACTACCCTATTACTTGTTAAATAATGGGAATCATAGGTGATAGTTTGATGCATTCTTTACCTTAGCTCAATGATTCCTAAATATTATTGATGATTATACTTTGAATTTACTGTCCATGCCAATGCTCGTTTCCTTTTATTACAGGTTTTAGACTATTCAAACTCACTTTCAATTCCATCTAGTACGTACTCGTCTCTTTAACTCTTTGCTTATAATATGCTAATATTCACATATACTGATGCAATATTTATAAACTTTTGTGCATCATGCATGTTTTACTTCAGAGCCTCCTGACATTACAAAGTGGTTCCCTAGTTATGTATACGAATCTCCAGAATTAGATAGTGTCGATTCTGATAACTCTTTGTCAAGCGGCTATACTTCATTGGTAGATCATCATTTTATTCTGAGCCTTGTAAAAACAACTCAGGCTCACCGAATTCACTCTTATCAGAAAATCACTTATCCATGTTGCAAAAACACCTCCAAAAAATGTGTTTAATGACTATAGGACTATAAACTTTACCAACACTATAACTATATGGCTATATCCCCTTCATGAATCAATCTGCATATAGCAGCGGATTCATGCTGATTGCTAGGACAGTTTGACACCCTAAATTGACTCTCAATGCAGAACACCCCATTCACCAATAAAACATCAAATTACCAGGATATGAATGATGATTGGGAAACCTAACAAACAAGCTCCAATCAAATTCTTATGATGAGATGATAATAGAGAATCCAATTTCAATTTGTTTAAGGCTATCAAAAACTAAAAAAGAAACTAACAATGAAACTAATAATTGCGTAATTAACAATAACCAATCTAACTTTCAATTGAGAAATAAGAACAATCAGTAAACATGCAAAACCAATCACAAATTGAAGCCCTTAATTTCCACAAAGCTTGCCCAAAATCAAAATTAAAACCAATTCCTCAAACAATCAATCAATACCCTATAAAATATAATCATCAAAACCACAATCAAACCACAATTCATAACATGCAATAATTTATACTAATCATTATATTAACCAAATTCATATTGAAATACTTTAATGCAGTAAATGAAATCAAAATTTACCTCTACTCATCGATTTCACTTGTAGAGTCGATTTCACTCGTCGAAAATTGCCGCTGGAGATTAAAATTGCTGCCGGGAATTTTGCCGGAGATTTAATCCAGAATTTTGTCGGGAGCTTGAGGGTTTTTGTGAGGCGGTTTGTTTGATTGTGTTAAGTCAGTTCGTGTTTTTGTGAGGAGCATGAAGAAGACTTTGTTTTCTTTTTTATAATTTTTAAGTTAGTTTTAAATATTGTTTTTATGGCGGTTGTAAACAAACCGCTATAATAAGCTTTGCTGCTTTGGATGTTGATTGTTTTTATGGCGGTTGAAAATAAACCGCTATAATAACTGTGTTTGTTTGAGATTTAACGGTTGTTGTCAATTAACCGCTATAATATGCCTTTTTCTTTAGCTTTTTATGGCTGTTGTTAATTAACCGCTATAAAAACGTAGCCAACTCACTTTTAACAGCGGTTATAGGGATAACTGCTATTAATTGACAGCTAAAAAAGATCAATTTTGTTGTAGTGATTTTGTTACTCAAGGATAGAAAGGAACAAATTCCTTCCATTTATCTTCCTCCCAAATCCTTCCCTTCCCACTTTTGTTGTCCAAATAAAGGAAATTTCATCCCCTCCTTATCTTCCCCTTTCTTTTCCTTCTGCATCTTCCCACCCAAACAAGATATTAATCTTATCCTCATCACATCTCACATTTTCATTGGGCAGAGTGTCTACTTTATTTAGTCCCACATGGTCTTTGTACCAGCGACTGTTAGAATTCAGGTTGGGGCAGTTTCTGTTGAGCCAAAGTTGGGAGATCCTAGCATGATCCCCCCCTCCCCCTCCCTACATTCCACAAGTACCCTTTAAACAAGACATTTCAGCCATATTTAACACCATTCCATCCCCATAACAATCCCCCTTTTCGGGTGTCCTAGGAACCACCCATTAAACTTTCTTAATTTATTTTATATTTCCCCCTATAGACTTTGCTTAAGAGTAGATCTTTGTCCTTAATAATTCTCACCCCTGGGTCGCTAGGAGAGCTTGATTAAAAATTCATGCATCTCAAATCTCAAGACCACTAGTAACCTTCGACCTAGTAATGAACTCCCAACTCCAGTGGACTCCTCCACGCTTTATCTATCCTGTCCAAAGAAAGCAAGCTACAATTATGTTCATCCGATCTGCGATAGTGATGTGTTTTTAAGTGCTACTCAAAAATAACTTTCAAAACTCACGTGATATTAAATTAAATCCCCACTCCTAGAAGAATTTAATTAATGGCTAATTAATTAGATCACTCTTGAAACTAATTAACTAGGTTATAAATTCAATCAACTCTCCTTAATCACGAATTTATGAAAGTAACATGAACAATCAAAACTTTAATTGCACAAGAAAACACGAAAACTTTTATTGATTTCAATCAACTCAAAAAAGTCTTATGTTGTTACATGGAATTCTTAGGCTATTTATAGTGGAAGATATCCTAACAACATATAACAACTCTAACTAACTGATGTGTCTAATATTTATATTATTTTTCTACCCAATTCTCTAACGATTTATGGACTGACTGGGCTCATTTGAGCCAATTTTCATGCTAATAGTGTTGTTTTAGTGTTTTGTGTGGTTTTGTAAAGTTTTATAGGAAACGGCCAATTTTCGGTTGATTTTACTACCTAATTTCGGCACTTGAGGGATAAAGATCACTTATGAGAATTTGGAGAATTATTAGAGACATTTTAGAACTCATTGGAACAAATTTGACGTCTCACATGACAAGTTGGAGAAATATTAGAAGTAAAAGTGAAGAATTATGAAATTTAGAAGTGAAGATTTTGACCACTGTCCACTATTTTGGTCATATCTCAAACTATATACATCGTATTGATCTGATTATTGTTGCATTGGAAAGAAGATTCAAATATCTTTCCAACGGTAGATCATACGCCCTGTGGAACGTCCTGTAGCAAAAGTTATAGCGATTTCAAAATGATGCTGAATTTCAGAAGCTTTTGTTTCATGATGCGGGCGCATAGAACAAAATTCTTTTGTTCTATGCGGGCGCAGGTCATTTTTTTTGGCTATTTTGCTGGGAGATTGACTTTTTGCGTAATTAATTATTAAAAAGCTCATTAGGCTTGTATTTAAGGCACGATTTCCTAGGAGCACAGGAGATATTTTTCATTATTAGTTTTTCCAGTTTTAAAATCCTAATTAGCTCCCTTAATTACTTTATCTCTAGATTAGGTTAGATTACTTTATTTTTGCTGAAGAATTTTCAATTCAATACAATTCAATTCAAGTTTCTTTTCCATTCAAGTTTGGTACTTTCTATTCTCTTTCTTTGTCAATTATTTATAGTTTATGTTTATTAGTTTTATTAGTTCATGTTAATTAGTTTTTGCTTGTTAATTAGTTTATGATTGTTTATTTAGTTAATTATTGTTCTTATTTGTTTATGGTCATGAATTTAAATTTGTTTATTCTTTTAGTTTTTATATTTATGAGTGAGTAATTTGTTTTCTAGGGTTTAGGGGATCTATGAACTCATTAATGGACTAGTTTAATTTAAATCGATTAGTTCCTGATTAGTAATTAAATTCCTATTATTGATTTCTATCGATTGCAATTAAATTGTGCGCAGATTTAGTTGTAAGTTTGGTAATTGTCGAAATTGAGGCCGAGAGGTAAGATTACCACAATAAGACCACCGAATAATAGGTAAAACGAGTCTATGCGAGCGAGAGCCGGTAGAGGAGTTTTGAGGGAGTCTAAGTTCGAGAGAATTAGTGTGCCCTAGTTTAATGAATTTTGCGGAATTGATTGGTTTAAGTTTTATGAATTTATTAATTGTTCATGGTGAACCGATTGCCCTAGGTTTCAGTCAATTTGAGTCAATTCTTAGTTTAATTTCGTTATTAGTTTTTTTAGTTAATAATTAATCATAACCAAGGCCCTTTTCACAGTTTAAACTTTTTAGTACTAGTAGTGTTTCATTGCTTCCCTGTGGATTCGATCCCTACTTCCCTAGCTATATTAGTTAGTGTTGTCTGGTTTATTTTTGAGAGGTGTGCGACAACCTGCATCAAATTTTGGCGCAGTTGCCGGGGAAGCAACTGTTTAATTCTACTAGTCGGGTTTAAATTGTTTTTTTTTTCGTTTCTTTTTCTTTGATTTGTTTGTTTTTTTCCCTTTGTTTCCGTTTTTTCCTTTTTCTTCTTTATTCCTTTTTAATTTTTTTATCCCCTTTTATTTTTTTTCCCCTCTCTAAAAAATGATGGTACCTTTCCGTCTACGCCAACATGATCAAGAAATATTTTGGAGATATATGTATAGACTTGGGGATGCAATTGGCCCTTATCATTCATTTTCTCAATATGAAATGTGCATGATTATATATGAAAATTCGAATATTCATACAAAATTGGCGTTGGAAGCTATAAGTAATTATAAATTCATGAGAAATACCCCTGAAGAAGGGTGGAATACAATTCAGGAGTTAGCTAGAGAAACCTATGAGGAGGAGATGACATCTTATGTTAAACCAACTATAGAAAATTTTTCTAATTATACTCCATATACTCAAAATCCCCCTTATTACTACTGTTATCGATGTAACTCTCATGGCCATGATATTACTTGTTGTCAAAATCAAGAGTCTTATATGCATGTTAATACTCATCTTCATCAGTGTGATTTACATAATTCTCAATTTGAATCATCCTATAACAATGTGGAATATCTTAATGATTTGAGAGAAATTAAGCATGGTGTTATGGAACTTGCTAAGCAATTAGAGAAAATAAGGGAGGAACAAAGATTAATTGAACAACAAACATACCTTATTCGGTTGTCAATAGAGCAGCAACAAATTGATGATTATAATATAGAAAATGATGATGATGATGATGATGGATTGAATATGAATGCTAGTTCATTAGATATAAAATTTTGTTCGACTCTTGTCACTAATGATGATGGTCCAAATGAGAAAATTGACGATCTAACAATGGATGTCCCTATGGAGAAACAATCTTTAATTTCCAAATCATCAGTTGAAAAACCGTTGATTACAGAATTATTTGCTATAAACTCTTATGTTGACATGCTCGTTGATGAGGGTGAACTAATAATAAGACTACTGGATAAAAATAATGGTAAAGTTAACCCTCATGATAGAATTATGAATTTAATCTTGGTAGTAGAGGAAATTAAAGGTAATTATTTTCTTTCTCCCGTTCCTCGTATTCTTTCTTATTCTTATTTATTTTTTCCCAACACTTTTTCTTTCTATTCTTCTTTCTCTTTTATTTATTATTTTTATGCAAACATTCTGATTTTTGTGAGAGTAAATGCGTTGGTATTTAAGCCATAGGTAGTGCTAAGTGAAATGTTTGCAGGAGCATTTGATAAGCTTCTCAAGGCATTGAATTCTTCTAATTGATTCTAGAAGCAATAGGTCGTACAGGACCATTATAAACCAGCGCTTATTGGGAGGAAACCCGGGCTTTCTATCCCCTCATTCATGCTTCATGTTTATGTGTCCCGGGACGGGACAATGTTTAGCTTGGGGGAGGTATGTGTTACTGCTTTCTTAGGATCGTTGCTTGGTTTGTACCGTTCACTAGGAGCGAGAGTTTACTTGCAACACAAAAAGATTGTATTGTTTTCTTAGTTAAGTTCTAGAGAGAGTTTTTGATTAATTAGCTAATTATTCGTCCCAACTTGATCGAGTTTATTTGAGAACTTGACCATTCAAGTACCCCTTATGTTTCTTTTTGAAAACTTTATGATTCTTGACTGCGGATGAATTCACATGTGTGATTTGCTAGCCATGATTTGATCTTTTATTGCTAGAATTCCTTGTATCGGTCAACTCTTCTCAACCTTGCTTGGGTCTTGGACTTGAACTGTGTTAACGGGAGGATTTGAGCCACTTTTGCATATAATATTATTCATATATTTTCTTTCATGTGTGCTTAGTTCCTGGTGCAATTATGATCTTGGGTTTGACATTGGATTCTAGTAACTTTAATTGTGGTTTTGTGTATGTTGCGCATGATAAAAGGCCTTCATTTCTTTTTTTTAGCCTTCAGAATTTCAATTCCTACTTTTATATATTTTCCCTTGATCCTATGTTTTGAGCTTTTATCCCTCTCATTTGTATTTTTAGCCACATTACAAGCCTTATTAGCCTTGCTACATAATTTATTATATGCCCAGACTTGGTTTGGGGGAGTTGAAGTGGTTGTGATGTTGTTAAAGTAACTTTTGATGGTTTTTAATGGAGGATTGTTGGTGAAATAGTTGGAAATGTTGTTAGTGAAGATTATTTGACTACATGTTTCACATTTAAGGCTTTGCATACCAATGTCTAGGCTGTTGCAAGTTAATTGAAAAGTTATATTTTATTCATGGCCTAGTTATGTATGTGTGATGATTTTGTTTATTGTTTATTGAATTCTAAGCAAAAACAAATCATTAAGAGTCGTGAAACTATGTTTTATTATGCATGAAAAATAAAGTGAAAAATAATAAAAGCATAATAATTTGAAAAGTATAAAAGAAGTGAAAAGTTGAATTACTTAAATTAAGAAAAAGTTTAAAGTTTGTGAAGTAGTGGTTGTTGATTGAATTATGAGATTTATGGTGTTGATGTAAAATATAAAGAAAAGTTTGGTCTGATTTGGTTAAATTGGATGTTTGAGAATGTTGATGATTGCTTTGGAGTTGTTGACGGTTTTCCTTGATTCTATATGCATATGCCCTGCATTCCACCACATTATCCCAAATTTTATCCTACCCATCACCCTTGCCAAGTTGCAAGCTTATTAAAGTCCTTCTTGATCTGCGTGTACATGCTATGGTTATTGTGAAGTGAATCCTTTGTCGAGGTCGTAGAGTATTAATTGCATCTCGAGTCGACATTTAGGATGAGTGGATACCCTTAAACACTTGCATGAGGGTGTGAGATGTGGGATTTGGGTTCCTAAAATTTGCAATTGAACACACCTTGCATTTGCATTTCATCATTGGTTGGGAGGTGAGTGTTAGAGCTTTATTAATATAAGCTCATCCTTAAATGTGCGGAGTGACCACCCGTGAACTACTCTAGTCATCGATCTATCAAACTTGCTTGGTTGGTTTTGTTTGACCTTTATGTAGGAAGGATGGTAATTGGGTGCTTGATTGGTTAGCTTTGATCCATGTGTCTTCGGATGTTCTCTTGAGTTATAATGATTATTTTATTTTTATGGGGTGTAGTCGATTAATTGATTGTGTTTGCTCGGGACGAGCAAAGGTTTGGCTTGGGGGGATTTCATGTGTCTAATATTTATATTATTTTTCTACCCAATTCCCTAATGATTTATGGACTGACCGGGCTCATTTGAGCCAATTTTCATGCTAATAGTGTTGTTTTAGTGTTTTGTGTGGTTTTGTAAAGTTTTATAAGAAACGGCCAATTTTCGGTTGATTTTACTACCTAATTTCGGCACTTTAGGGATAAAGATCACTTATGAGAATTTGGAGAATTATTAGAGACATTTTAGAACTCATTGGAACAAATTTGACGTCTCACATGACAAGTTGGAGAAATATTAGAAGTAAAAGTGAAGAATTATGAAATTTAGAAGTGAAGATTTTGACCACTGTCCACTATTTTGGTCATATCTCAAACTATATACATCGTATTGATCTGATTATTGTTGCATTGGAAAGAAGATTCAAATATCTTTCCAACGGTAGATCATACGCCCTGTGGAACGTCCTGTAGCAAAAGTTATAGCGATTTCAAAATGATGCTGAATTTCATAAGCTTCTGTTTCATGATGCGGGCGCATAGAACAAAATTCTTTTGTTCTATGCGGGCGCAGGTCATGTTTTTTTGGCTATTTTGCTGGGAGATCGAATTTCTGCGTAATTAATTATTAAAAAGCCCATTAGGCTTGTATTTATGGCATGATTTCCTAGGAGCATAGGAGATATTTTTCATTATTAGTTTTTCCAGTTTTAAAATCCTAATTAGCTTTCTTAATTACTTTCTCTCTCTAGATTAGGTTAGATTAGTTTATTTTTGTTGAAGAATTCTCAATTCAATAAAATTCAATTCAAGTTTCTTTTCCATTCAAGTTTGGTAATTTCTTTTCTCTTTCTTTGTCAATTATTTATAAGTTATGTTTATTAGTTTTATTAGTTCATGTTAATTAGTTTTTGCTTGTTAATTAGTTTATGATTGTTAATTTAGTTAATTATTGTTCTTATTTGTTTATGATCATGAATTTAAATTTGTTTATTGTTTTAGTTTTTATATTTATGAGTGAGTAATTTGTTTTCTAGGGTTTAGGGGATCCATGAACTCATTAATGGACTAGTTTAATTTAAATCGATTAGTTCCTGATTAGTAATTAAATTCCTATTATTGATTTCTATCGATTGCAATTAAATTGTGCGCAGATTTAGTTGTAAGTTTTGTAATTGTCGAAATTGAGGCCGAGAGGTAAGATTATCACAATAAGACCACCGAATAATAGGCAAAACGAGTCTATGCGAGCGAGAGCCGGTAGAGGAGTTTTGAGGGAGTCTAAGTTCGAGAGAATTAGTGTGCCCTAGTTTAATGAATTTTGTGGAATTGATTGGTTTATGTTTTATGAATTTATTAATTGTTCATGGTGAACCGATTGCCCTAGGTTTTAGTCAATTCATTGTAAATGCAATGGCTATGGTTGGTATAACAAAGAGAAGTTTGCAAGAATTGAAAGATGATGGATGGAATTCTCTAATGGTGAAAGTAACTACATTTATGGAGAAGCATGGAATAGAGATTCCAAACATGGAGGACATGTATGCTCCCATGAGCAGGAGGTTCCGAAATAATAGTCCACAAGTGACAAAATTTCACCATTTTCATGTGGAAGTTTTTCTAAGTGTTCTTGATTTGCAATTGCAAGAACTTGAAAATCGATTTTCCGAGGTAATTAAAGAATTACTTATTTTTATGTCTTCTTTCAGTCCTTCTAATCGATTTGCTTCTTTTGACACGGGAAAATTAATTCGACTTGCTCAATACTATCCTAATGAATTTTTAAATCCTCAATTGATTTTTTTAGCATTCACTTAATAACTTCATCCATGATGTTCGAAGTGATGAAAGATTTTGGTATGTTAACACATTGAATGAGTTATCAATGAAACTTGTTGAGACAAACAAGCATGAAACTCATGCCAGGGTGTACTTGCTTTTGAAGTTGGTGCTACTTCTTCCGGTTGCAACGACAAGTGTCGAAAGAGTATTTTCTAGAATGAATATTGTGAAAGATAAGCTACGAAATAGCATGGGAGAACAAATGTTGAGCGATTGTTTAGTAACTTTTCTTGAGAAAGATTTGTTTTTAGGTGTTAGTATGAATTCAATTGTTAACCGATATCAAAATATGAAAACTCGTAGAGAACAATTGTAATAGTTTTAAGTATTTGAATTTTGATGTAATTTGACACCATGTATGACATTATTGTTTATTTTTTAATATAAATTATCAGTTTCATTGTTATAAAATTTTTGGGTCATGATCGGTGCGGTAGGTTCGGCAGTTGTGCCCCACCATTATTAAAATCCTGGATCCGCCCCTGCCTTTAACCACTTCCAATTTCATTGGTAGAATCCTGCTGGGATGCCATCTGGCTCTGGAGCTTTCCGGGGATCCATAGAGAAGAGAGGTCTTTTTACCTCCTTTCTGGGGAACGGCTTGTGATCAAGGAGGTCAATCTTATTTTCTGGGAGCACATTGAGAATCCCCCTGTCTAGGAGTTTTTGTAAAGATTGATCATGATGCTCGTCAGGGGGTGAATTTGTGATTTTCCCCAGCTCGTATTCATAGGTGACCCAAGCCGATAATATATTTTAAGTCAATGAATGTAATACTCTTGCATCTGTGCCAAAAAAACAAAAAGCGTGTAAATTCTTCCCTAATTTGCGTTGAAAAAAAAATACACATGTATGGCAACTAATCTTCTTAAAATTATATAACAGCTTAAAAGATGAGTAGAAGTCTTGATATTTGATAAATTAATGTCTTAGTTGATTGCCCCCAAATTCAACAGCTATTCATTTCATGCAATACTATAGCACTATCATTCGATGATGATTATTATTATTATTATTATTATTATTATTATTATTATTATTATTATTATTATTATTATTATTATTATTATTATTACCTCCATTTTGTAAGGTCCAACAAACTAAAACTTGCAGGTTCAATTTACAAGTTTTAACTTTATATTATGCATGATTCAATGTATAAGGAGCGATATGGTCAATGTTGATCTCGCTAATTTTGACCGGTTATTTAGTTAATTAATTAATACAAATATTTTATATATTTTATATAAATGCATAATCAAAGCTATGGAACGTCAATAATGTGATTCGACATGTGTGAAAAGTGAATTTTTGTTGCAATAAAAAGTTGATGTATTATAACAATTAATGTTTATATAAAATATAGTAGGGAGCCGAGATACAACTTTAGCAAAGCCGATCCTACATAGTTCCTCGGTCTTTTTTATTTGCTAGGTTAGGAATTTTGACACTATTCACAATGCAACTTTGACCCATTTTAGTATTTAATGCGTAAACAAAAATATAGTCATATAAAATCTTGTTCGATTCCATCTCGAATTATTACATTTTCAAAAAATGCAATTTAAATTCGAGATACCTATTTTATCAGTTGCGCAATTGGAGATATGAGAAAGACTAGATGTACAAACTGAAAAAAGAAAAAAAAAAAGTGATGGAGTAATAAAGATGTAAACAACCGTATTATTATTATTATTATTATTATTATTATTATTATTATTATTATTATTATTATTATTATTATTATTAGTCACAATTCACAAGTTTTTTTTTTTAACATACATTATTAAATTTCGTAACAACCCAATACCCAAATTAAATAGTATGTGTATACAATATGAAAACATCTTAAATCAACAACTCTGACAACACCTACCACATAATAATTAATTAATTACTTCTCATTTAAAGCTTTGAACCAAACAATTCAAGAGAAGGTAAGGAGAAAGAGAGGAAAATTGAGAGAATACAGAGAAGAAACAAGTTCAAACATGGAAGATGAGAAACAAAAACCTAGTAACGGTGTTAACGAAGAGTATTATTCTAATTATAATAACTTGTTGCAACGTCCATGTGAATGTTTTGCAGAAGTTATAAGACTTATTTTTAGGTGTTTAGGTTTTCAACAAGACTCTTCTTCTCTTACTCCTCCTACTCCTAGTAATGCTATAGCCCATACTAGTATTGCGACTGAAAGTGTTGAACAAGAACAAGAGAGTTGCCCTACTCAGGAAAATCTTGAATTCGGCGGAAGCAGCGGCGGCGATTGTGGTGATGGTGGTGGCGAAGTTGGTGGTGGTAGTGGAGTGGAATCTACTCCAATAACCACGGTAAGTTGTCCTCCCACGTTGTTTTAATTGAGTAAATCGGTGACTTTGTATATTTGTATTCTTGTACTATGTATAATGCTTCTGTTGTCTTATACTCTTATGTGTTTATTATTCTCGCATGTAAACTATATTTAAAATTAAGGGTTTATTTATTTTGAATTGATTTGCTATTTAAAGAATATCACATCATGAATTCATTAAAATAGGTATGAAACAAATAAATATATAACTCTTAAAATTGTTTTTATCTAAAAATGCCACTTGATAGGTAAGTGATAAAATTGGGCAACCGTCATTTATTATACGTTTGGGAAAAAAAAAATCTGTTGGAAGTATTCAAATTATTTGATGTGAGCAAAATTCAATCTAACCCTCAAGTAATGCTCTTCCAACTTTAATTTTAATAATTTTTTTTTTTGTAAGGAAGTAAAGCTTTTTAAATTAAATGAACTAATCAAAGATCAATTATATATTGCCTACTTTATTGTTATAATTATTATTATAAATTTATACACCCTAATTTACCATATGTATTGGTTCATGAAATTCATGATGACTGTATTTAAAATAGTAATCTCACTAAAAAAAAAAAAGTTTAATGTTTAGCCTTTTATTAACTACTACCACATTGTTCTTTTTGACCGGAAAGTAAATGAATCGAATCGAACTGAATTGAATTGAAAAAAAATGAATTATATTGAACTACATTAAAGTAAGCTGAACTGAACTAAAGTAGACTAAAATGAAGAAGTACTTATAATGAAGTTGGGTTAAATTAAATCAAACAAATTGAAGTGAATAGAGCTGAAGTGAAGTGAAGTGCAAAAATTTCAGTCCAAAGAACAATGTGCTAAATTATATGAAGTATTAATCGTTTTGCTCATACTAATGCATGGCGTTGAACTTTTTTTTTTAATCATCCAAGACTAGGAATGTCTTTTTCGACAAAAATAAAAATAAAAAGAGTAATGCTATATATAGTCATTAGGGCTAAGAATAAACATTAAACATATTTCTATAATTGGTAGTAATTTATGAACTAAACAAAAATGACACAAGCATTGATGTATTTAATATTTGAATGAAAAGAAATTATACTCTAACATTTTTATATTGTTTTTTTTTTTCAATTTTAATATTCACATCTATCATCATACATTATATTAAAAGGGCGTTTTGGACAATGACACTGTGCCACGTAAACCCCCCAACATTCACCTACCCAAAAATTAAAAATGAAAGCAACATGTAGCCATTAAGAATTGATCTCGTGACCATTTAAATGAATAGTAAGTACACAACCGTTAATCCACTTTGTTTTTGTCAATTACTTGTTCACAATAAAATATAATAACGTTCTATAGTTACATGAGTACATGTAACTACAGTTCTATAAGAAGATGATAAGAGACTATATATTGCTAACACATTATATTCCTTTATCTCAAGTGCCTGATAATTGTGTATTTTTATCTAAAATAAATAAAAAAATTATCACGGCAAGTTTATCATCGAAAAATAATCTTTATCAATTTTACATGAGCCAAAAAGTTACTAAAAAATAATATAATAAATTATTAAAATTTATGATTAATAACATATTTGGTATTTGAGGTCAAACCGGGGCATCGCTCGGACCAAATTACTAGTTAAATATATTACGCGTCCCTTCTAAAAGAAATGTGACACGTGACACTCTCTAATTGTATACGTCACGTAAGCATGGAAAAGTGACACGTAAATGACTTCTTACAAATAAAATCCAAGCATTTACCATTTCAACTAACCTTCATTAGTGATTTAAATGTCTACATAGTGTTATATATAATTTATATTCATTAAGTAAATGAGAGGTTAAATTTTTTTTTTTTTTTAATAAATTTCATAAGATTTAAAAGTAAATGTACACATTAAAGTTTAAAAATAGTAACATCCGAGACAATGCCTCAGCCAATATACTAATTAATATGTTAATGCACACATCAGCCGCAAAATACGGTATTATGTTATTGTAACATGTTCTCTTTGAACATTAGCCATCATCCCATCAAATGTACACCGCGTATCGGTGTATGCCTTGACATCAACTGCTATATTTGTGTAAGAATCAAAATTAGTCACCAACAATCTAATATCTACGGGGTATTAGTGTATTACCGTATTACACACCTAAACATATATTTTTCGCCTGAACTTGACCACATATTTAAATCTTCAAATATTACATGTATAAAAAAGTAGTTTTTTTTATTATTTTTTTATTTTATTATTTTGTTTTATTGAGAAGGAAACAAAAACCGATATTGCTAAAATACCGACGACAATATATTACAAGATCAGGAAAAATGAAAACTAGGGTCTAACGACTTAACGAGCACGGTGAAAATTTAGGCATGATCCTGCCACAGTATGTCGCGCCATCTCCAAGGCCCATCCCCAACACATCTTTATGTAGGCCTTAAGGGAGGAAGACAATCACAACACAAATAATAAGCTCTGAAACCCCTTTTATGAACACGCAAAATCCTGAAACCAATAACACCTTTGATGGATGAAAACCCAATTACCCACTACTCCCTAATATACCGAAAGGAAAAATTCATACAAATAATTCCAACTATGGGCGTTCATCTAATAAAAGACCGAACTTTGATTAATTCAAAAATGGACCCAACTTTCATGCCTAATTTTCAATTTTGGACCCTCTTAAATTTTAACTTGTAAAATCAAGTAAATCTTGTTAATTATCCGGTTTTTGCTTGAGCAGGACCACCCGAAACTACCACCACAACCATCCCTTCCACCCGAAACCTCCAAATGTTAAGAAAACACCGGATAATTAACAAGATTTACTAGATTTTACAGCTTAAAATTTAGGAGGGTCCAAAATTGGAAAATGAGCATGAAAGTTGGGTTCATTTTTGGATTAATCAAAGTTCAGTTTTTTATTAGGTGAGCGCCCATAGCTGGGATTATATTTATAAATTTTTACTATAGGGAAAAGCGAGATTGGTGGTGAACAACAAATAATAAAAGAAAATCTTGAATACGTAAAGGGAAAAAACTCTCAAAGAAAACAAAAACGATTATATACATACGAGGGGTGCCGGGTTAATCACAGTGATGTGTTTAGTTAAACATATCACAATGATTAAAGTGTATTAATATCATATCACCTACATAATACATCATATCACAATTACTTATACGAAATATAATAGTATATTAACATCATACCACCTATAGGGCATATCATGTTACAAGAGTTTCTAATATTATTATACTACATATGTTTCATATTATTTGCAACGATTTGATATAATTAAGAGAGGAAAAATGTCTAATCATTGTAATAATGTGAAACAGGGATAGTATTATAGATTATAGAGATTATATTACAACTTATTTATATTATATAATATTATAAATTTCACACTTTTATCATTGTCATATGTTTAACTAAACATATCACTGTTATTAACTAGGAATTCCCCTGTACATTATAGGGGATATCAAGTTAATAATTGTTAGAAACATATTATGTTTATATGGTGACATTTTTGTAATTTTTGATGTAGTGTAAGGGTAACATTTTTAGGAATATATAATGAGTATTTAAAACTTGTAGAATAAAAAGGAGAAAATACCCCAATATTTTTTTAATTATGTTTTTAACAAATATTAACAAACAATTCCCCATTATTAAATATATTCTCATACACGGTCTTATATATATGAGTTATTATAGAATAGTGGGATGCTAGATTTGTAAATTTTACGGACTAACAAGAAGTGTAGGATGCTAAAGTTGCCGACTAAAGCAAAAGTTTTGCCGGAAAAAGTAAAATATAGAGAAACAACCTCACCGAAATAAGAACTGAGGCTGAAAGAGTACTGACTAGGGCCAACGGAATGCCGACCGAGGCTATTGGAGTGCCGACTGAGGCTGTATCGCATGACTGAACTTAGCTATAAAACCTAGATTAAAACCAAATGCAGAAATTATTAATCATTTTAGGATAAAAATAAAGATTTTCGTACTCCTATAATGAGATAAAAAAATTTTTAATTAAAAAAGGCAATTTAAGGAAAAAGAAATAGTAAGATCATTAAATTGTAGTGTTAGTCATATTTCAGCTCGATCACCATAAAATCATCCCTACCTAGTACCTACCCTCATTATTACTTATTCATGGAGTTACCTTAGATTTTAAGTAAATTAATTGTAGATTCTTCAATGTTATTTTGACAATATAAACAATATGATATATTACTAATGGTTTTCATGCGAAAAAGAAAACGTAATGCCAAAATTTCAACCGTTATAATTAGATCTAAAGTAAAATTTAATCTCAATACTAGATTACTCAGTAAATATTTATTGCAGACGGAAGTGTACCTGAATCTATGAGTAGTCTTCAATCGAGTTCCTTCCGAGTTTTGAGTGTTTCAGTACTTATATTTAGTAGGATTTCCTCGATCTCTACAAATGACATGCATTAAGAGTCTATTGTGTGTCTCCCTAGGGATCATAACTCTAAATGTCTATTTATATTAGATGGTCATTTGCTAATCCACCAATCATGCATTAAGAAAGGTGCAATGGTCTCCACACAATAATGTAATCCTATACGCAATAAAATACATAAATATATAAGCTAAGCCCAACTATAATTACTTAATTAGATCACTTTATTTGAGTTAAACTCTATGATAGCGTATTAATACATTATTATATCCGGATAATAAAACATCTCAATTATATTAGGTCCGTAAATCCTTAACAAAATGTCAACATGATTGACTCTTTTCTTTTTTAATGTTCCTAGCTGTCATCGAAAAAAAAGAAGGAAAAAGAACCTCTTGAGAGAAAAGTAAGGAAAGAGGTTGAAGATGAAGTTTAACATAAGTTAATTGTAAATTGCAACTAAGGGTACCATGAAGAAAACAAGCCAATAGATTAGGAATACTATGGAAAAAAGCCGTAAAATCAAATAATACTACTAAATTTTTGAAAGCTTTTTTATGGTTGTTTTATTTATGCTATTCTTGGTATTAATGTTTTACATAGTACTAACACTATGGACCAAACATATATAAGACGAGTAAGTAAAAACAAAACAGCTTCAGCGCTTAAAATACAGTAGCTAAGTAGCAAAAGAACAAACCAAGAAACAGCGACCAACCAACAAAAAGCTAAGGCGCAAAAAAAACAACCACTATTTTGCCAACAATAAGTACTCCGTGATTTATTTGTATGGGAGAATGTTTCTTAAACATAGTACTACTATACTAAAAATCCTATAAGGTCATAAGAAACAACAAACAACAACTATATTTGATGTGACCAAGTGCTTTATGTTTGTATCAGCCGGTACACGTTGATGTTTCTTTAGAGGTTGTCCAAGATACTCTCCCTCCATTTTGTTTAGATGCAACTTTAGAATATTTTATGTCTAAAAAAAATATTCAAACATTGCATCTTAAAAAATAAAGAAAAAGGAAGAGAGTATATTAGAAGTATTTTTCAGATGTTTTTTTTTTTTGTGGTCATCTAGCAAGTAAGAATCTATTGAGTAAAACCTTTTTTTTTTTTTTTTTTTTTTTTGTTTGAATTTGCAGGCGGATTTTCCAACACCAAGAATGTCTATCAGGAAGCCATCAAGACCTGTGATAAGTACCGGAAGAAATCCTCAGACGAACTAAAATTGCTTCTACCCTTCTCTTTCATTTCATACAGTACCCTACAACTTATTTTCCCCCTTTATTTTCACTTTTTTAAGTTGTTTTTGTTGTTTTATAATGGTTGTCTTGTGAGTGAAATGAGGCATTGTTACATTTGGCTAGGTGTATATGAAGAACTATGTTGAAGAGTTGGAGACCCACTTCTTCTCTACCAAAACGAAAATTTGATGTGTTTAATTAGAGGTTTTTGAATTTGAATTTGAAGTTGGTACTCCAAACATGTAATTACATCTAAATTTAACATTTGCAAAAGGCATGCACAATGTAATGGTAATTATGATACCTCTTCAGTTCTCCAAACCTAATTTAAATTCTATTTGGTGGCCTTGAATTTTTCGCTTTTTCATTTGGTAGCAAATTTTTTATTCGATTTTACATGGTGGCACTAAACTTTTAATATATTTTACGATTTAGCATTGTGTTAAATAATACGTTAGATAGGGTATTTCTCGTCATTTTGTTTTCTTAACTTTAACTTCAGAATTGACTCCAAAGGACAAAACTTACATGCAAAATCTTAGCCGGATAATTTGTGCGGAAAACAAATCCAATTATGTGAATTGGGTCGTATTTCTTCCACGTAAATCGAAATATTCTAAATATTTTTTCTACTAATTCTGACCTCAAATTTGATTTTTAAGGGCCTAAATAACCCTCTAAAACCTTGGTGGAACAATATTTATGGCATAAATATCTAAAAATAAAACACAAATTTGATGAAATATTACGCTATACGCTAAGTACTTAGTTAAAAGTATAGTGCTATAATGTAGAATTGAATAAAAAAATGGCTATCGAATGAAAAAGCCAAAAGTTTAAGGCTACCAAATGGAAAATCCCATTGAATATGCTTAGTTTTCAAGCACAGGAACTAAGTGTTGGAATTTTGAACCTAATATAATTGATATGTTGTATTATTTAGTTATATTTGTATTAATATGCTATATATCATAAAGTTTGGCCTAAATAAAATAATCCAGCTAATTAATTATAGTTGGTCTTATTTACGTCTTTTTATAGAGTTTTGGTTATAATATATTGTGTAGGGCCTGTTGTGGACTCGTTCAGGGCTTTGGGTGTAACACCCTGGTTTTCTCCTTCCTAAAACTACTAACATTTCCGGAAAACATTTATAAAATAATCGAGCCCCAACTACTTTAGAAAACCAAAGCATTACCGCCACCGTGAAAACGGCTAAGGCATTTACCAAAGTACTACAGCGGAAGACTTAACTTTAAAAAAAACAAACCAAAACAACTTAATTAAAATAAACTTCAAAACCAAATCCCATGATACTTTATAACAACTTGGAACCGACATAACGGCCCTTCAAACCAAATAATATTTAATATCTTTAAAACAACGTTAATCCATCATGATATAATAAATAGCATAATAGTCACTTAATTTTTAAGCAAATACTAAAACAACATGAACACTCTTCACTCAATCCCAGCATGATCGACTAGATGCCCACCTGAAACCTGTTGCTTACTCTTTATTCAAGACTTCTACTCGCCATAATAAATGGGTCGTCGTAGGGCCAAACAAAGATTAGCCATGCACACAAAGCACGTAATCAGCAAAGCTGAGTACATAAGCATTAAAGACAATGCAACACACTAGCATGAATAATCCTAGGCAAGAGCATCAAAGTAAAACATCAACCATACCTTTACCACAATTGCAACATCATAAGACTCTAAGACTCTTACTTCAGAATTAATTATTATATAATTGGATTTCGCATCGAACGGGCTCCTTCCTATAAAATAAATAATTGCCCAAAGGGCACCAACTTGGGAGCAACTCCAAGAAGGTATTACTATGCCACCTAGTGGCGGAATTCCAGCGCATATAAGATAAAAATCTAAAAATAGAAGTACAACGTCTTGTACCCCTAACTAGGAGTTGAATCCTCTGTTAGACAACTCCCCCCACTGTTCATACTCAAGGTATATACGTTCCAAGAGTTTTGGTGCGAATCCTCTTTCACTTTACGTGATTAACCATTTTATAACTTGTGATGACTCTCACATAACAAACATCATAACATGCATAACATCACACAACATTTCATAACATAACATGACATGAACACCATATTAATTATCTTCATTAATAAGTGAACATATTTTATTCCTTTTATTAATCCTCTCTAGACCACACATTAACTGTGAGTGGTTAATTACTTCCTTAACAGTCCACACATAAACTGTGAGTGGATAACTTCCTTTACTAGTCCACACATAAACTGTGAGTGGATAATAATAATAAATTGCTCAATTACTACTAATCATGTGAATAAAATTCACTAACTCTTCTTTGCTCAAAATATTTAATAACATAATCTTTCATGCTCATTTTTGACTACTAGTCAACTTCTTTTATTAAACATGCATTCCAAACATCCTTGATGTTATTATTAATAATATATATATAATAGAATGCATAAATAAATACTCATGGATTATCATGTAATCATGCATACTTGAACATGCTCATATAAGTCAACAAAAGTCAACAAGAGTCACATAACATACTTCATATCATATAGTTTCTAACATGAAACTTATATATTCAATCTACTACTAGCATGATCCTAGCATGATATTCTACTCATGAATCTTTAGTACTTACGTACCTTGTATAATAGCGGTGATTCGCCACTACTTCTAGAACTCACTTGATTCGAATCCTCCTATAAAACATAAGAGGAAAACTATATAAGAAAAACCTCTTTGACTAAACTTTACAGCAACTCTAAACTACTTTTTACTAGTGGATAAACATCCATAACCTTCCTTACTATGTCTCTATTCAATTCCATAACTTGTCTCTTTATTTTTCTTTTCGAAAACTTCTATTTTTCATTACTTTCCAAAAATGGCAGCTTTACTTTAATTATTTCAAGCCTCTTAAAACCTCTTTAAAACACTTATTTTTGCATAAAAACACCATATTAATATCCTTATAGGTTTATGGTTCGATTCTATGCATTAGAATTTAATTTGGAAACTTGTAAGTAATAACACTTAATTTTACTTCTTATAAACATGCCTTAATAAAAATTACAGCATTATTTATTTAATTAAAAATCCTTTTAGACCTCTCTAAACTTCATGAAAAGCCCTAAAAACAACATGGATTGATCATATAATGTAATACTTAACTTATATGATTAATTCATGCTAATTACATACTTTAAAACATTAATTATGAATTTTATAAAATCTGGACAGCTTATAAATCATACTTAAAATCATCTTTAAACTTCATAAATCATACTAAAAATATATGTAGTGATCATAGATTTCATATATGATCATACTAGCATAATATGAACACTTAAAACTTGTTTTAACATGTATTTAACAAATTTTCAGATTTGTTTTAATACTTTAAATTTGTTAAAAACCAATCTAAACATCATAATTTAATCATACAATCATATATAATTAAACTATGATCATACCACTTCAATCTAGATCATAAAAATAATTTAAAACAATAAAACTTCATACTTTCTCAAACCCTAATTAAAATTTCATGATCAACTTTTTAAATCTATAATTACAAATCATAAAAACATGATTATAAATCATAAAACATTACTAAAACATGATCATAAACATAATTTATAAAACATGCTTAAGAATTAAATTAAATTAGAAGAAAAATGTTTTTTTTTTTTTTTTTTTTTGACTACGAAATCGAGAAGGCAAAGGGGGAGGAGTGGCGGCGACGGCCGGCCGGCGAGGGGCAGCATCGGCGGAGAGGTGGCGGCGACCTTCGTTCCTCTTCGTTCGCTTCTCCCCTTCTTTTTTTTTTTTTTTTTTTTTTTTTTTTTTTTTTTCTTCTTCTTCTTCTCTCTTTTGCTTTTGGAATCCTAACTGAATGCTTGGGAAATTCTAAATTTTGGTTTAAAAGGGGGTATTTAAGCCCCAAAAGGATTTAGAGTTGGTTTAGGAAAAGCCCAAAGGTCTATTGAAGTGGGATTAGTTTTGGGCCCATTTAAACTAATCATGCAACCCATTAAAACACTTTTAAAGCCTTACAAAATATTTTCACACATTTGAAGACCTCATAAAAATTATTTTGAGACCTTATAAAAATTTATTTCTTTAAAATAAGTAAATAAACTCCGTAATTAATAAATTCCTTTAATTAATTATTTTCAAATACTTTTATCCTTAAAATACGTAAAATGTACGTATAAATACTATTTAATTTATAACGGTAAAATTACGGGTTATACATGGGGGTCCACATGCCTTTTATACGGACATCGGATGTCTTTGTTAGTTTTCATAGTGTGATTATGCTGCTTGGGAGTGATTCTAGAACTCAAATCCAACACTACAAGAAAACGCTAATTAGTGACAGAATACTTGCGACGGAATAAAATCCCTCACAAATACTTGAATAGCGATGGAAAATTATTTCGTCGCTATTTTGCGATAGACTTAACATATTTCCGACGAAATATTCAATGGAAATTCATGATAAAATTGTTTTTTTTTAAAAAACTGCGATGGTAATATTCCCTCGCAAATTTTGACGGACAGAATTGCGTCGCAAAAATAATGTTTGTGACGGAAAATTCTGTCGCATATTTTTGAGGGAATAAATCCATGCAATTTCCATCACTTATTAATATCTTAACCAAATAAAATTGAAACTCATTAAGTTTTGCCACCAAAAAAAAACAAATCAACCAAACAACCAAAAAAGAAATCAACCACCCCCTCTCAAACCTTAACACCAAATAAACAAAGAAATCAAACCGGTGACCTCCCACACACGTTGGCGACCTCGTTTTCCCTCCTCCTTCTCTCCTCGTTTGTCTCCTATTCATCGTCCTTGACGGTCTTCTCTCTCTTCTTCCTTTTCCTTTTTCCTTCTTCATCTTCTTCTGCCTCCTCCTCCCGCCTCTTCTTTCTTCTGCCTCTTCCTCCTTCTTCGTTCATGTAATTTTACTCATTATTGAGGTACCAAACATGAATGCATGAATCGGCTTTTGACAAAAGTTTCCACTAACCTGCAAAAGGATCTTTTTAGCTATTTGTTCATGTTTTAGGTATTATGTTGTTGTTTAGGTATTTTATTTTTGTTATTTAGCTTGATTTTTGTTGTATTATTGTGTTTGCTTAAGTGTTCAAATATTAGTGTTCAAATTTCGTCGGAATTCCCCCATTTGCGACAAAGAAAATTCGACGACCTCTTTTTTTTTTTTTTTTTCAGAAACAGGTTCTGTACGTAATTAGGGTAATTCCAATGGAACAATTCCTTCAGAATACGTGTTTTCTTTTATGTAAGCAGCGAATCGCCACTGTGCTCTTTTGGAGAGCTCATGGAACCCTATTAGTTCTAGCCCAAAGGCCAATTGACCCAAAGATGAAGTTCTCATACCTCTGGATTCGAACGAGGTAAGGACAAGTAGTTCACATATCCCCCCCCGTATAGTGGCCTCTAATTGTTCTCATATATAACTTCATAATTATAATATTGAATTAGAGCAATCATATTTCTGGCTTATCTTAAATCACATAAGTTTGCTAGGGTTTGATTAATAATGCACACATAATTTCTAATACCATGCATTGGGTGATTAGTTTAGGATTAATCATATTTATAGTTACCTAAACCAAATGTCCATTTTTAATCTTTACTTTAGTAGGAACATCTTTTATGGTCTTTTAATCAAACATGGATTTATTGATTAAAAAATAAGTAATTACATGAATAATCACATAAACAACCTAAAATAATGTTTGTACTAAAGTTTATTTTAAGTAAAGCCAAGCCATATTTAGACAAGATTCCATGAATTTAATTAAACATCAAATTTTCTAAAAAAAAAACAATTAAATCACATAAACTAATTCAATTAATTGAAGAACTCAAGATGTAGATGTTGTGATGTTGCCTCATGTAGAAGTACCTTGTGTGTGGTGGTCGATTCAAACCTTTTCATAATTATCCAGCAGTAGCAAAGAATTTGAAGAGTGTTTCAAAAAAGTTTTAATGACACATTGTTCTGAAGAAATTATTTTGTTTTTGTTTGTAGGGGAAAAGTATTTGTGTTTTGGATTTTTAGAAAAATTTTTTAGAGAAGAGAAGAATATAGAATGGTTGTATGGAATACATGTTAAAACTTGAGTTGAGTTGATGAATTATTTGAATGCACAACCCCGTTTTATAGGTGAAACTCCGGATCCGAGCATATATGCCAAAACTTGTGTATATATGCAAGAGGGGAACCTATGAATATATGTAGAGCAGCGTACATACGCAAGACTACGTATATATGCAGGGCTGCGTGTACATCACGCGTGTATATATAACACAGTTGAATGGTATCCCCCTCTCCAAGAATACGCATTTTTTTGAGAATATTTGGTGCGAGGCTGCGCATATGCGCAACCTCATATATGTGCAGCCTGCATATATGCCATTTTTAAACTTCCATAACTTTAAGTAGCGAACGTTCCACACGAGCGCACTACTGTTGGAAATCTCAATGTGTCTACTTTCCAACTCAAAAAGAAGCACGCAATCCAATTCATACATTATGATAGATGATCAAAAGAGTGACACTTGTCAAAAATACTTTGAAATTATGGTATTTTAGGGTAATTATGTAAGGGTGGACCTATGCGACGTGGTATACTAAATCATCAGACTTTGGTCGACTAAATGTAGGTATCTACAAAAGCTCCTACTTTGACTATTCTGTTAAAACGATTATTCTCGTAAGACAAAAGTCGAAGCATTCAGTACCTACAAACAAAGGTTGTCTCCGCCGTCACTTGTGTGTTATCCTACGAAGCTCCTTGTCCCGTGGAGTGAAGTTCCCTTGAATGCTCCTCGATTTCTTGGGGATAGTGTCTACGATTCCATCATATACCTTGATCGTATAGGAAATGCATGATAGTGTTTTGTGCTTGACTTTCTTCTTCTCAAATGCACCTCAATCATTAGAAAGATTCCTTTTGGTGTTGTAACTGTATAGGGAAAGGTATGACGCAGTGGTTAGTTCGTATTTGATGATGAGGTCAAAACCATCTATAGTGTCATTTGTAAGTGATATATCATGGTGCCATAATTTTCTGACAATGTAGGCTTTGATTACTGTTTTATGTTTGTGTTCTTCCCTCATTTCGGTTGATTCTTGTGCTAAATAGTTAGATTGTGGCTTTTTTTTTATAAAAGCGTCTTTCGATTTAAGTTATGTTTTGGAACGGTTTTTTGGCGTTTTTAGTTGACTTTTAGAGTGTGTTAACGGTTATTTATGCTTCGTCGGTTATTACACACATTTTTTGGTTTGTTTTATAAGTTACAAGAGCGTAATAGGGAGTATGAATTCACTAGAAGCTAAAACGAGTCAATTGTGCTTGCCTCGGGACACGTTCCATGTTACGAGAGCTACAACGAGATTTGAAGAACCAAGCGAAGAAACAATAAGATCGTCATTATGAGCTCAGTATAATAGATGCGGGCACATAGGCTAAACGCATATGACCTATGCGGGCGCAACATAGATCAGACTTTCTACAGAAGCTAAAATACGAGACCTGCGGGCGCAGCGAAGAAAGCCAATTTGTCCTATGCGAGTGTCGGTTTAAGGGTTTTCGCTCTGTTCGCTTTGTCGCGTGGTTTTGTGATAGCATGTCAAAGTGGCTAACCAAGATAACCATACAGAGGCTCCTAGGCTACTAGTAGGGCAAGTAAGGATCGAATCCCATGAGAGTCTTTACCTAAAGGCGGTCTAGGAGTAAGTTTAAGTCGGTTTTTATTTTAGAAGAAAGTTATCACTAATGTTGATTTATTTTAACTTGATTTTAAGAATAAACGACTAAGGTAAGGGTACACCACTCACTTCTTACATGAAGGCGCGGATTCTAGGTCAAACCGAACGTAAGGGAATGTCAAGGAAGGTCGTTCTAAAGTCATGTCTACTCTCTCGAGCTAGCATGACAGAGTGGAACATGAACACAACCTATCTCATGGTGTGAGCATAAACGACTCCTAAGCACTTTTTTACGAAGACTAGTAACGTCCCTTAACTTGAACACCTATTTTCAATGGTTTTCAAACTAATCAAACTAATGGGAATCTTCCACAATTCATCTCTCTCTCGATCCTTCGTTGAGGACCTAGACGACATCTATGAAGCAAATCATAGATTATGTGATTTTAAAACCCAATGTACGACTCTAGTTACCCCAAGTTTAGTTTTTTACTAAGAACTTACTTATGTCATGAGGGGTGAGGGTTTCACACCCTTGCACTAAAAACTACTCACTACACAATTTACTATTTAACACATTTTTTATCATATTACAAAATTAACGGCAAAGAAATAAGTTTATGACAATAGATATAAACTAACTAACAAAAGTTATAAAATGGAAGAGCCTTGTTTGACATCATATTATTACAAGAAATAGTTATCAGTGATGTAATCAAACTACAAAGAAGAATGATAGTAAACAAGGACATGTTTAATCTAGAGAGTATTTAAGACATAACAATAGTGCAACAACAGATTAACTTGAAGAAAACTTATAAACTTGAAATAATGTAAGCAATAGAACAGGACAAGTTAATCTTGATAAAGAAAGCTATTAACTTGAAATAATGTAAGCATAGAACAAGGACAATTTTAATCTTGATAAAGAAAGATTATGAACTTGAAATAATGTAAGCAATAGAACAAGAACAGTTATACTTGATAAAAGTTTATAAACAAACCTTCAAAGTAAAAAATAGCTACAAGAAATATCTGAAATGGGAATTGAAGATGATTTAAATTGTACCAGAAGCTTGAATCTTTGAAGTATAAACCTTGAAGCTTATTCCAATATGTCCAATTACAATGATTGACAACCAAGAACTAATAATACCAAACCAGAACTGAATCCCAAGAAAATAAACCAAATGACCTTGAATACCAGCCAGCTGAGATCACTTACGATCCGTGAGGACTAGATGGGTTTGACTACTTTGATAGGGGCAATTGAGAATGAGATCCAAGAACATTGAAACAACCAACTTTTGAATTAATTAAGAAATATGAATTACAACTATTGAATTATCAAGAACAATCACTAATCAAATTGAATATTATTAATTTAGAGAGCAAAATGAGAGGTTAATTATCTCTACTAACTCTTACTATAACGAACTACATCTTTTAAAGAATATATATAGACAAAACAATACCCAGAAAGTGGAGGAGGAAGACGCAAAATCTTTTTTGCGAAACGGGGCAGTGGCCGCATACCGGTACCATGCGGCCGCCACCCCTGTTCTGTACCTCCCCTGCTTCAATCCTGTAGTTGAGGGAAGGAGGTAAAGAGGAGATAATTTTTTTTGAGCTGGCTAGAGGCTTTATTATGTTGCCGAGCCACGACTTGCGATATCGTAGACTGAAGTAAAAGGCAAATCGCTTAAGCCAAGACTAAGTAAACCGTTCCTTGCTTCATTTCCATATATCTTGGAAGATTTGTTGGTCCGGTCTGTTTCCACTTATGAAAGATCCTACAAAATGGAGACACAAAACGAAACAGACAAATACGAGCATAAAAATATAATATAGGAGCAACGGCACTAAAATTAATAAAAGAAGGTAAAAGACACCAAAAAGGGAATAAAAACTACAAAATATCTAAAGAAACTATAGGAAAAATAACACATAAACACTACATCAAACTCCCCCAAGATAGACCATTGCTTTCCCAAGCAATTTTAACTTTAAGACGGGAAAGAGAGATAAATCCTTCAGGAAAAACGATAACAAGATTAAACAAACTCTAAAAAATAACTTAAATTTTAACACTAAGGAAAGTAAAGGAAGCATGTTCTCAGAAGTACTTCAAATGTAACCTAACTAGATTAAGTGAACTTGTGAGTTCACCAATAATACGTACTAAACCCAATATAGCAATAATCGACGGAATGTTCCTTGAGGAGTTCATAAAAAGAACAAGAGCATAGATGAGAAAAGAATGGTTTTGATACGAATATCAATGAGCAAAACTTCGAAGGTTTGAACACAGTTGCCCCCATTGGAGAGCATAGTGCTTATGGGGACACAAGACTCTTAGGGTTGGCTAGGGTGAATTTTTACGTGTGCATGGTGACATGTACAAGTTTCCTCCACGTAAAATCAAGCAAGAGTAATTAGTGTTTAGAAGTTGAGCTATATGGTTTTCTTCACCACTTATTTGATAGGGTGTTTACCATATGGTTTGTTTTTATTTTCTTTATGTAGTTATGAGTCATGGTTATGAATCAACATGGGAAACACAAGATTTGAGGTTTCTTGAAATAAAGATCGAAGCTCAAAGGGTTTTCTTGAAAGTTCTTGAAAATGGAAGTCCATCAAAATCAAAGGAAACTATAGCGGTTATATGGCGGGGTTTTTGAACGATTTTTATGATTCTGGGCAACGTTGTCAACGGTGTTTTTCGTGTTGTTTGACTGGTCACTTAAGTTAGTTAGTTGGAAATATTGTCCTTAGATTTGTTTCTCAAATATCTAAGATTTAGCTAGAAAATCATATTTCATTATATGGCGCAAGTTGTATCCGGTTTTGTGGAGATTATCTTTTTTCCTAACTTAGTTTGTTTACCATAAATCTAGGTAGTAGGATTTGTTTAGGATATTCACAATATTGTGTGATATGTTTGCTATAAATAGGATGTAAATACATCAATAAAATTCATATTAGATTTGAAAACACATTGTTTCCCCGTTTTTATTGTTTCAGTAAGTAAACAATTTTGTGAGAATTTCTTGTGAGGAATTCAATTGAGTGGGTGGTGCTTTAGCTTTATCTCACGTGAGGATAGTTTTTAGGATTTGAGGGTGCTTTGCTTTAATCATTCTCTCATTATTCGCCTTAGAAGTTCGAATTTGTGGTGCGTTGCTTTATCAAATTTTGTGCTCTAAGTTTATTTTGTGTGAGTGGCTTTTGTTATAACAAAATTCACATCAGTTTTTCACTCAATCTTGCGTAAAGTACCCCTCAATATGCTTGCAAGTGACTTTACTGATCAAGTAACCTTAAACTTTGTCTTGGTCTCATATGGACTTGAGGGTTGTATGGGGTTTGAGGTAAGGTTAAATTGGAAAGTTTAACTAATTTGAGGAGGTAAACCTAAGTAAAGCATTACAACTCAATAACAACTTTACAAAATTTTAACAATGAATAAATACACTCAACATCATACCTCGATTTTCCGCAATAATACATGAACATGAAGGATAGAAGTGGAAAAATTGACTTAAAGGCCCATTTTGTAACTCAAAAACACACCTAAAAGAATAGGATAACAAAGACATATGACTTTTCATGATTTTGAAAGATATCTTTGAAGAGATATGATGAAAGCTTTACTCCTTCAAACGATTTGAACAGAACATTTTTTATTCTAACTATGCTTATTTACAAAATCATGTAATTTCTTTATTCTTTTTTTTTTAATAATAAAACGAACTATACAAGAGGACAGAAACAACAAGCTTCACTAACTACATAGGTGCAATGGTTGAAAGCCAGGTTCATATGTGGGTTTGCTGAACAAGGGTCAAGCACAAAAAGGGTAACAAAATATGTAAATATGTGGAAAGAAAAGAAAAGGATAACCTAAAAGGAGTTGGATTCTAAAACAAAACAAACGAAAAGAGGGCCATGATCATATAACCAGAGGCAAATTAGCAGCTAACCCAAAGTCACAAGGCAAATTCTTGATCTAGGTATTCACTACAGGTAAATATCAACCGCACAAGAAAGAAAATGAGGCCAGGTGATGGTCTATGTATTCATGAAGGCTCAAATCTCACCAAGGTTCAAAGTACGTTCATCTTGTGATGTATTGTGTTGACCCATGAATTGAAAGTAAAGTTTTGATGATGACTAACACAACGAACTAACTATATATCTTTGAGTTCCTATGAGATTTCAAGGTTCAAAGTGTAAGGAACTTGGAGCAGAAGTGTGACAAGTTCAAGGAGAAGTTCCTAGGCGAATCTGCAAGGAACACAGAAATAGAAGGTGAATTCGTCCTGAGTACACATTATGTAGGAATAAGCCACGAAATAGATCTGTCCTACAAGGAACAAGCGAACAACTTCAAGGCATTTCACACATTATCTTGATGAAGAGAAGATATTTCCAAGAATTATGAGATAATTTGCTAGGATCTTTGTAAATACATGGAGTCTCACACTCTGGTTGGAACATCATATCTAGTAATTTATAACGAATCTTCCCCAATAGTTCAGTAATCATATATAATGCTAGGTTAATAATATTTTCCTTAATATTTTGAGATAAATTTGGGCTGATTTACTGAAGAATAAACGACAGTTTTGTATTTTATAGTCAAATAAATATTTGTTAGGGGTCCTTGATTTAGTAATAAATCGTGTGTCATGGGAAGAATAAATGGTAAAAAGTTCAAGTCAAAATCCTATCTCCTGCTACATACTTGGATGATGGAAAAGTCTGGAGATATGGGCGATCAAAGAACGTGGTTGAAGGCTGAAGTTTACCAGGCAGAATCACTCTATAAATTCTCACATAAATTCGGAGAAGAGTGCAGAACATCAGAGAACACACTTGAGCATTCATACGAGTCTAAGTCTTAAATTGATGTTCCAGTCCAGTTTAACAGGATCTTTCATTGTATTAAGTTGAATTGAGTTGTAATCTGTGAGAAAAAGAGAATTGAGAACTGAGAAGAGTGACGAAAAAGAGAAAGAGAAACGAGAGTAAAAGAGTGAGAATTGGAATCAAACCCTTAGGAACTGGACGAGTGTATTAGAGAATTTAGGTTTAAACAGTTTTTCACAGAGCTATAATTAGAGAAGTGGAGTTTTCTTCTTCCTTGGGCCACGGAAGTTTTTTTCTCTTAAATACCCACTGCACTCTTTAATTCACTCACAAAATAGTTTTAAATGTCCTACACAGTTCCACACACAATCACTACCCCCTCTTGCACTGTTCCATTAGAAACACATATGATGAAGCCAAGGAGTTAAGAAACCGATATCACTACACAAGTTCAACAATTATCTATCATGGTCTATTTCTAAAGAAGTCAAAACTTGAGAACACCTTTTAAAGTGGTTTTAGGATTTAAGTTCATGAGGAAGGAAAATCTAAGCTAGTAATCTCTTTTTACATCATAGGGATCTAACCTAAACTAACTACAAAAAGAACTTAGAGTTCAAAACAAAATATTTTTGGATTTTTTTTTTTCAAAATGGATGCATGCCAAAAAATAAATTAAATGTTCTAAAAAAAACAAACAATTAAGGGAAAATATAAAAGAAAATAAACTAGGAAAATAAAGTACATGCTCTACATCTAAATGCACTTTTTTGAATTTTTGGGAAGAAGAGAAAGGAAAGAATTTGGATTTTTAAGGGAAGAGGGGAAAAGAGAGAAAATTTTTGGATTTTTCCGGAAATGGGACAAAAACATCCCCCACAAGACATCATCACAAACAATCATAATCAAAAACATCATCGTCATCATCAAGAATCATTATCAGGAGATCAAAACCAATCAACACATTTTGCTCACGCAAACTTTTCACACTATATACTTTCAAATACACTCTCAAACACAAACAACACCTTAAGCTTTTCGACCACATAATCATGAACTCTCTCTCAAGGCTCAAAAACAAAACACCAAAAACAGGGTTGACACCACCAACTACCTACCACCAAAACAACCTACCTATGTACCCCAATGGAGAGGACATGTATCCCCCCCAAGCCAGGACGAAGCATCGTCCCGATGCTCAAGGGATGGATGTCCCATCCTAAAGTTATAGGTGGGATCCACATCGGGTCTAGATATCGGTGTAAGGAGGCCAATCATACATGGTGCGTTGGGGTAGTTACACTTATGTGGCATACATTCAGCTGCCATGTGTCAGCCTCTGAGTGGAACCACGTGTCCCTATTTCTGTAAAAATGATGACATGGATTGCCCTTGGCAGTGATGAGTCTGCCATGAGTGGACCCTACACGGCCACGTGTCATCACACAATTGGACCACTAGTCCTTAGGCCAGCTGGGATTGCCACTTGGCAGTGATGAGTTACCTTAAGGGGGCCCCACACTGCCACGTGTCATCTTCTAACTGTCCATTTTGTACTCCTACAATTTTTCCACTTGTCAAGCCCTTATTCGCCAATGGAAAAGCTAAAACAAACATGGGGCCTTAAAAGTTCTCTGCTAAAAGCCCCTTAGGCAATGAGGAGTGATGTATTAAGAGATATACAATGTCGCCAATCTCATTGGGTAAGAAATTGTACTTGAGGCTATAAATAGCACAAAAATCTAATAAAAAGTAATTGAAGATATGACAAAAACACTTACTAAAGGGAAAACTTCTCTCAGAACTTCTCTCTAGAATTGTTTACTTGTTGATTATTGTTCATTTACTCTCCGATGAATACTTACTAGCATCGGAGGGGAAATAATCCTACGAGGATTATTGTCCCTTTTTTGCAGGTACTTGGAGGGTACGTCAACAGGCAACCAGTCCATTCGCGCATCCAGTCTACGTCAGCGAAATCCTCACAGTCCCTACCCCACCCTCATTGTCGTTAGCCCAACAACACTAGTACAAAACAACACTTTAATTACTGCGGTTTTTATAGATTTGCTGCGGTTTTTTAACCGCAGCACTTGGAACAGCGCAATAACCAACATATTATTTGCTGCGTTGAACCGCAACAAAAAAATATACTTTTTGCTGGCTGTATTCACAAACTGCAGCAAATAAGCCCCAAAATTTTTTTTTTCTTTTTTGCATTTTAAGCGCAATAGAAGCTGAATGTTATACATACATGAATCAATTATTTTCAATATAATTACACTTCTATACAAAAAAATACACTTCTAATCACAAAATACATTTGAAATTGACTTAAACAAATTCATTACTTGAGAAGAACAGAAGAACATCAAATACATAAAAGGTTGTAATTTCATCGAATAGTTACAACAGAAGAACATCAAATAAATTACAATTCCAGCGCCCAACACTCAAACTCACTTACCGTTCATTCAAAGTAGCGACTTATCTCTTTTTCAAAGTATTTTTCAGCTCAATTTATAGGCTACCAAATACAGTTATGAAGAATTAAAGTTATTTAAATAAAGAATTGAAGAAAAATCCAAGACATTTACCATGAAAAGGATATGGAAATATATTGGCATGAGATAACGTGTTACTATGGTCTACATCTACAACCTGCCACGGGGAGGCAAATCATCAAACTCAAGTTAGAACGCTTGTTTTCCAGTCATGTTCAGCAAAGAGAGGAAATAACCAACTCCTTTCGATTCACCAAAGCACAACCATTGCCAGTGGTAATGCAAGTAACATTATTTCAACGCAGTAACATTATGTCATTATGCGGACTCATAGCCTAAGAATGAAAATAAGATCTGATAGCAACATCAAAGTTCCTCTAATTGTTTATCATTCATTAAAAAATGCTTAATTGATGATAAAAGAGAATTTAACAAGCTTCATATATATAAGAAATAATACAAGTGTTTTGAATCAACGAACAAGTGTACACATGACAACTTATTCAAACAAATGACACATTTGGCATGCATCCAGTCTTTACGTCAACAGTACAAATTACTACGCAATACATGGATTGCTGTGAAATAACTCGAAGTCAACAGGTTGCTACCCGAGTATCACCCACCAGTGTAAGTAATATCAAGAGGAGGGGAAAAAAGACTTAGCTTAAATCAAAAAATTGTGCAACTTAATCAGCTGGCTTTCTGTAATTTCATTAGTTCAAATTGTGTAGATAAACTATATAAATAATAACATTTAAACAAATCTCATCAATTTCTTTTTCAATTACTTTCCTTTTCACATCAGTACATAAATGACCACTTCAATACAACATGCGTCATCAGTTCATCATATACATCATTTTTATTTTGAAGGATTAACAGAACACATCCTGTTATGATCAAAAGAATATATGGCCAAGAACGAATTTCAAGAATTGATTTTGTTACCACCTTCTATTAAAAGCGTCCTCATGAAGTGGCTCACTCTGCATGAACAGATTTTGGTAAATAATTTGCACTCTCCTATATCATGCGATATACTCATGAGTGTTGGGGTCCAATAGTTTGTATACAACCCTCAGTCTTTTTACAAAAAAAAATAAAATTAGGAGCTACCTTTTTATTAATTACCTATCGTTCTACATCGTGCATCATATTTTCTTTTCACAGAATGAAACATAAAATGGAATATAAAATAGAGCAAGCTTGTAAAATCCCACAAGACCCAGAGCTAAATTCAAGTCTACGAAAAAATCAGCATATGAAGTGCCACCAAGAAATTGTCCCAAAAAAAAAAGAGAGATGAGGAGATCAATCACGTTATGACCATAGCATTGCAATACACTTAAATCGCTTCAACAAAAACTACCATTAGCCTGTACCGTGGTGAAATATGTTCATTGGGAAAAACAAGAAGGAAGAGAGGAAAGCAACTAATTGATGAGTAGAGAGTAACAAGCCAGCGGAACAGTAAAAAAAAGTCAAATTGCATTGATTACAGAATAGATGTAAGTTCATAGTTTATATCATAACAACTAACATTATTGATTATTACATTTTCAATTAACTTAGTTCACTTTTATTCTCCATTCACTGAATTTAATTCAAAAAACGGCTTAAAGTCAAAATATAAGCTTGTAGCTCAAAAAAAAAAACCAGAAAATCAGATATTAAAATAAGCAATCATGTAGAGTAGTGTAACAAGTATGAATGTCTCCGAATTGTGAATACCTCACTTGTAGAATTTTCATCTCGTCCTTTACACTGCTGAGCACATTACAGTTCAGCTTCTCACGGGCTAGAACATATAAAAATAAAATTAGCAAGAGTAAATCACTGACAAAAGCAAAACGATAATTTAGTCTATACGCATTAACAGTAATTCACACAATAACCAACTAAAACAATAATAATACCAGCATTAAAGCTTGTTCACGATTATTGGAGTGTGGATATGACTTGGGAACAACATATTTGGCAGTTTTAGGCAACAAATCATTGGCAACAATCAAAAATCAACAAAATTAAACCCATAACGTAAATAAGGTAGAGAGGAATTTTCTTAAAACGACCTCGTCTGAGATTGAGATGCTCGAGCCAAAAGGATTTGACTTAAATCTCAACCAAAAAAAGCACATAATTTAGTCCAATCGCAAAAACTAGGGTTTTGGTAGAAAAAAATAATTAGCAAAATTAGGGGTTTTTAGATCTGTTAATAAAGCAAAATAGCCCAAACCTCTGAAATTGGCCTCAAGTCGTCCAAAAATCGCTAAAAATGCGCCTCAAAGTCGTAATGAACAAATCAAAATAGAAAATAAATCAACTCAAAATCACCAACAAAAAGAAAGATAACGTCAAAAACATCAAAATTGATCCATGGCAACAAAAAAGAAAAAAAAAAGGAAAGATTACCTCGAATAAAGAGGGACGAAAGATGAGCAAATGAGATAGAGTGATCTGGGTGATAATGAGAGTTATATGGTTATGGTGCGAATAAGAGTATGAGAGTGAGATTTTAGAGTGGGGAGAATGAAGAGTGGAGGGAGTGAGTGTTATAATTTAGGGTTTAGAGGAGGAGGGATGACAAAAGAAAGTGTGTTGGCATGTGGCGGCTATTTTGCTCGGTGGGCTGAACTTATTTTGGTTTGGTATTTGCGTGCGTCAATTAACTTATATAACCGAAGCAAATACTTTTATGTAATAGTGATATAATAGATAGTTTCTGCGGGTTTCGTCAAAAAATCATCACAAAGAACCGCAGCAATGTGACGCAGCAATGATTTTTTTTTGTACTAGTGTTCCATACTCGAAAGGACAAGATTTAATAGGGCCCAACCACCCTATACCCTTGTGGCCATCCCTCACCGGTTTTGACTAGGGTCCGCCACGAGGATCACAGTACTCCGGAAACTGGAAGTTGTATACCCGGGTTCGTGTGTCGTGGGGAGTTAAGGCCAAGTGGGTTGGTTGTTATTACCCACCGGGGTACTGGGCCTTCTTGGACGCGACGGTGAGGGAAATTCGATGGTCAAGTGCCTGGGTGACTGGTAGGATACATAGAATTATTTTGGATCCTAGGCCAAGTCATGGTCTTTTCTATTTGTTGTTGTTGTTGTCCCATATTGAGTTTGTTGGAGAGATGGAGGTTATTAAAAGAATTCATTAATCATTATAAGGTGGGGCAAATGGGTCCGATGGGAGGCTAGAATTGCCCTCCTTCAGGAGCTTGTTGTTGGGGTTGCTGTCCAATGGGTTGTTCTGCTCCTTAGGTAAAAGATGAGGGCGCATCGTGCATAGCAATCACGATCTTGTGGAGTGAGTGGTTGGAAAGGAATATGAATGCCTTATCCCTTCCAATGCAGTAGTGCTGCGGTTGGCAAATAAAATGGTTGGACTCGACCCGAACCAACTCCACACCCTTCTCTTTACTAGTGCTATGTAAATCGATATGTGGAAATTCATTAAAATCAAAAAACACATTGGTAGAGAACGATCTAGCACCGAAGTGCTGGAAATAACCTAGATGGGGAAGCAATGAAAGTAATGTAACCACTCAATTGAATTGACCCAGTCATGGTGGGGGGGCGGTTTGTGAATTGAAGACAACCGAACGTAAAAACAGAAATCCCATGTTAATGTTTCCACAGAAAGTGCGACAAGCGGACAAGGCAATATAACTCATTTAGACACTCATTTCCCTATCTTGCTGTAGCAGAAAATGAGAAGCCAACATCCTATGAGTCAAACGCAAACAAAGTTGATGCATTTACTAGCTGCTATGAATGGAAGAAATCTAAACGTTCGCCACTATACTCGCCCAAAAGGCATTGTAGCTATCGAGCCCAAAATTTTCTCAATGTGAATGTTTCGAACAAAGGATTTGTCGGGTATACATAAGAAGTCATTACAAAAAACTATCAAGGTAGTCTAAGGGTTAAACATACGAACTTTTCCTCTTAGTCCAAAAGAACTAGAAGCCTAACTCCACCAATGCCTCTCGCTCAATAACTTTCTCTTGTCTAACAAAGAAGAAACCAGAACCTACTCCCAGTGCTTCAGGTCTTAAAAACTAGAAAAAACGAAGGGGAACGGGCCCAAAAACGAGTAGCAGCAAACCCATGGTTAACCAAAAAAATCACCAAATACAACTTAACAACAACCAAAATCAATGTAGATCCAAGCCAAACAACCAACAACAATAATTTCAACAAAAGACAAGAAATATAACAAAATAACCATGAAAATCAAGAATTCATGAAAATAAAAGCTTTATGGTTGAAAAGATGATACCAATAGGGTTTAAGAACACTCTCAAACCTATGAATCGGTGCTTTTTGAACCCAATTTGGAGTTGGTGGAGGACCAAAAAACTTAATCTTGTTGGAAACCCTAAAAATTTGTTATAAATAACTTGTTAGAATTTTGCTTAAAATAATGTAATTTTTAAGGTTTAAATTGGTTGATTTGTGGAAGTGCATTGAAAAAATGGTTTAGAGAGGAGATTTGCTTGATTTTGAGTTTGAGCTTTGATAGGAAAATGTTGAAGAGGAGGATGGGTGCGTGAATTTTTGGGTGTTTTGAATTTGGCCAAAAAAATGATGGAAGGGAATTAATCCGCAGTGGAGGGGGGGTTTTGCGGTCGAATGGTGTGGGTCATCGGCCGATGGATCCTTTTTCTGAATTTATTTGAAGAGAAATTTGGGCATCATGGGAGGAAAATTGGGGTTGCTGTCGCATGGTTGAGGGCATGTGGCCGCATTGTGGGGGTTCGTCGCATGGGTAAGAGTATGCGGCCGCATTAAGCAATGGACTTTGTTTGTTAGCAAAACATCATCAAAGAATGTCAAGTATGTGGCCGCCTGGGCCCTGTTTTTTTTGCAATTTTTGGCTTCTTTAAGCTAAAGTTTATGAATTCCACTTTTAACCAAAGAAGTTTATGATCACAATTGGAAGGGCTCTCATGCTCTTGTTACCATCACAAACAATCCTTAATGCTTGTGGTACATTTCAAGACGATGCAAATCTTGAAATCATGGTTTTTTTCCCAAAAATGTTTTTATGGCTTTCAAATTAAATTCTTGTCAATCACCCTTCTTGCTTTCAAGGTACATCAAATGAATCCAGGGGTTTCCTTGGTATCCAACGTTCAAATCAAGAGTAATAGGATGATGAAATTCCCAAACTCAACACAAATTTGCTCATGGGGAGGCTTATAATGCTTCAAAACAAAAAAAATGAAAAAAGGCTTAAAATTTATGAAAAATGTACATGACACGGGGTTCCCCTATGAGGACGCTTGTTTAACGTCTCGAGCTGACTCAAGATCTAGAACTAGAACGAAGATGTGCTTGTAGCACATCAAGCCATCTAGGTGCACACCTAATCAAATATTGATAAGGAGTTTCCATCAGGAAATTTTCAATCGTTGACGCATTACCTTAAAGCTTACTTCCTTTCATTGCCTATTTCAACTTGACTGAAAGGGAAACTTGGTGGACATACATGGCCCATCTCCAACCGATTTTACTATCCGAGGAATAGCCTCAATGTGAATTAAAGAGGTAGGATCGTATCTCTTACCTTTAACAATCCCTTCTCATGATAATGTGGATCATGATGCGCCTTGGTTCGATTCGTATAGATACGAGCATTCTCTAAGCATCGCGACCGAATTTACTCCAAGCATGGAGGTCAAGCTCCTTTTATCACCGCCACTTTGAAATCAACATTTAAGTTTTTTATGGCCCAATGTGCTCGTTGTTCATAACTCCACAGGAATATGCACGATTCCCCATACACAAGTTTAAGGGGGCGAAATTCTATAGGGAGTTAAAGCTGTTTCCATGGCAAACATAAGGCATCGGACAGCTTTGGGACCAATCCTTATGAGACTACGCAGTCTTTCTAGAGGATATCTTTGAATCTCCCGATTAGAGATCCTTTGCCTGTCCCATTTTTTTGAGGGTGATAATTAAGGAACCTTATGCTTCACCCATACGTATCAAGGAGGGTTTGGAGGGCACCTTTGTCAAAGTGCGACCCCCCCCCCCCCCACTAATAACAGCCTCGAGGTCGGCCGAACCTCAGAAAAATTGATATCCTTTGAAAAGCTTAATAACCACCTTTGAGTCATTGTGGTGGAAGCAATAGCTTCCCCCATTTTTTGATACATAATCGACATAAAAAACCAATATATATTGGTTCCCAAAGGAGATTGGAAAAGGCCGCCATGAAGTCCCATCCCCAAACATCACATATTTCCAATTCTCGAATGTGTTTAGGGCATGTTCAATCTGTCTTCTTGTAGATTCCAGGTGCGTTGACACGGTCACATGATTTCACAAAGGACCCACATCTTTAAACAGTTGGCCAAAGAAACCGCCTTGCCAACCCTTTGCCAAGCA
>PYUH01000400.1:593997-684950 GCA_016808085.1 Suaeda aralocaspica | reverse complement strand
TTTTTTTTTTTTTTTTTTTTTCAGAAACAGGTTCTGTGACGGAATTAGGGTAATTTCCAATGGAACAATTCCTTCAGAAATAACGTGTTTTCTTGTAGTGTAAGCAGCGAAGTCGCCACTGTGCTCTTTTGGAGAGCTCATGGAACCCTATTAGTTCTAGCCCAAAGGCCAATTGACGCCAAAGATAAGAAGGTCTCATACCTCTGGATTCGGAGACGAGGGTAAGGACAAGGTAGTTCACAATGACCCCCCGCGTATAGTGGCCTCTAATTGTTCTCATATATAACTTCATAATTATAATATTGAATTATAGCAATCATATTTCTGGCTTATCTTAAAATCACATAGAAAGTTTGCTAGGTGGGTTTGATTAATAATGCACACATAATTTTCTAATACCATGCATTGGGTGATTAGTTTAGGATTAATCAATATTTATAGGTACCTAAACCAAATGTCCAATTTTAATCTTTACTTTAGTAGGAACATGCTTTTATGGTCTTTTAATCCAACATGGATTTATGTGATTAAAAAAATAAAGTAATTAGCATGAATAATCACATAAACAACCTAAAATAATGTTTGTACTTAAAGTTTATTTTAAGTAAAGTCAAGCCATATTTAGACAAGATTTCATGAATTTAATTAAACATGGTCAAATTTCTAAAAAAAAAAACAATTAAATCACATAAACTAATTCAATTAATTGAAGAACTCAAGATGTAGATGTTGTTGATGTTGCCCTCATGTAGAAGTACCTTGTGTGTGGTGGTCGATTCAAACTTTTTCATAATTATCCAGCAGTAGCAAAAGAATTTGAAGAAGTGTTTCAAAAAAGTTTTAATGACAAGTGTTCTGAAGAAATTATTTTGTTTTTTGTTTGTAGGGGAAAAGTATTTGTGTTTTGGGATTTTTAGAAAAAGTTTTTTAGAGAAGAGAAGAATATAGAATGGTTGTATGGGAATACATGTTAAAAACTTTGAGTTGAGTTGATGAATTAGTTGAATGCACAACCCCGTTTTATAGGTGAAAACTTCCGGATCCGAGCATATATGCGCAAAACTTGTGTATATATGCAAGAGGGGAACCTATGAATATATGTAGGAGCAGCGTACATACGCAAGACCTACGTATATATGCAGGGGCTGCGTGTACATGCAAGCCGTGTATATATAACACAGTTGAATGGTATCCCCCTCTCCAAGAATACGCATTTTTTTGAGAATATTTGGTGCGAGGCTGCGCATATGCGCAACCTGCATATATGTGCAGCCTGCATATATGCCATTTTTAAACTTCCATAACTTTAAGTAGCGAACGTTCCACAGAGCGCGCGCACTACTGTTGGAAATCTCAATGTGTCTACTTTCCAACTCAAAAAGAAGCAACGCAATCCAATTCATACATTATGATAGATGATCAAAAGAGTGACACTTGGTCAAAAATAACTTTGAAATTATGGTATTTTAGGGTAATTATGCTTAAGGGTTGGACCTATTGCGACGTGGTATACTATAATCATCAGACTTTTGGTCGGACTAAATGTAGGTATCTACAAAAGCTCCTACTTTGACTGAGTCTGTTAAAACGATTAGTCTCGTAAGACAAAAGTCGAAGCATTCAGTACCTACAAAACAAAGGTTAGTCTCGCCTTCACTTGTGTGTTATCCTTACGAAGCTCCTTGTCCCGTGGAGTGAAGTTTCCTTGAATGCTCCTCGATTCTTGGGATAGTGTCTACGATATTCATCATATACCTTGATCGTATAGGAAATGCATGATAGTGTGTTTGTGCTTGACTTTCTTCAAATGCACCTCAATCATTAGAAAGATTCCTTTTGGTGTTGTAACTGTATAGGGAAAGGTATGACTTCAGATGGTTAGTTCGTATTTGATGATGAGGTCAAAACCATCTTATAGTGTCATTTGTAAGTGATGATATCATGGTGCCATAATTTTCTGACAATGTAGGCTTGATATACGTGTTTTATGTTGTGTTCTTCCCTCATTTTCGGTTGATTCTTGTGCTAAATAGTTAAGATTGTGGCTTTTTTTTTTTATTAAATATCGTCTTTCGATGTTAAGTTATGTTTTGGAACGGTTTTGGCGTTTTTAGTTGACTTTTAGAGTGTTTAACGGTTATTTTATGCTTCGTCGGTTATTACACACAGTTTTTGGTTTGTTTTATAAGTTACAAGAGCGTAATAGGGAGTTATGAAGTCACTAGAAGCTAAAACGAGTCAAATTGTGCTTGCCTCGGGACACGTTCCATGTTACGAGAAGCTACAAACGAGATTTGAAGAAATCAAGCGAAGAAACAATAAAGATCGTCATTATGAGCTCAAGTATAATAGATGCGGGCACATAGGCTAAAACGCATATGACCTATGCGGGCGCAACATAGATCAGACTTTCTACAGAAGCTAAAATACGAGACCTGCGGGCGCAGCGAAGAAAGCCAATTTGTCCTATGCGAGTGCCGGTTTAAGGGTTTTCGCTCTGTTCGGCTTTGTCGCGTGGTTTTGTGATAGCATGTCAAAGTGGCTACCAAAGATAAACCATACAAGGCTCACTAGGCTACTAGTAAGGGCAAGTAAGGATCGAATCCCATGAGATAAAGGTCTTTACACTAAGGCGGTCTAAGGAGTAAGTTTAAGTCGGTTTTATTTTAGAAGAAAGATTATCACTAATGTTGATTTATTTTAACTTGATTTTAAGAATTAAAGACGACTAAGGTAAGGGATACACCACTCACTTCTTACATGAAGGCGCGGATTCATAGGTCAAACCGAACGTAGAGGGGAATGTCAAAGGAAAGTCGTTCTAAGAGTCATGTCTACTCTCTCGAGCTAGCATGACAAGTGGAACTATGAACACAACCTATTCTCATGGTGTGAGCATAAAACGACTCCTAAGCACTTTTTTACGAAGACTAGTAACGTCCCTTAACTTGAACACCTATTTTCATGGTTTTCAAACTAATCAAACATGGGGAATCTTCACTCAACTTCATCTCTCGATCCTTCGTTGAGGAACCTAAGACGACATCTATGGAAGCAAATCATAGATTATGTGATTTAAAACCCAATGTAACGACTCTAGTTACCCCCAAGTTTAGTTTTTACTAAGAACTTACTTATGTCATGAAGGAGGTGAGGGTTTCACCCACACCTTAGCACTAAAAACTACTCACTACACAATTTACTATTTAAACACATTTTTATTCATGATTACAAATTATAGCAAAGAAATAAGTTATGACAATAGATTATAAACTAAACTAAACAAAAGTTATAAAAATGGAAGAGCCTTGTTTGACTATCAATATTATTACAAAGAAATAAGTTATGCAAGTGATGTAATCAAACTACAAAAGAAATAATGATAATGTAAACAAGGACATGGTTTAATCTAGAGAGTATTTAAGACATAAAACAATAGTGCAACAACAAGATTAACTTGAGAAGAAAACTTATGAACTTGAAATAATGTAAGCAATAGAACAAGGACAAGTTAATCTTGATAAAGAAAGCTTATGAACTTGAAATAATGTAAGCAATAGAACAAGGACAATTTTAATCTTGATAAAGAAAGATTATGAACTTGAAATAATGTAAGCAATAGAACAAGAACAAGTTTAACTTGATAAAAAGCTTTATAAAACAAACCTTCAAAGTAAGAAAATAGCTACAAGAAATATAATTGAAATGGGAATTGAAGATGAGTTTAGAATTGTACCATGAAGCTTGAATCTTTGAAGTATAGAACCTTGAAGCTTATTCCAATGATGTCCAATTACAATGATGATCAACCAAGAACTTAATAATACCAAACCAAGAACATGAATCCCAAGAAAATGAAACCAAATGACCTTGAATACCAGCCAGCGCTGAGATCACTTACGATCCGTGAGGACTAGAGTGGTTTGACTACTTTGATAGGGGCAATTGAGAATGAGAATCCAAGAACATTGAAACAACCAACTTTTGAATTAATTAAGAAAATATTGAATTACAACTATTGAATTTATCAAGAACTAATCACTAATCAAATTGAATATTATTAATTTAGAGAGCAAAATGAGAGGTTAAATTATCTTCTACTAACTTCTTACTATAACGAACTACAATCTTTATAAGAATATATATAGACAAAACAATACCCAAGAAAGTGGAGGAGGAAGAAGCAAAATCTGTTTTGGACGAAACAGGGGCATGTGGCCGCATACCAGGTACCATGCGGCCGCAACCCCCTGTTCTGTACCTCCCCTGCTTCAATCCTGTAGTTGAGGGAAGGAGGTAAAGAGGAGAGAATTTTTTTTTGGAGCTGCTAGAGGCTTTATTTATGTTGCCGAGCCACGACTTGCGATATCGTGAGACGTGAAGTAAAAGGCCAAATCGCTTAAGCCAAGACTAAAGTAAACCGTTCCTTGCTTCATATTCCATAATATCTTGGAAGATTTGTTGCCTCGGTTTCCAACTTAATGAAAGATCCTACAAAATGGAGACAACAAACGAAACAAGACAAATACGAGCATAAAAATTATAAATATAAGGAGGAACGGGGCATACTAAAAATTAATAAAAGAAAGGGTAAAGACACAAAAAAGGGAATAAAAACTAACAAAACTAGCTAAAGAAACTATAGGAAAAATAAACAAATAAACACTACATCAAACTCCCCCAAGATAGACCATTGCTTGTCCCCAAGCAATTTTAACTTTAAAGAACGGGAAGAGAGAGATAAATCCTTCAGGGAAACGATTAACAAAGATTAAACAAACTCTAAAAAATGAACTTAAATCTTTAACACTAAGGAAAGTAAAGGAAGCATAGTTCTCAAGAAGTACTTCAAATAGTAACCTAACTAGATTAAAGTGAACTTGTGAGTTTCAACCAATAATACGTACTAAACTCCAAAATATGCAATGATCGTACGGAATGTTCCTTGAGGGAGTTCATAAAAGAACAAGAGCATAGATGAGAAAAGAAATGGTTTTTGATACGAATATCAATGAGCAAAACTTCGAAGGTTTGAAACAAGATGCAACCATGGGAGAGCTAGTGGCTTATGGGGACACAAGACTCTTAGGGTTGGCTAGGGTGAATTTTTACGTGTGCATGGTGACATGTACAAGTTTCCTCACGTAAAAATCAAGCAAGAGTAATTGGTAGTTTAGGAATGTTGAGCTATATGGGTTTTCTTCCCACTTCATTTGATAGGGTTTTACCATATGGTGTTTTGTGATTTTCTTATTTAGTTTATGAGTCATGGTTGATGGAATCAAACATGGGAAACACAAGATTGAAGGTTTCTTGAAATAAAGATCGAAGCTCAAAGGGTTTCTTGAAAGTTCTTGAAAATGGAAGTCCATCAAAAATCAAAGGAAACTATAGCGGGTTATATGGCGGGGTTTTTGAACGATTTTTATGATTCTGGGCAACGTTGTCAACGGTGTTTTTCGTGTTGTTTGACTTGGTCAACTTAAGTTAGTTAGTTGGAAATATTGTCCTTAGATTTGTTTCTCAAAATATCTAAGATTTAGGCTAGAAAATCAGATTTCAATTATATGGCGCAAGATTGTATCCGGTTTTGTGGAGATTATCTTGTTATCCTAATCTTAGTTTGTTATACCATAAATCTAGGGTAGTTAGGATTTGTTTAGGATATTCACATATTGTGTGATATGTTTAGCTATAAATAGGATGTAAAATACATCAATAAAATTCAGATTAGATTGATTGAAAACACATTGTTTCCGGTTTTATTGTTTCACGTAAGTAAACAAAATTTTGTGAGAATTTCTTGTGAGGAATTCAATTGAGTGGGTGGTGCTTTAAGCTTTATCTCACGTGAGGATAGTTTTTAGGATTTGAGGGTGCTTTGCTTTAATCAAATTCTATCAATTATTCGCCTTAGAAGTTCGAATTTGTGGTGCGTTGCTTTATCAAATTTGTGCTCTAAGTTTATTTTGTGTGAGTGGCGTTTGTTTATAACAAAATTCACATCAGTTTTTCACTCAAATCTTGCGTAAAGTACCCTCTCAATATGCTTGCCAAGTGACTTTACTGATCAAGTAACCTTTAAACTTTGTATCTTGGTCTCATATGGACTTTGAGGGTTGTTATGGGGTTGAGGTAAGGTGAAAGTTGGAAAGTTTAACTAATTTGAGGAGGTAAACCTAAGTAAAGCATTTACAACTCAATAACAAACTTTACAAAATTTTTGACAATGAATAAATAACTCAACACATCATACCTCGATTTTCCGCAATAATACAATGAACATGAAGGATAGAAGTGGAAAAATTGACTTAAAGGCCCATTTTGTAACTCAAAAACACACCTAAAAGGAATAGGATAACAAAGACATATGACTTTTCATGATTTTGAAAGATAATCTTTGAAGAGATGATGATGAAAAGCCATTTACTCACTTCAAACGATTTGAACAAGAACCAATTTTTTATTACTAACTATGCTTATTTACAAAATCATTGGAATTTCTTTATTCTTTTTTTTTTTAATAATAAAACGAACTATACAAGAGGACAAGAATAACAACAAGCTTCACTAACTACATAGGTGACAATGGTTGAAAGCCAAGGTTCATATGTGGGTTGCTGAACAAGGGTCAAAGCACAAAAAGGGTAACAAAGAATATGTAAATATGTGGAAAGAAAAGAAAAGAGATAAACCTAAAAGGAGTTGGATTCTAAAACAAAACAAACGAAAAGAGGGCCATGATCATATAACCGAGAGCAAATTAGGCACGATACCCAAAGTCACAAGGCAAATTCTTGATCTAGGTATTCACTACAAGGTAAATATCAACCGCACAAGAAAGAAAATGAGACCAAGGTGATGGTCTATGTATTCATGAAGGCTCAAAATCTCACCAAGGTTCAAAGACGATCATTCATGTGATGTATTGTGTTGACCCATGAATTGAAAGTAAAGTTTTGATGATGACTAACACAAACGAACTTAACTAATATATACTTTGAGTTCCTATGAGATTTCACAGGTTCAAAGTGTAAGGAACTTGGAGCTAGAAACGTGACAAGTTCAAGGAGAAGTTCCTAGGCAGAATCTTGCAAAGGAACACAGAAGATAGAAGTGAAGTTCCTGAGTAACACGGTTATGTAGGAATAAGCCACGAGAATAGATCTGTTCCTACAGGAACAAGCGAACAACGTCAAGGCATTTCAACGAATTATCTTGATGAAGAGAAGATAATTTCCAAGAAGATTATGAGAATAATTTTCTAGGATCTTTGTAAATACATTGGAGTCTCACATCTGGTTGGAACATCATATCTAGAATTTATAACGAATCTATCCCACAAATAGGTCTAGGTTAATTCATGATATAATCTAGGTTATAATAATATTTTCCTTAATATTTTGAGATAAATATTGGGCTGATTTTACTGAAGAATAAAACGACAGTTTGAGATTTTAATAAGTCAAATAAATATTGTTAGGGGTCCTTGATTGTAGGAATAAAATCGTGTGATCATGGGAAGAATAAATGGTAAAAAAGTCAAGTCAAAATCCTATCTCCTGGTCTACATACGTGGGATGATGGAAGAAGTCATGGAGATTATGGGCGATCAAAGAACGTGGTTGAAGGCTGAAATTTACAAGGCAGAATCACTCTATAAATTCTCCAATAAATTCAGAAGAAGAAGTGCAGAACATCAGAGAACACACTTGAGCATTCATACGAGTCTAAGTCTTAAGATTGATGTTCCAGTCCAGTTTACAGGATCTTTCATTGTATTAGAGTCTGAATTGAGTTGTAATCTGTGAGAAAAAGAGAAGTGTGAGAACTAGAGAAGAGTGAAGAAAAAGAGAAAGAGAAACGAGAGATAAAGAGTGAGAATTGAGAATCAAAACCCTTAGGAACTGACGAGTGTAATTAGAGAATTTAGGTTGTAAAAGTTTTTACAGGCCTATAATTAGAGAAGTGGAGTTTTCTTCCCTTGGGCCAAGGAAGTTTTTCTCGTATAAATACCACTCGCACTCTTTAATTCACTCAAAATAGTTTAAATTCCGCATACAAGTTCCACACAACAATTCACCCCCCCTCTTGCACTGTTCCATTAGAAACAACATATTGATAGAGCCAAGGAGTTTAAGAAACCGATATTCACTACACAAGTTCAACAATTATCTATCATGGTCTATTTACTAAAGAAGTCAAAACTTGAGAACTACCTTTATAAAGTGTTTTAGGATTTTAAGTTCATGAGAGAAGGAAAATCTAAGCTAGTAATCTCTTTTTACATCATAGGGATCTAACCTAAACTAACTAAAAAAGAACTTTAGAAGTTCAAAACAAAAATATTTTTGGATTTTTTTTTTTCAAAACTGGATGCATGCCAAAAAATAAATTAAATGTTCTAAAAAAACAAATTAAGGGAAAATATAAAAAAGAAAATAAACTATGAAAATAAAATTACATGCTCTACATCTAAATGCATTTGAATTTTTGGGAAGAGAAGAGAAAGGAATGAATTTGGATTTTTAAGGGAAAGAGGGGAAAAGAGAGAAAATTTTTGGATTTTTCGGAAATGGGAGCAAAAACATCCCACAAGGACATCATCACAAACAATCATAATCAAAAACATCATCGTCATCATCAAGAATCATTATCAAGGAGATCAAAACCAATCAACACATTTTGCTCACGCAAACTTTTCACACGTATCACTTTCAAATACACTCTCAAAACACAAACCAACCTTAAGCTCTTTCGACCACATAATGCATGAACTCTCTCTCAAAGGCTCAAAAACAAAACAACAAAACAAGGGTTGACACCACCAACTACCTACCACCAAAACAACCTACCTAATGTACACCAATGGTAGAGGACATGTATCCCCCCCAAGCCAGGACGAAGCATCGTCCCGATGCTCAAGGAGATGGATGGTCCCTCCTAAAGTTATAGGTGGGATCCACATCGGGTCTAGATGCATCGGTGTAAGGAGGCCAATCATAACATGGTGCGTTGGGGTAGTTACACTTGATGTGGCATGACAAGTCAGCTGCCATGTGTCAGCCTCTGAGTGGACCACGTGTCCCTATTTCTGTTACAAAATGATGACATGGGATTGCCACGTGGCAGTGATGAGTCTGCCATGAGTGGACCCTACACGGCCACGTGTCATCACACAATTGGACCACTAGTCCTTAAAGGCCAGCATGGGATTGCCACGTGGCAGTGATGAGTTCGCCTTAAGTGGGCCCCACACTGCCACGTGTCATCTTCTAACTGGTCCATTTGTAATCCTACATTTTCCACTTGTCAAGCCCTTATTCGCCAATGGAAAAGAGCTAAAACAAACCATGGGGCCTTAAAAGTTCTCTGCTAAAAGCCCATTAGGCAAATGAAGGAAGGTAATTAAAGAGATGATGACAAGTGTCGCAATCTCATTGGGTAAGAAATTGTACTTGAGGCTATAAATAGTCCACAAAAATCTGATAAAAAGTACATTGAAGATTAAGACAAAAACACTTACTAAAAAGGGAAAACTTCTCTCTAGAACTTCTCTCTAGAATTGTTTACTTGTTGATTATTGTTCATTTACTCTCCTATAAATACTTACTTAAGCATCGGAGGGGGAAATAATCCTACGAGGATTATTGTCCCTTTTTTGCAGGTACTTGGAGGGTACGTCAACAGGCAACCAGTCCATTCACGCATCCAGTCTACGTCAGCGAAATCCTCACAGTCCCTACCCCACCCTCATTGCTTTAGCCACAACAACACTAGTACAAAAAAACACTTTTACTGCGGTTTTTTAGAGGTATTTGCTGCGGTTTTTAACCGCAGCACTTGGAACAGCAGCAATAAACCAACATATTATTTGCTGCGGTTGAACCGCAGCAAAAAAATATACTTTTTGCTGCGGTTATTCACAAAACTGCAGCAAATAAGCACCCAAAATTTTTTTTTTCTTTTTTGCATTTTAAAGCAAAATTAGAAGCTGAAATGTTATACATACATAGAATCAATTATTTTCAATATAATTACACTTCTATCACAAAAAAATACACTTCTATCACAAAAATACATTTGAAATTTAACTTAAACAAGATTCATTACTTGAAAGAAGAACAGAAGAACATCAAATACATAAAAGGTTGTAATTTCAATCGAAATAGTTACAACAGAAGAACATCAAATTAAATTACAATTCCAGCAGCAACATCAAACTCAATTACAGTTGCATCAAATTAGCGACTTAGCTCTTTTTCAAAGTTATTTTTCAGCTCAAATTTGATAGGCTACACAAATACAGTTATGAAGAAATTAAAGTTATTTAAATAAAGAATTGAAGAAAAATCAAAGACATTTACCATGAAAAAGGATATGGAAATATATTGGCATGAGATAAGCTTGTTAATATGGTCTACATCTACAACCTGCAACGGGGAGGAAAATATCAAACTCAAGTTAGAAAGCTTGTTTTCAGTCATGTTCAAGCCAAAAGAGAGAAATAACAAACTCCTTTATGAGTTCACCAAAGCACAACCATTGCAGTGGGAAGGCAAGTAACATTATTTCAGTAAGTAACATTATGTCATTAATGCTGACTCATAATCCATAAGAATGAAAATAAGATCTGATAGCAACATCAAAGTTCCTCTAAATTGTTTATCATTCATTAAAAAAATGCTTAATTTGACTGATAAAAGAGAATTTAACTGCTTCACAGGATATAAGAAATAATACAAGTGTTTTGAATCAACAGAACAAGTGTACACATGACAACTTATTCAAACAAATTGACAACATTTGGGCATGCATCCAGCTTACCAACCAGTACAATTACTACGCAATACAATGGATATGCTGTGAAATTACTGAAGTCAAAGCAGGTTGCTACCCGAGTATCAACCACCTATGGTGCCAAGTAATAGCAAGAGGAGGGGAAAAAAGACTTAGCTTACATCAAATTGTGCAACTTAATCAGCTTGGCTTTCTGTAATTTCAATTAGTTCAAATTGTGGAGATAAACTATATAAAATAATAAACATTTAAAACAAATGTCATCAATTTCTTTTCAATTACTTTCCTTTTCACCATAAGTACATAAATGAACCACTTCAATCAGCAACTTCGTCATCAGTTCATCATATAAATCATTTTTATTTTGAACGGATTAACAGAACACATCCTGTTATGAGCAAAAGAATATAATGGCCAAGAAAGAATTTCAAGAATTAATTTTGTTATCCCACCTCTATGTAAAAGCGTCCATCAGGAAGTGGCTCACATCTGCATGAACAGATGTAGAAACAAAAAGGATTTCAAATTGATAAGACGAAGTACACCAAGTCACCAAATAATATTACATAAAACCAAAGAGATTCAGCTGACATACTCTGTTAGCTCCACCTCACAAGCAAAGTCAGCTATGTGACCTGTTGCGGAATCAAGTGTTACCTACATCATTCACAGAAAATTAAGCCCACAGACAACGCAATCCTGAGTAAGGGAGACAAACACAAGTGACAGGTACCAAGATTCTACCATTCCCATCCGATGATTCCCTTCCATTATCCTCCTAACCTGTTGTTAAAGGAATAAGATAATAAATCCACCATAATCTGTAATAAGACTAAAAATAACTATTGTCAGTTGCTAAAATTTATTTTTTAGAAAAAATACTGCAGTCACAACTAAAGAAGTCTATCAGATTATCCGAATAATTTCAGCTTCCAATTCATAGACATTAATCATCTTTCACAGATTTAAAACAGTAGCATCAATAAAATTTGAATTGCAAATAGGTCCATAGTGGATTTTAAAAATAAATATAAAAAGAATCTCCATAACTCAAAAGGGTCAAGACACATAAGTTTCAGAAAATTTGTGTGCTGCCACGCAGGGGTATGGAGCTTGTGAGAAGATGCAAAAACCATAACTTGAGGAAGATGATAAGTTTCTCTGATACAATTTTGGTAAATAAAGTTCACTCTCCTATATCGGTATACTCATTGAGTGTTTGGGTCCAATAGTTTGTATACAACTCCTCAGTCTTTTACAAAAAAAATAAAAATTAGGAGCTACAATTTTATTAAATTACCCTATCTTCTACATCGTTGCACATATTTTTCTTTTCACAGATGATACAGAAAATGGAAGTATAAAATAGAGCAAGCTTGTAAATCACCACAAGACACAAGGAAAGCTAAATGCAAGTCTAGAAAAAATCAGCATATGAGTGCCACCAAGAAATTGTCAAAAAAAAAAAAGAGAGAGAGAGAGATCATCACATTATTACCAATAGCATTGCAATACACTTAAATCTGGCTTCACAAAAACTCACCATTAGCCTGTACCGAGGTTCAAATATGTTCAGTGGCAACTAATTGAATGAGAAGAGAGTAACAAGCCAGCGGAACAGTAACGAAAAAGTCAAATTGCAGTTGATTACAAATAGATGTAAGTTCATAGTTGATATCATAACAACTAACATTATTATTAGTACATTTCAATTAACTTAAGTTCACTTTTATTCTCCATTCACGAGAATTTAAGTCGAAAAAACAAGGCCTTAAAGTCAAAAATATAAGCTTGTAGCTCAAAAAAAAAACCAAGAAAATCAAAGATAGGAAAAATAAGAAATCATGTAGTAGTAGTGTTGTAACAGTATGAATGGCTCAGAATTGTGAATACCTCAACTTGTCGAATTTCATCTCGTCTTTACTGCTGAGCACATTAAAGTTCAGCGTCTCAAGGGCTAGAACTATATAAAAATAAAAATTACAGAGTAAATCACTGACAAAAAGCAGAAAAGATAATTAATCTATAAGCAATTTAACAGTAATTCAGCACAATAACCAAATAATAACAATAATAATACCAGTCATTAAAGCTTGTTCAAGATTAATTGGAGTGTGATATGACTTGGGAACAACATATTTGGCAGTTTTAGCAACAAAATCAGTGGCAACAATCAAAAATCAAACAAAATTAAACCCATAAAGAAATTAAGGTAGAGAGGATTGTGACTTAAAACGAACCTCGCTGAGATTGAGATGCGAGAGCCAAAAGGATTGTGACTTAATCTCACCAAAAAAAGCACATAATATTAGATCCAATCGCAAAAACTAGGGTTTTGGTAGAAAAAATTATCAAAAATTAGGGGTTTTAGATCTTTAAGCAAAATAGCCCAAACCTCGAAATTGCCTCAAAGTCGTCCAAAATCGCTAAAAATTCGCCTCAAAATCGTATGAAACAAATCAAAATAAATAAATCAAACTCAAAACAACAACAAAAAAGAAAGATAACAATCAAAATCAAAATTGAATCATGCAACAAAAAAGAAAAAAAAAAGGAAAGATTACCTACGAATAAAGAGGGACGAAAGATGAGCAAAGGAGATAGAGTGATATTGGGTGAGAATGAGAGTGATAGTGGGTGAGAGGGTGCGAAGGAGAGTATGAGAGTGAGATTGTGAGAGTGGGTGAGAATGAGAGTGGAGGAGAGTGAGTGTGATAATGTTAGGGTTAGAGGAGGAGGGATGGAAAAANAAAAAAAGAAAGTGTGTGGGCATGGGGCGGCTATTTGGGCTCGTGGGCTGAACATTATTTTGGTTGGGTTATTTGCTGCGTCAAATAACTTATATAACCGAAGCAAATAATTTTATGTAATAGTGATATAAATAGATATTTGCTGCGGTTCTTCAAAAATCACAAAGAACCGCAACAAATGTGACGCAGCAAATGAGTTTTTTTGTACTAGTGTTACCATACTCGAAAGGACAAGAGTTATAAGGGTCCCAACCACCCGTATACCCTTGTGGCCATCCCTCACCGGGTTGACTAGGGTCCCCACGAGGATCACAACCTCCGGAAACTTGGAAGTTGTACCCTGGTTCGGTGCGGGTGGGGAAGTAAGGCCAAGTGGGTTGGTTGTTATTCCAACCGGGTACTGGGCCTTCTTGGACCGAGCGGTGAGGGAAATTCAAGTATGGGTCAAAGTGGCCTTGGGTGACATGGTAATGATAAATAGAATTATTTTGTATCCTAGCCAAGTCATGGTCTTGTCTATTTGTTGTTGTTGTTGTCCCATATTGAGTTTGTTGGAGAGAGAGGTTATTAAAAGCATTCATTAATTCATTATAAGGTGGGGCATGGGTCGAAGGGGGGCTAGAAGGGCCCTCTTCAGGAGCTTGTTGTTGGGGTTGCTGGTCAATGGGTGGTTCTTGCTCCTTAGGTAAAAGATGAGGGGCTCATCGTGCATAGAAAGCACGATCTTGTGGAGTGAGTGGTTGGAAAGGAATAATAAATGCATTATCCCTTTCCAATGCAGTTAGTGCGGCGTTTGGCAAATAAAAATGGTGGACTCGACACACTAACCAACTCCACACCCCTTCTCTACTAGTGCTATGTAAAAATTCATGATTTTGAAATTCATTAAAATCAAAAAACACATTGGTAGAGAAAGGATCCATAGCACCGAAGTGCTTGGAATAACCTAGATGGGAAGCAATTAAAGTAATGTAACCACTCAATTGAATTGACCCAGTCATGGTGGGGCGGTTTGTGAATTGAAGACACCGACGTAAAAACAGAAATCCAATGTTAATTTTTCCAACAGAAGATGTGCGACAAGCAAGGAAAAGGCAAGATAACTCATTTAGACTCATTTTCCCTAAGTCTTGCTTAGAGAAAATTGAGAAACCAAACATCCTATGAGTCAAACGCAAACAAAGTTGATGCATTTGACTAGCTAGACTATGAATGGAAGAAAATCTAAACTCGCCACTAATACTCTCCCAAAAGGCATTGTAGCTATCGAGCTCCAAAATTTTCTCAATGGAAGGTTCGAACAAAGGATTTGTCGGGTCATACATAAGAATTTCATTTAAACTAGCAAGAGTATGTCTATGGTTAAACATACGAACTTTTCCTTCTTAGCCAAAAAGAACTAGAAGCCTAACTCCAATGCCTCTAGCTCAATAACTTCTCTTGTCTAACAAAGAATAAGACCAAGAAGCCTAACTCCAAGTGCTTCAAGGTCTTAAAAACTAGAAAAAACGAAGGAGAACGGGCCAAAAACGAGTAGCAAACCAATGGTAACCAAAAAAATCAACCAAAGACAACTTAACACAACCAAAATCAAGTAGATCAAGCCAAAAACAACCAAACGAACAAATAATTTCAACAAAAGACAGGAAATATAACAAAATAAACCAGGAAAATCAAGAATTCATGAAAATAAAGTTAGGGTTTGAAAAGATTATACCAAAGAGAGTTTAAGAACACTCTCAAACCTATGAGATCGTGCTTTTTGAACCCCAATTTGGAGTTGGTGGACCAAAAACTTAATCTTGTTTGGAAACCCTAAAAATTTGTTATAATAATCTTTTTAGAATTTTGCTGAAAATAATGTAATTTTAAAGGTTTAAATTGGTTGAATTGTGGAAGTGAATTTGAAAAAATGGGTTGTAGAGAGGAGATTTCTTGATTTTGAGTTGAGCTTTGATGAGGAAAATGTTGAGAGAAGGAGGATGGGTGCGTGAGTTTGTGGGTGTTTTGAAGTAATGGCCAAAAAAATTGATGGAAAGGGAATTAAAACCCGCAGGGGAGGGGGGTTGCGGTCGAATGGTGTGGGGCATGCGGCCGCATGGATCCTTTTTTCTGAAAATTTATTTGAAGAGAAATTTGGGCAGCATGGGAGAAAAATTGGGGTTGCGGTCGCATGGTTGAGGGCATGTGGCCGCATGGTGGGGGTTGCGGTCGCATGGGTAAGAGTATGCGGCCGCATTAAGCAATGGACTTTGTTTGTTAGCAAAAATCAGCAAAAGATGTCAAGTATGTGGCCGCATGGGCCCTGTTTTTGCAATTTTTTTGCTTCTTTAAGCTTGAAAGTTTATGAATTCAACTTTTATACCAAAAGAAGTTTATGATCACATTGGAAGGGCTCTAAGGCTCTTGTTGACATAGACAAACTCAATCCTTAATGCTTGTGGGACATTTCAAGACGATGCAAATCTTGAAAATCATGGTTTTTTTCCCAAAAATGTTTTTTATGCTTTCATGAAATTCTTTCAATCACCCTTCTTGCTTTCAAAAGGTAAATCAATGAATCCAAGGGGTTTCCTTGGTATCCAACGTTCATCAAGAGTAATAGGATGATGAAATTCCCAAAACTCAACACAAATTGCTCATGGGGAGCTTATAATGCTTAAAATGAGCTTAAAATTTATGAAAATATGTACAAGTGACACGGGGTGCCTCCTATGAGCGCTTGTTTAACGTCTCGAGCCTGACGCAAGATCTAGAAATAGGAACTAAGATGTGATTGTAGTCACATCAAAGCCATCTAGGTGCACACCTAAGCAAATATTGATAGGAGTTCCATCAAGGTAAATTTTCAATCGTTGACCATTAACCTTAAAAGATTACTTCCTTTCATTGCCTATTTCAACTTGACTGAAAGGGAAAACTTGGTGGACGATAAATGGCCCAATCCAACGCGATTTTAGCTATCCGAGGAATAGCCTCAATTGTGAATTAAAGAGGAGGATCTTATCTCTTACCTTTAAATCCCTTCTCATGATATGTTTATCATGATAAGCCTTGGTTCGATTCTTATAGATACGAGCATTCTCATAAGCATCGAGACGAATTTACTCCAAGGCATGGAGGTCAAGAATCCTTTTATCACCGACACTTTGAAAATCAAAATTTAAAGTTTTTATGGCCCAATGTGCTCGGTGTTCTAACTCCACAGGAAGATGCACGAATTCCCATACACAAGTTTATAGGGGGTCGTGCCTATAGGAGTTTTGAAAGCTGTCCGATAGGCACATAAGGCATCGGAAAGCTTTGTGGACCAATCCTTATGAGACCTATCGACAGTCTTCTAGAGGATAGCTTTGATCTCCCGATTAGAGATCTTGGCCTGTCCATTTGTTTGAGGGTGATAAGATAAGGAAACCTTATGCTTAACCCCATACTTATCAAGGAGGGTTTGGAGGGCACGCTTTGCAAAGTGCGACCCCCCCCCCCCACTAATAACAGCCCGAGGTACTCCGAACCTCAGAAAAATGATATCCTTGAAAAGCTTAATAACCACCTTTGAGTCATTGGTGGGGGAAGCAATAGCTTCCACCCATTTTGATACATAATCTACAGCAACCAATATATATTGGTTCCCAAAGGAGATTGGAAAAGGCCCCATGAAGTCCATCCCCCAAACATCAAATATTTCCAATTCTAGAATGTTGTTTAGGGGCATTTCATGTCTTCTTGTAAGATTCCAGGTGCGTTGACACCGGTCACATGATTTCACAAAGGACCACACATCTTTAAACATGTTAGGCCAAAAGAAACCGCCTTGCAAAACCTTTGCCAAGGTTTTGTAAGAACCCATGTGTCCGCCATAAGGTGACGAATGACACATATAAATGACATTCGGAATTTTCGACCCTGGGATACAACATCGAAACATGCCATCAATTCCTCTTTTGAACAATAAAGGGTCATCCCAATAGTAGTTCCGAACATCATGCATGAATTTTTGCCTTTGTTGGTAAGACCAATCAGGCGGAATAACATCGGCATTAAGGTAGTTTGCATAATCCGCAAACCAAGGGGTAGGGGAAGTTATAGCTGCCATTAGTTGCTCATCGAAGAAAGAGTCATCCACAGGAGTGATCTCATCCCCCTCAACTAAAGGTAAGTGGGATAGGTGATCCGCTACAACATTTTCCACCCCACATTTGTCACGGATTTCAAGATTAAACTCTTGTAGGAGTAAGATCCATCGTATAAGTCTTGGATTTGCATCCTTCTTGGAGAGAAGGTATTTCAAAGCCGAATGATCGGTGAAAACAATGACCTTAGACCCAACTAAGTATGATCAGAACTTCTCCATAGCATGAACAATGGCTAGAAGTTCCTTCTCGGTGGTACTATGATTCCGCTGTGCCTCATCAAGAGTTTTACTTGTATAGTAAAAGGCATGTAGCTTCCCATTAGGGATGGCAACGGGTCAGACTCGGATCAGATTATGTAGGATCCGACTCCAACTCCGATTGTAGTCGGATTATGTAAACGGGGTAGGAGGCGGATTTTTTCATGACGGATTATGAGCGGATTTTTTTCCCTCTGATTTAAGCAGAGGCAGTCGGAGCGGAGTGATTGCCAACTCTAATGACAAGTTGATAAGCATTTAGTAGCAGACATATATGTATATAATTAGTTATATTAACACATAAATTATAGTTTTATTAGTTTAGTAGAAATGATGATAATGATAATGATAATAAAATAAATGATAATAATTATTATTATACCTAATAAGTAGATAAATATAAGGTGGAGTCAGAGTCAGAGTCGGAGATCCGACAAAGTCGGATTGATTTTCGGATAATTTGGATTATTTTTAGCATCCGACTCCGACTTAAACTCGGAGTCTGATTTTTTTGGCGGAGTCGGAGGCGGATTTTTTCATCGGAGCGGAGTAGGGTCGGACTCGGCCTGAACTGCCATCCCTACTTCCCATCTTTCCGTTGGCCGAGAACAGTACCAACGGCAAAGCCCGAAGCATCACACATAAGCTCGAAATGAAGAGTCTAATCTGGAGCTTGTATGATGGGGGAAGAAATTAAGGCCGCCTTAAGCCGATCAAATGCTATATGGCAGTCTTTAGTGAACTCAAATGGGGCATCCTTAAGGTGGAGCTGAGTGAGGAGTTTAGCGACTTTAGAGAAGCCTTTGATGAAGCGGCGGTAAAAACCCGCATGCCCCAAAAAACTTCTCACCCCCTTGACATTTACAGGAGGGGGTAAGCGTTCAATTACCTCAATCTTACCTCTATCCACCTCAATGCCACGTTTTCAGATGACATGGCCAAGCACTATGCCCTCTTCAACCATGAAGTGACATTTTTCTTAGTTTAAGACTAGGTTCGCCTTTTGATATTGTTCTAATACTAGAACGAGATTAGATAGGCATTGGTCAAAAGATGATCCTCCAACCGAAAAGTCATCCATGAACACCTCGATGGATGATTCAAGCATATTGGCAAAATGGCCATCATATATCGTTGAAATTTAGATGGGGCATTATAAAGGCCAAAAGGCATCCTTCGATAAGCAAAGGTGCCAAAAGGACAAGTAAAGGTAGTTTTATTGATCCTCGGGATTAATCGGGATTTGGAAAAAACCAGAATATCCATCAAGAAAACAATAGTGAGAATGGCCAACTAAATGCTCTAGCAGTTGATCAATAAATGGCAAAGGAAAATGGTCTTTCCGAGTGGCTTTATTAAGCTTGCAGTAATCTATGCGCATACGCCACTCAGTAACCGATCTAGTAGAGATAAATTCTCCTTTGTCATTTTTCACAATAGTCATGCCTCCCTTTTTTTGCATAACTTGGACCGGGCTCACCCACTTACTATTAGAAATAGGGAAGATGATGCCGGCTTGAAGCAGTTTGAGCACTTCGGCTCGTACCACTTCATTCATATTCGGATTCAACCTTCTTTGATGCTCAATTGATGAAGCATTGCCATCATCAAGAAGAATCCGATGCATACATAAAGAGGGGCTCACTCCCTTTATGTCTGCAATGGTGTAACCAATAACACTTCGATATTTTCGTAGTACACAAAGCAATTTATCGATCGAAGTGGTATCAAGTTTAGTATTGATTATGACCAGACAAGAATATTTCTCATCTAAAAAAGCATATTTTAAAAGAGAAGGAAGGGGTTTGAGTTCTACTTTTGGAGGAGGTGCAACACACTCCTCTCGTCCTTCAACAGATAGAACATCAAACTCATTTGTTAAATGGACCGGGGTGCGGTCAAGGATAAGCTTATACCCCTTAGCCTTGTTGGTCTCTAGAAGCTCTTCATTGGTTATAAGAGTTTCTAAAGGGTCATCTACTTCCTCCATTACTCGGAAGGAATCAACACATTCACCTAAAATATCGATGCGATGGATCTCGTCCATCATGGTCATTTTCATGGTTTTGGTGAATGAAAAAGTAATTTTCTCATCACCGACATTAAAAGTTAAGTGCCCATCTTTTACATCGATAACAACTCTGCAGTTTTCAAGAATGGACGGCCTAAGATAAGAGGAACACGGGTATCCTCCTCCATCTCCATGATGACAAAGTCACATGGAACAAAGACACGTCCAACTTGGACCGTGACATCCTCTAAAATGCCCAAAGGTAATCTAACCGAGCAATCGGCTAGTTGAATGGACATCCTAGTAGGTTTCATATCCTCATAATTTAGCTTTTTATCCATGGAAAGAGGCATCAAGCTAACACTGGCACTAAGATCACAAAGTGCATTCTTAGGTTCTAAATCGCCAATTTTTACCGAAATCGAAAAACTTCCTGGATCACCAAGTTTTTCCGGCAATTTATTCTGAAGAATAGCACTTAGTTCCATAGGAAGTGAGATAGTGGCACTTTCCTCAAGGTGACTCTTATTTGATAAGATTTCCTTGAGAAATTTTGCATATGCTGGCATTTGCGACATGGCATGCAAAAAGGGGATGTTGACTTGAAGTCCTCTCATGACTTCGAGAAATTTAGCAAATTTCTCGTTAAGCTTATGTTCCACCACCCTTTGGGGGAAGGGGAGTGACGGAACATGAGGTTTTAAAGGAGACTTAGCTTGATCCTTTTCAGAAATTATCGGGGGTACCTCGTTGCTAATTCTTTGTATGGTCAGGCTTAATTCGACTTCAAAGTTCGCATCATCGAGAACCGGGGCACCCCCTTCACCATTTTTTGGTGACTTTCAACCATAACCGGGGCATCATATTCTTTTCCAGATCTAAGAGTAATAGCCTTAGCTTACTCCCTTAGATTTGCAACAATTTACCCCGGAAACTCAGTTCCTGAGTTAGGAGTAGAGCTAGCAACATGTTGAGCAATTTGAGAGAGTTGAGACACAATCATTTTATTGTGAGTCTGAAGTTGCTGAACAGAGGTGGCATGATCACCTACCCTCCTCTCATTATCGATGTTAGCTTTAGTTTGTTGGTTAATAAAGGATTCCAACGCATGTCCCAACCCCGATTTTTGAGGGGGAGGAAAATAAGGAGGGCGAGGTTGAGGCGGCCCCCCTTGGTTATATCCGGGTGGCCGATAAATGCTGGGTTGTTGCGGAGGGGGTGGTCGATGAAAGTTTGATTGAGGACCACCTCCCTTATTAAAGTTTGAATTAGGTTGGGGGTTCCAACCTTGATTATTATTATTATAGCCTTAAGAATAGGCTATCGTTTCCATAGTGGAAACACAGTAAGAAGACGTGTGGTCATGACCTCCGCACGTTTTACAAGACATTACTTGTAAAGGAGTACTAGAAGAAGCGAAGTGCGCTTTTTCTAGTTGTTTGGCTAGGAGGTGAATTTTGGAGTTAAGCGCTTGAAAATCATTAGTTTTAGCGACGCTTTTCCTCACTAAAAGTCTCCTATCGGAGTGCCAAGCAGAGTTCTTGGCAACTTCCTCAATAGCTACTTGAACTTTGTTCAAGGGTAGCTTTTTCAGTTGACCTCCACACCTGGCATCAAGGTAAGCCCTTGAGCTAGGTAGAAGACCATCGTAGAAACTCATGAATACCGACCATTCACTAAAACCGTGGTGAGGACATGAGCGTAAAATGTCATTGAAACGTTCCCATGCCTCACCCAAAGTTTCATCGTCGTCTTGGGTGAAATTAGAGACTTTTCGCCTAATTAAGTTCCGAGGTTTTCTCAGGAGGACAATATTTTTCCTAGAAAGCCTTGGTAACATCGTCCCATGTTTTGAAAGATCCCTCGGGTAGTGATCGAACCCAAAACTTAGCTTTATCGCTTAGTGAAAACTGAAACACATGCATCCGGATGAATTTCGAGGTTACATTGTTATGTTTCATCATGGAACATAACCCGAGGAAGTTATCTAAATGCGCAAAAGGGCATTCAGTTGGACTTCCCCCGAATTGAGCATCCTTGATCATACGGATCAAGTGACGACTGAATTCATGGTTGTTTGCAGTCGTAGCGGGTAATGAAATCCCACTACGAGATTCGAAGGCCTCAGGGTGGCCAAAATCCCTGAGAGACTTCTGTGGTATAGTTTCTTCAGACATATCTGAATGCTCGGATATAGAATCAGATTCAAATGTGTTTCCTCCTTCTACAAGTTCATTAGATTAGTGAACAAGTCTCCGTAAACCATGTAAATGTTTTTCAATTTTCGAAATAAATGGCGTGGTAGGAGTTCCTTGTGATCGGCGTAGCATACAATGCCACAATAAAGCTAGAAATGACAAGTATGCTAATAACAAGAAAAATAAGGAAGGAAGGTGAAATTATGACAAAAATCTCACAAATAGAAAACTACTTAATGATGTAGTTGGGTGAATATGTTATTAGATAGTCCCCTAAAGAGGTTTTCTCTCTGAGAGGTTTCGGTGTCTCTATTAAGGTTAGGGTTTGTCTCATCTTTTGTAGGAGTTTTGTTCTGTTTGGTACCTATTTTTTAGGGTAGATCTTTTTCTTTTCCGTGTTTTCAGGGAAAAAGAGGTAGTGGAGTGGGATGTGGGGGACTCGGAGGATGAGGAGGAAAAGGCTGCTCTTATTCTCATAGGGAAGGTGTGGTCTAATAGAAATATTAATGCAAATGCTTTAATGAAAACGTTAAAGAAGATATGGTCCCCTAAACATGGAGTTGAGGCGAGGAACATTGAAGAAGGTATGTTCTCTTTCCAATTTTTTCATTGGAGGGATAAGGTCAGAGTGATTGAGGGAGACAAAAGAGGAGAATGCACTTAGACTCACTCAAATGCAAAAGACAATTAAGAAAACAAACACACGATGATTTGTCATAAAACTTGAAAGATAGAGCCACTTTTCGTGCATGGGAAGGTTATTAGGAATTGAGCCCCCAGCAATTGATGATAGACCTGGCCCTAAGTTTGGATATGAGAAGTGTTGGAAAACATTTGATGATTTGAGACAAACTGATAGCCTTGTAGGGTGTTTATAGGGTCAAGAGTGAACCCTTGTGTTGCTAGGAGTCAGATGATTAGGGCTTTTAAGGCTTCGTGGCATGGATTGGATTTTATGGTATGTATGTAAGGGGTAGATGAAGCAAAGATTATCGATGTTTGCTCAATTTGGTCACTTGTGCATGTTGCTCCCTTAAGAGAGCAATGAGAAGAGCGCATGGAAACTCTTGCGATGATGCACGTCCCCAACCGATGGTTTGAAGGTGATGATTGGTATGTAAGATATGGCCAACTTGAGCCATTGCTAATCAAGCTGTCATTAGAGATTGCCCCCAAGTTAATATTAATGGGGCATGGTGAAGCGTTTGTGATGATCATTGCTAGAGTAGAAATGAAACCATACGTTGCTAGGTCAATGGTGGTGACTATTTACTTTGGTCAAGTTAAGATATGGGAACCCCTTTCATGATGCGAGCCCCCTAAGCTTAGAAAAAAGCCTTTGATGTGCTTGAGAATTCAATTGTAGTTACTCAAGTTGGTCATTTGAACATGTTACATTGAAGTGAGAGATGGAGACTCTTATGACGATGCAAGCCCCCAAATTTGGAGAGACAACAATTTCATGACTTGTTGCTACTTGAGTTAAACTTGATGAGCAAGAGTTTAGACCATGATGATTGAACAGGAAGGATAGCGGAGTCTCTAGACTGAAGAGACTCATTGGTGAAGATGATGAGGAGAGAGGTGTTGGTTCAAACCAAAATAGGTAAAATTTGTGACTCATTGGTGAAGATGATGAGGACAGAGATGTTGGTTCAAACTCAAGTCCATGTCAGGCTCTAGACTGAAGAGTTTTGCTTCCATGATGATGAATATGATAATGGATGTGACTTCATTGTTTTCTTTTAGTGTGGTCGGCCCACGAGGTGAGGCTACCTACGTTCCTTATGGAATCAGACCTGTCGTAGTTTGTAAAAATTGTTTGTGCAAGTGATGTCATTATACATTAGATTTTGCCTAGAATACCCTTTCGAGCTTTCAATCTAGGGGGCTTTAGACATGCTCGAAGCGGTTGCTAGGCTTGAAGTTGTAATTTGAGGAGGGATTAGACTTTGGTTTTGAATATTCTTGGACCTATGGTTATGGGCTTTTGGTTTAGAGACTTCTGTTGTATTATGGACTTGGCTGAATGAGGTTGGACTTTTGTTTTAGGTGTGAAATTTGATGGAGTTTTGGGGGTTGAATTTTGGTTTTTGGTCTTGAGGTTTGGCTTTGGAGTTGGGACATGTTGAAGTTTCGGACTTGGTATGCTTTGTGATGTAGTCTATGGTTAGAGGGAAAAGGTTTGACTCATATGTGCGTAGATGTGTTTTGACTTTTGATTTTGATTTAATATTATCTTGACTTTGGATTTTGACTTGATAACCTTTCTACATTCTCCGTTTTTTTGTTTTTAGCACACTTCTTTTACTACACACAAAGGTTGGCTAATGATGTGAAAGTGGTTGACTCGTTTTGTGGAAAAGCTAAATGATGTGTGTAAGGGAAGGAAATAGTTTTATTTTGTAGTGTTTAAGACTTTGCAAGCCTGTCCAGTTATATATCTTATTTTTTTAATTATTTTTTGGACTTTTTTTTTATTTTGATGAGGTCGATTGAAGCATAATATATAAAATGATGGATTTTTAATGTTTGAGATGGAAATAATAACTTTGACGATAAAATCAAGGCTAAAATTTCATAAACGACATTAATCCTAATGACATAAACTCGAACAAATGAAAAGATGTGAAATATAAAAGCTAGGTGGAGGGACTCTTCGACTCGACCTAAAGAAGACTATGGACTCTTGCTTATGATGCCGCTACTCTTCACCATTGATCTCAAATGCCGCTTGTAGATTCTACTTATTTTCCTATAAAGAGCCTTTGATGTAATCCTTCTTCTTGCTATTCTTCCTTCTTTTCCACTTGACCAAGTCATCTTCGATTTAATACCAATGTGGTAAACTTCATGAAATGTTCCCAACCCTAAATACTTAAATTAATTCTTGTATATATGCATTATGTTTGAAACGAAGATCTTAACTATCTCCTCTTTAGGAGGAGTGGTTACCATTTGAGCAACAATTTCTCTCCAATGAGAGAGATACTTGGTGAATCCTTCTTTCTCTCCTTACTTGAGGATCTTAAGTTCACATTGGGAAGTTGATGCTTCAGCGTTACACTTGTAGTGAGTCATGAAGGCATGGATGATGTCCTCCCAAGATGTGGTTTTCCTTGTAGGAAAGGAAAAAGAACCACTTTTGGCAAACAGGTTCCAAAGGGAATGGAAAGATCGATCTTGGGGTAAAGCTTTGGATCAACTTTTTGTGTGTCCATATAGAACTTGAACCTCCTAAGGAAGAACCAAGGGTTATCTGTTGCATTGAATTTTGGCAAGTATTCGATTGAGAATTTTTTGGAAGTGAGTCAACTAAGCTCAGGTAGAGCTCAGGAGGGTAAACCTCTTTTCAAAGTCTTTGAGGTTGGTCTTTGCTTTCTCAAGGTTGTTCACCCTAATGGTGAGATTTTCAAACATTTTGTCATTTTGGCTAAGTTGGCTTCCATTTTTTGTAGTTAAACCTTAACTGTTTAAAGATGACTTAAAATTCGGGATGGTCTTCCGATGAGCACACTTGTTTGAGAAGACTTGAGCAGTTGACGGACACTTTGAACCATGTCCTATGACCCAAGCAATAGAATTTCTTGCTGAGCATATGACAAGTGTAGCTCACAGGGTGTCACTTTACACATTTTGTTGAGCATATAAATGATGTAGCTCACCCTCACCTCCTAACCATGAAGTATGGAACACAAATGCAATAAAGCGTTTGAATGAAAAATTATGTGGAACCCAATCCCACATATCACACCTCATGCAAGTATTTAAGGGTATTCATTCAACCTAATGTCGGCTCGAAATGCAAGTGATACTCACTACCTTTTGCAATGGACTCACTTCACAAGAACCAAAAATAAGTACTTGCCGATAAAAATACGTCTTTATAAAGCTTGTAACGTGGCTAAGGTGAAGTGTAGGATAAATTTGGGATAGTGTGACGGAATGCGAGCTGTATGCATGTAATGTACTGAAAATAATCGTCAATGTCTTCGAAGATAATGCTAACAACCTTCCTTCAACCAAACCTACTCCATCAAATATCAACCAAATCATAACTATATTCACAACACCTCCAAGCTATCAACTACTCAACTAACATTAGTACGAACTCACAACTAAAACACAACTAATTATTTGCAAACCTTTATTTGAAGAACACATATTTGGATTTTTTTTTCCATTTTCTATTTATTTTACTATTTTGATTGTTTTTATTTTTCTTTGAGTTTTTATTTTTGACAAAGAAATAACTAAATTAACAACTACTATTACAAGCTCAATATAACATCTACTCCATCACTACCAACACACCTGCTCAAAACCCTAGTAGAAAAAATGGTCATTAGTACCGTTTTTTGCTCTATTAGTATCCTTTTACGCATAATACAATTGTAGGCGTTAGTAATTGGAAATCCTATTCGTATTGTTTATGGAGGAACGACGCTAATCGACACTCTATTAGTATCATTTTTGTGAAAAAACGGTAGTATTAGGGCTGTTTGTTTTTTTTTTTTTTTATAATTTGCAAATGCTATTTTTGGCCATATATTGACATCTTCATAAATTAATATATATATATATATATATATATATATACACGCCATTACTTCGGATCAATCCTATATAATATACAATAATAGAAATATTTAATTAGGTAATTAAAAATTGTAAATGATACATATATATTACAATATCTAGTGACATAAAGTATATTATTTTACAACCTAATGGGTTTACAAAGTAAATTCATAAATGTATGTATAATAATACAAACGAACACATGTTTTACTTAATCAGGATCGGAAAATAAGACATGTTGTCTGAAGAATCTTTTCCATTGCTTGCGAACCTCATCCAACTCTCTTTTAGTATACGGGGTAGATCTTCTAATGTAGTCCTTCAAAAAGATTATATTGAAATTATAGTAGAAAAAAAAAGAGTAATGTATGTATGAATGTAAACGTTAAAGCAATGATTCCATAATAGCCTACAACATGTAAAGGCATATTAACATTGAACTGCACTCATTTTGTAATACCAAGCCATGACATGAAGGGTAGTATATACACGTGTTTTGAAATTTGTTGAGGCACAAGAGCTTAATTAGCTTTATTCACAAACTTTTAATAAGGAATTTACGTTGGGTAACTCAAATTATGCTGCTTGATCTGAACATGTTGTTTTGATAATGAAGCTAAGGCAACAAAGAATACAACCTAAGATGAATTAGTGGTCAGGAGTACTACATGACCTCAACAAGCGGGCATCATTATTGAATGCTATCGGATCGAGCTAAAAAAACAACAAACAAGCAGTGCTGACACCGAAATTGGGTTTTGTTCTTCCATTGCTATTGCTCAATAATAATACTCAAACTCCTATGAAATTCCACACGTGTTACAAACACACTTACGTTCTAAGTGATTCCCTAGGGTCGTGTTATTACTGTATTGCTTTTATTCTCACTCGTTTAAGCAATTTATTTATATATACTTTTCCACAAGAAGTTCGGGATATGTGAAAGAATCACTGCCTTATTTAGTGACACGTAGTTTGGAGGTTAAGCACATGTTTCTTTCTCCCATCAACTTGACCTATTTGCTACCGTTGTTCTATCGTTATCGCTCAATAACATAGTAAAACTTATATGAGACACTATGCGTGTGACGGTAATACTTGGGTAGTCGATAAAAGGGATTGATCAGAACAGACCAATCCTAGGGACACACAATCAGAAATGATCAATTGACACAGATTAAACTGGTAAACGAATTGCAGCTGAACTGATTAGAACAGACTAATCAGAGTTGCAGTTGAACGGACCAGAACAGACTGATGGGACTGATCAGAATTGCAGCTGAACAGATCATATAATGAGTTAGTTTAGTTTAGTTGTTGTGGGGCTGGTTTATTTGTTACCACACGCCTGAGAGTGAGTTGATTCGAGCACTAAACAACTTCATAGTCGATATCAGAGGGCAAGTAGGTTGTTTGGAGTGTGTTGTTCCTCACAAGTATCGTCAAGCATTTGGTTTCATGGTTTTTGTTGATTGTGTTTGGATTTATGGAAATGGTTACATAGCTGTGTGTTTATTATGGCTTATTCTGCTTATTAGCCACTGCTTTGCTTTATAAATGTTATAAGGTTATTAGCCCCTAATTTAGTACTACGCCTGATTTTTGGTAGCTTATTAGCCTCTGATATGGTACTACGCCTAAGTAAAAGCACCGCCTCCAAATATAATCAACAACATAAGAATAAAAGGAAGTGGTGTTCATAACCAGTTCCTCTCCGAAACATCACCAAATTACCCAATAGAAGAATGCCTATGAGTACTAAATAGCAAACTTCACCAATATCCCAAAAAATAAAAAAATTAAGGCATAATACAACTTACTTTAATTTGCTTGACATCACCATTACATTCATCAGCTTTCTTGACTATCTCATTCATGTACTTCATCACATAGTAGCCAGAATCCAAACCACAGGTTTGTTGGGCACATTAAAAAATTTACAAAAGAGTAGGGTAAGAACAAATTACAACTTCTAACCATTGTATGACTAAAAAAATTCTATAATATTCGAAAAAGAACAGAATTATAGTCATTTGTATGCCTCAACTCGTGTGACCTACACCACCATTTTAGTATCTTCTTTGATCCTCGCTCTATATGACTTGTAAGCGTTGAAACAAAATTTGAAATGCAAAAAAGATACCAAAAGAAAGTAACAATGCTTATTGTAGAAGCATGATTCATCATCCCAAACATACAATAATCGAAAACAATGATACTTACAGGCACGTTTTCGCAGCTTAGTTGATGTGGGGGTTGATGTGTTAATGGGTTAAGTTGATAAATTATACCGTCACATAAATCAATGGCCATGAGTATCCAATATTGGTTCATTATATCTAAAAATAACTAACTACCTCTAATGTAAATATAAAAGTAAGCATAAACCAATTCATATTTTTAATTTTATGGGGCTAAAATAAGGTGGGACTTTAAATCTCTCCTTTTTATTTCGTTGTTGAAAGTGTGTTTCACATACTTCACTATATCAAAGAAACTTCAGTTGCACTCTACTCCAGAAAATATATGGGGACACAAAAAGGTTATGTGTCCCCCTTCAAACCTAGAGATAAATTCTTCAAGGAGGTAGATGTAACTCAAAAACAAGACAACCAAAGAATCATAATATATTTACGTAAAAACAACAAACCAATGAGAAATAAACAAATTTGGTCTAAACTTTCGAAGGTTTACCAAACGTGCACATGGATCACTAAAACATTTATACACACTCCTCTAACAAGTTCATCAACGTCAGTAGATGTTACATAAATGTGTTGGTCTTCTTGGAGATACAACGTTGGTGCCATAAATGAAACACGTACACTGTCATGATTATCCTCAGCCATCAGCATGTCGAGCAAGTCACACTCCAGAAGATCAAGAAGTTCACCCATTTGAGAACCTACGTTGTAAGTGCGTTTTGACTCCTGTGTTCTAAGAGGGTCACAACTACCTACGCCTTCTTTTCTTTGCTATACAGTCATCTTCACATCATCCTAGTCATTTAAAAAGTTGTTGTTTAACATTTCAAAATCAGTAAATACTAAAAGGAGTTATACAATCATAAACTAACTGTAAGGATTTGCGTACTAACCACATCCTCAAATAAAACCATTGATTTAGGCAAACTCAGAAAGTAATCCTTGGATTTACCAAGCTTAGTTCCACCATCAGGCAATGGGACAGACAACTCTACATAATGATATTCCTCATATAGATGGTAGATGCTGACCTTATAGTGATCTAGGAGCATTGATGATGTATGAATCACCGACCACTCACTAGCATACCAAGTTCCATTAACAACAACCACGAGGTTACCATCATCATCAGTCACCATAAGACGTTATTTTCGGGGCCCCGCCTACAATAGAAAAATAAAGTGTGTAGTGTTTCACAAAGTTTGGGATAGTCTAATAAAGTCTGTCGAATTTGAGGAATAATATGGCCTCCAATTACTAGTGGAATCATAAATAAGTTTTAGGTTTAGCAAACAATAGCTCTATTGGAGTCTTCAAATTAAGTAAGAGAGGTGGTTTCGAGCTCACTTATTTCCCGCTAAGTTCATCGTTGGTAATGACGCTATAGCTTCAATCTCCAATTCCAATCGAGCTATAGTTGCTTTTAGTGCGTCCATATCCTCATCCCTATCTTTCCTTCCCTTTCGAGGTTCCTTTCCAAATGCCTTTTTGTGGCCAGCTCCAACACTAGATCGGCCAATTCCTTTGACATATCCATAGTAGTCTTTTTCCCCAAGAGCCTTACATAAAGCATCACTGTCGACCTCTGAAGCAGAAGTAAATCCACTCTCTTTGTCCTTTAACTCCTTTTTTTAAGTTTTCCATCTGCATGATGAAATAAAAAATGTAAGAGGCAAATAACACAAGTATTATGGCTTTATAAAATATACTTCATAGATGTAGCCATGAAAACACTTCAAGTTGTTATAATTAGTAAAACAACTTACAAATTGGTTCACTACTCTAACCGTGTCGTCTTTAGTTGGATTAACTTCGCATTTTCAATCCCGCATACGGTGTTTATGTGCTAGACACCACTCGAGCGCTCGATTTTGCACTTTCTTGCTCACGCTACTGCTCTCTTTAGTAGAGCTATAAATAAGAGGGGGTGGAACTCTATCCTCCTTCACCCAAACTTTTCTTTTCTGTTGTAGCTCTTTTGACCAAGTGTATGGCGACGGATGTTTCCTTTGGAGCACATTTTGCCTATCTTACTTTTTTCTGTTTAAAAAAAAATATATATAAATTTGCTTGTTAGTTTCATTTATTACTCTTGTTAGAAAACATACTCGTTGTAGTGTACTGCTATAACCTACTGCTTCTACTAGTTTGCTATACATTAGAAGATAATAGGATCATGAAGTATTAGGAAATTCATAATAGCATCAACTAAATACTCTGTAATAATTCATAACAAACCACAAGTGGTCCACACATACTACATAAGGAGGAAGGAGAAAATAGCCAACATCAATGATGTGAAGTACTAACTAGAGAAATCTAATAGAAAAACAGGTTCTTAATAAGGCAAAATGTTTTGCAACTCAAGGAATGGATTTACGGTTTCGGGTGTTTCACCTAGCTACTTTACATGATGTTTTCGGTGCATATTGTTTACATGTCAACAATACTCACAATCTATCTAACAATATTACGAGTAAATGTCTGATAAAACAATTAATGAAGCACTCGATTTGGTGCAAATGAAATTTAAGTTTGGTTTCATGGAAGATAGAACATTTTAACATTTCATTGTAACTTCATATTTCCAAAACACAAATACAACCTATTATGTGATCAAATGAGACCTATAGATTATTTGCAAAGAGATAAATTAAAAGGGTATAGCATAGTAGATCATAATTTACATATATGAACTTAATGTGTGGATGAGTCAAATTATGAACTCAATTAGTATGTCGTATTACCTTGAATTCAAGGGATTGAGCATATTCCACAAACTTCTGCTATTGCTCCTTTGTTTTGTAGCCTTCGTACATCTCCCAAGGCTCCTTATCCGCATTTGGATTACCTTTTGCAGGTGCTTTACTTTTATCAATGAAATGATTACCAAATCAGATTTATGGTGGTGAAACCTAGCTAGTAGCTAATGCTCTTTCAAAATTCTTCTTTCTTTTTCCTGTTGGGTCTTTGAAAGTGCAAGTTACACTCAAGAGGGGGGGGGGGTGAATTGAGCGTTGTAAGGTTTTTGTAGATTTTTTGATTAAATATAAGAACAATTTAGAACCATTTCTCAAGCAATGGAAACAATAATGCAATAAAATAAACATCACTAAGATTTAACTAGGTTCGACCTCTAATAAGTCTACGTCCTCCACTCACTCACTCTTTTATTAATCAACTCAGAATAACAAAAGAATTACACTCAATCAATTATGCACCTATGCACAATATGATTTCCCGACTTCCACCTATAGAAGTTCGACTCAACCTTCAACTATGAAGGTTCTGAGAGTAGAGACGATTTCCGGCGAGGGCAATTTCCGACGAACTATACTTCTAATTTTCTCAACATCCTTGAATCACTCTTCAGGTATTCTTAACTGACTCCTTTATTCACTTCCTTTCGTTATCTTTTGCTTTTCAATTATCATGTCTTCTAGTTCTTCTTCGCCTAGTAGTAAGGGGGGTCAACTGGTAGAACAACCCATAACCGGTGACTTTGGTTCGTCACTGGATACCCAATACTCAGTGGCCCCTCATATTGTTTCTTCTTTTACTTCTCCAATTCTTCCTCTCCTTCTTATGCAGGGGGAGATGGCCAGAACCAAGCAAACTTCTAGGGTGCCTGATGAATCTGGCTCCTTGTAGGTTTCTCCTGACTCGTTGACTGATGCCAACAATCCCACCTTTAGTGAGCAACCTGCCCCTGTATGTAGAACACCTTGTCATTTCTGAGGAGAGCTCAAAAGAAATTAGAACTGAGCAACCTCCTCCTAGTGTAGAAAAGAAACATTATTCTCCTCCTTCTCCTGGAACAGCCATAGTCTCTTCTTCTTTCTTAGAAGACTTAAACCCTGAGAGATATGCTAGTTTCTTTTTATTGGATGACTCTTCTGAACTGATCATTCCTCAAGAGGGTCAGTCTATGTTAGATGCCTCATAAGGCTCTTTTGGCATCTACAAAGATGTCAGTAACATGGGTGTATTCATTCCACTTTATTCTTTCTTCTTTAAAGTTTTGAAACGTTATAACATTGGCATGGATTAGCTGACTCCCAATTCATGGGGTCACATTCTTACATTTACTGCTACCTGTGTCATGCATAAGGTAAAGCCCACCTCTTCTGCCTTTGTCAACATTCATACTTTGACTAAGGCTTCTGGTTGTAAAGAAGGCTGGTTCACCTTCTCCAATGTAAAGGGTTTTAAGACAGTATTAGATAAATCTAATAAGGTTAAGGACTGGATAGGAAGCTTTATTTTTGTAATAATTAGTGATGAAAGGATAGTTACTCAACTTAGGAAATGGTATCTCAGACCAAAACATAGTGGTAGACCTCCTTCCCTTCCTGACATGAGTGTAGAAGATCAAAGGCTGTAAATTTATTTAGAGTTAGAATTGTAAAGTATAAAGGAATTTAACATGCCAACCAACCAAGCCATTGGATGCCTTTCAAAGAGTACTTCTTGTATAGGAACTTCCTTGCAGCTTGCAGGATGGTATATGGTAGGGACGTCGGTAAGAACACATTCTCCAAGTGACTATCACTTCTTTTTACTTTATTTCAACACTTAACCATTTCGTTTGCTTTTTGCAGCTGAAGTTATGGCATCTCTCCCTCCTCACAAGAAGAATGAGGATTCAGAGAAGAATTTCGTTAGATCTCTTCTCAAGGCAAAGGCCAAGCCTCCTCAAGAGAAGCAGGTTGAGACTGAGGTATCCTCCTTTACTCCCTTCTATATTTTTCTTTCTCTTTTTTTTCATTCTTTATTTAACTTCTTCTTTTTTTCTTCTTTTTTTTCTTTTTTTTCTTACTTCTAGCTTCCTTCATACATAGTCAGTTAGAGGAGTCTCTCTGACCGGCTTGTACGACGGGTATAACAATGTGGTGGTAGTCCGGTCGGTTTCTTGGCCGGGCTGGTGCCATTTTGAATGACCCGTTGTCCAACTCGATTAGAAAAGTTACTTCTGACCGAGTTGGTTGATAATTGTTGAAGCAGCCCAGTCAGAACGTGTATTCCTGACCGAACTGTACGTCGGGCATTTAATGGGGGGGCAGGCCGGCCACTTGCTATTCTGGCTTGCTTAATGCCTTCTTGTTGCCTGTCTCCTGGTGGCCTGCCTCTTTGTGTCCTGCCTCCTTGTGGCCTGCCTCCTTGGCATATTTTCTGGCCAGCTTGGTGTCATTTTAACGACCCCGTCGTACAAGTTGGCCAGCCGACCTCCTTCTGGCCGGCCATCTTCTGACCTAGTACCTTGCCACATGACTTTTGGCCGATTTGGTGCCGTTTTAACGACCCCGTTGTACAAGTCGGCCAACCGGCCTCCTTCTGGCCTGATATCCTTTCCCAATCACGTCATCTTATAAGCAACTTGTCCAGGAGTAGTCTTCCTGTCCGGCTTGGAAGATGGGAGTGAATGTTAGGGGGATGGTAGGTTAGCCTATTTTTGGCCGACCTGCTACCCCTTTGAAGACCCCGTCGTACACGTCGGTCAGGGAGAGTCCTTCTGACCGATTTGGTTGTTTGACAGTTGTTTGTTTCCCTTAATCTTTGGGTTTTTTTTTGTGAATGTGTTTTTTACTTGTGTTTTGACTTGTGTTTTCACTGTAGGCTCAAAGGGAAGCTAGACCCTCCATCATGGGTCTGGAAAAAAAAAAGACAAGGGGAAGGGGACCCCAGTTTTTGGCAAGTCGGCCAAGAGGAAGAAGGATATGTCCTCTCCTTCCACACCTGCTTCCAAGAGGATCAGGTTGGGCAGAGATGGGAGTGAGAAGGGAGATTCTCACACCAAAAAGAGTAAAGGGGCTTCTTCTTCCCCAATAAAAGCAACTCCCCTCAAAGTAATGGTGAAGAGGAATAAGGGAGCTAATGACTCCACCACTTCAGTTTCTGAGGACATCATTCCCACTTTTGAGAATCCTTATGAAACTGAAGAGGGATTGCTTGACTCTATACAACAACAAGAGTATAGGGAGGCAGGTCTCACTTTTGGGGGTACCAGTCTTGACTTGACCCTACTGGATCCTTTGAACCTTCCTCCTCCTGTTGACGACCCACTGGCCGGCATCAATAGATATATTAGGGAGAAAATGCCTCATTCTGTTCAAGCTGAAGCTCGTGCCTCTGGTGATAAGCACCACAGGAATGTTGTTAGCACATGTTACTCCCATTCAGGAAGTAACATTTCTTCTTCAAGAGATCCTAAGGTAGTGATCTTTCCCACTCGCATTTCAGATGATGCACAATCCACCGGCAACTTCCTTGACGAGGAAGGTGATCTCCCCACCACCAGCAAAACATATGACTCCAACTACAAGAAGGGAGTTGTGAAGGAAGTATTGAAATGTGGACATCCAGAGTTCAAACGAACTTTTAGGGGGATCACTGAGGGCCACTGGGGTCCTAGCTTCAACAACTTGATTGAGGTATAGAACTTCCATAAGCAGTTTACTTAACCAATTTTAACTTAGTTTTTCTTGAATCTAAATTTTGATCACTTTGTTGTCATGCCAGGACATTTTAGACTGGAATACGTCCAGAAATACATGACTAATGTCAGGGAAGAGAGCAAGAAAGCTACTAGAATGTAGACTCTTGCTAATGCTTACATCACTGAATAGACTGAAAGAGCCAAAGCTCATAACTCTCATGCTGTGAGGGCTTTGACTGAAGCTCTTGGAAAAGCTGAAGAGGAGAATGTCTCCTTGAAAAGCAATAACAGTGATCTCATGCTTCTCGTTGCTGACTACAAGAAGAAAGAGTTGGACATCCTGTCTGCTGAAGAAGCAAGGAAGAAGGCTTAGGCGGAGGTGTCATCAGTTGCTGAAAAAGCTGCTGATTTGGAGAGGTTGCTATAGGAGAGCTAGAAGGATTTGGAGAAGGCTGAAAGAGAGAGAGACAAAGCCAACTCCCGTGCTGACAAGATGGTTGTTGAGAAGTTTCTTGAAGGAGAAGCTTCCTTGAAAGCCTACATTGCTGATGCTTGGGAGATGGGACCCAGCAGTTCTGCTCCTTTCAACTGGTTTGAAAGGAGGTTGGACTATGTCAGCTCAGTGAGGTTGGCACAACTTGCTAGTGAAGAGCTTCCTACAGACTATGATTCAGATGACGTGGTTGAGGATACTACTGTTGAAGGGGATGAAGCCCCTACTGATGGCAAGCAACCATAGCTCTCTCCTCCCAGAAATGATCATTGTAATAAGTTTAGTTTAGTTTCATCAACAATAATTTCTAGATTCATGTTTGTAATTTCTAACAATTTCTAAGTTTAATAAAAGTCAATCAACTTTGATACTTAGCTGATTTTTTCAATCTTTTCTTGGATTTTCGCATAGTACTTAACTGATTCACAACACCAACACTTAGTTGATTCAATCCCACTAACACTTAGTTTTTTTGACATTTACTTGAATTGTTGCTTTGTTTCTCACTTGCAACACTATTGACATCAAAGTTGTGTTTTTATATGTGGCCTGGTAAGGTACTTATTCTGCCCCAAACTCAGTTTTGATGTCTGAGCTGGCCTGATGTCAACAGTTAAAATCACTAAGTTTATAAAACTTAGTGCTGATTGATTCATTACTCAATAGGAGTGATGAACCAATCAATCATATTGATTGCCCTTAAACTAAGGGATTGAAACTGTTGCCTAAAACCCCTTGGTGAAATAGGACTTAACTTAGAAAAAAATTATTTTTTGACACTTAGCCAATTTGAATATATATACTTAACTTTTAGTTAAGTATTGGGCCTTGCCCTGGTAAGTTACCTTACCCATAGTTTATAACTCTTGGTTAAATTTGGGTCCTTGCCCTTATAATATAAGTTTTATGACACTTAGTCAGATTTTGAATCCTTCTTAACTCTTTGTTAAGAATCTATGAAATCAAAAGTCTCTCTTTTCTTTTGAAATTAGCGTATATTATAACAAACATATGTTTTGCATGTAAAGACTCATATGGAAGGAAATCAGAAATTTCATTAATTACGGCTCGTAGCCAATTCAGTACAATAAGAAATTTCGTTTGTAATTGATCAAAATGGACCAAATAGGTGGGCTCATGGCAATACAGTGTGGTTTCTTGAAACCAAAACAAAGATAGTATTTCATTAAATTGTTGGCATTCCAAATTCTGGGCACTTCATATCCATCTAAGGTTTGTAGGCGATAAGTTTCATCCCTCAATACTTCAACTATCTCGCGTGGACCTTCTTAGTTAGGAGTAAGCTTACCTTGCTCATCAGCCCTCTAATTGACTTCATCTTTCTAAACACAAGATCACCTAACTTCATTGGTCTACGATTCACCCTTTTGTTGTGTTCTCTAGCCATCTTTAGCTTGTACATTTCCTATCTGAGCAAAGCATTGCCCCTTATCTCAGGCAGGGTGTTCAAGGTAGCTTTCATCAACTCCCAGTTAGCATCTTCATCATGTAGCATAACTCTTAGAGTAGGTTCACACATTTCAATGGGAAGAACAGCTTTTGCCCCATACACCAGCATAAATGGAGTTTCCCATGTGGAGTTCTTTGTTGTTTCCTTGATAGACTAGGGAACATTATACAATTCCTCCACCCATAGACCTTTTGCAGCTTTTAGTTTCTTCTTCATTCCTGTACAGATGATCTTTTTGAAGTCTTCCACTTGCCCATTGGCTTGTGGATAGCCTACTGAAGCACAATGAGATGAGATGCCTTGGTCTTCCAGCCACACTCCTAACTAAGGAGTCTCAAATTGAGGAATATTATCAAACACTATTGACTGAGGCACCCCAAACCTTGTTACTATATTCTTCCAAATAAACCACTTNTAGTTTCATCAACAATAATTTCTAGATTCATGTTTGTAATTTCTAACAATTTCTAAGTTTAATAAAAGTCAATCAACTTTGATACTTAGCTGATTTTTTCAATCTTTTCTTGGATTTTCGCATAGTACTTAACTGATTCACAACACCAACACTTAGTTGATTCAATCCCACTAACACTTAGTTTTTTTGACATTTACTTGAATTGTTGCTTTGTTTCTCACTTGCAACACTATTGACATCAAAGTTGTGTTTTTATATGTGGCCTGGTAAGGTACTTATTCTGCCCCAAACTCAGTTTTGATGTCTGAGCTGGCCTGATGTCAACAGTTAAAATCACTAAGTTTATAAAACTTAGTGCTGATTGATTCATTACTCAATAGGAGTGATGAACCAATCAATCATATTGATTGCCCTTAAACTAAGGGATTGAAACTGTTGCCTAAAACCCCTTGGTGAAATAGGACTTAACTTAGAAAAAAATTATTTTTTGACACTTAGCCAATTTGAATATATATACTTAACTTTTAGTTAAGTATTGGGCCTTGCCCTGGTAAGTTACCTTACCCATAGTTTATAACTCTTGGTTAAATTTGGGTCCTTGCCCTTATAATATAAGTTTTATGACACTTAGTCAGATTTTGAATCCTTCTTAACTCTTTGTTAAGAATCTATGAAATCAAAAGTCTCTCTTTTCTTTTGAAATTAGCGTATATTATAACAAACATATGTTTTGCATGTAAAGACTCATATGGAAGGAAATCAGAAATTTCATTAATTACGGCTCGTAGCCAATTCAGTACAATAAGAAATTTCGTTTGTAATTGATCAAAATGGACCAAATAGGTGGGCTCATGGCAATACAGTGTGGTTTCTTGAAACCAAAACAAAGATAGTATTTCATTAAATTGTTGGCATTCCAAATTCTGGGCACTTCATATCCATCTAAGGTTTGTAGGCGATAAGTTTCATCCCTCAATACTTCAACTATCTCGCGTGGACCTTCTTAGTTAGGAGTAAGCTTACCTTGCTCATCAGCCCTCTAATTGACTTCATCTTTCTAAACACAAGATCACCTAACTTCATTGGTCTACGATTCACCCTTTTGTTGTGTTCTCTAGCCATCTTTAGCTTGTACATTTCCTATCTGAGCAAAGCATTGCCCCTTATCTCAGGCAGGGTGTTCAAGGTAGCTTTCATCAACTCCCAGTTAGCATCTTCATCATGTAGCATAACTCTTAGAGTAGGTTCACACATTTCAATGGGAAGAACAGCTTTTGCCCCATACACCAGCATAAATGGAGTTTCCCATGTGGAGTTCTTTGTTGTTTCCTTGATAGACTAGGGAACATTATACAATTCCTCCACCCATAGACCTTTTGCAGCTTTTAGTTTCTTCTTCATTCCTGTACAGATGATCTTTTTGAAGTCTTCCACTTGCCCATTGGCTTGTGGATAGCCTACTGAAGCACAATGAGATGAGATGCCTTGGTCTTCCAGCCACACTCCTAACTAAGGAGTCTCAAATTGAGGAATATTATCAAACACTATTGACTGAGGCACCCCAAACCTTGTTACTATATTCTTCCAAATAAACCACTTAACATCTCCATGCTTGATATTCTTAATAGTTTCTTCCTCTACCCATTTAGTAAAGTTGTCTACAGCAACCAAAACATACTTCCTTTGCTCTAATGCTTGTGGATATGGACCAAGGATATCCATTCCCCACTTAGGAAAAGGTAAAGGGCTCAAAATTGGGTTTAAATTATTGGTTGGTCTTTGTGGAAGATTACCAAATATTTGAAACTTTTTACACTTTCTTACATAGGCCATGGCATCATGTCTCAAACTAGGCCAGTAATACCCAGTCCTCAATGCCTTCTCTACCAATGCTCTTCCTCCTATGTGGGAACCATAGAAACCTTCATGAATGTCTTCTAGCACCTCCTTGCCGTTCTCCAGAGTGATACATTTCAATAATGGATGAGTGAATGACTTCTTATATAGTTCAAAGAACAAACTATGCATCTCTAGCCTTAACATACTTTGCTTGTTGTGGGTTGCTTGGCAAGGTTCCATTGGTTTTATACTCAATGATCTCATCCATCCAAGAGCTTTCGCAGCTGATGAAGTTAGCTTCCTCCATCTCTTCTATGCTTCTTTTCTCTTTTATCTCTCAAAACACTGTTCGGGGATCCTCTCCAACTGCTGAGCTAGCCAGCTTGGAAAGAGTATCTGCTTGGTTGTTCTCGAAACTCAGTATTTGCATAATCTCAAACTTTTCTAGACTTTTCACTTCCTCTTGCAGAATATTCAGGTATTTGGCCATGCTGGTATCTCTGGCTTCATAATCTCCCAAGTATTGACTCACGATAAGCTAAGAATCAGACATTGCCTCAATCTTCTTTTCCCCAGCGGCTTTACATAGTTTGACCCCGGCAATCAAGGCTTCATACTCAGCCTCTTTATTTGATGGCATACTCATAGGTGTCACTTTCGGGCGATCTACAGATAATGCCTACCCCACATCCATTATGAGTGGATGAGCCGTCAACATACAAGGTCTAGTAATCAATACTTGGTTTTTCTATAGGAGGTCTCGTCATTTCAACGATAAAATCAGCAAAAGCTTAGCCCTTAATGGCCTTTCTTTGTTCAAAAGAAATGTCAAATGAGTCCATTTCTAGAGCCCACTTGAGCATCCTCCCAGATGTTTCCTTCGACAGAGCCTTCTTGCGTGATTGACTAGTATATACAACAATTTTGTGAGAAAGAAAATAGGGTCTCAACTTCCAGCTTGCCATGAATAAAGCTAGCCAAAATTTCTCATTTAGAGCGTATCTGATCTCAGCATTTTGGAGTACGTGACTCACAAAATATACTGGATGTTGGACCCCGTCTCTCTCGACTAGCAGGAAAGCAGAGAGTGCATGCTCTAAAACTGCTAGGTAAATAAACAAAGTTTCTTTTTCAATGGGGCTGATTAATCTTGGGAGAGTATGTAGGTGTTCTTTCAAAAGAATGAAGGCTGACTCGTCCTCTTTTGTCCACAAACTTCGGACCACCCTTGATTGCTTTTGCCTTTTTCTTAATCGTATCAAAGAAATAATGGCATTTATCACCTTTCCTTAATAAAAATCTACCAAGGGCGGCTAGACATCTGGTCAGCTTCGGAACCTCCTTCTCATTTCGAGGAGATGTCATATCCAGTACAGCCTTGACTTTATCTGGATTAACTTCAATCCTTCTCTCATCCACAAGAAATCCCAAGAACTTTCCAGAGGTTACTCCAAAGACACATTTCTCTGGATTCAACTTCATCTTATAGCTTCTCAATGTCTCAAAAGTTTCTTTTAAATCTGCCACATGATCCTTCATCTCCTTACTCTTGACAATCATATCATCAATGTAAGCCTCAAGATTCCTTCCCAATTGGTTTTTGAAAACATCATTTACCAAATGTTGGAAGGTAGTTGGAGCATTCTTCAGACCAAATGGTATTCTAGTGTAACAATATAAACCTTTTTCAGTTACAAAGGTTGTCTTCTCTTAATCTTCCTCCCATAGAGGAATCTGATGGAATCCCGAATAAGCATCCATAAAACTCAACAGGGATTGCCCAGCCATAGAATCAACCAATCGGTCAATTTTAGGCAAGAGAAAGCTATCCTCAGGACAAGCCTTGTTGAGATCTGTGTAATCAACATACATCCTCATTGTACCATTGGGCTTTGGAACAAGGACTACATTAGCCACACAATCAGGATATTGGTGTGGTCTAATGAATCCAGCATCCAGGAGCTTATTCACTTCTTCCTTGGCTGCTTTGTTACGAAGTTCACCCAAATTCCTCTTCTTATAACGAATTTGCTTGCGTCAGGTTTAACATTCAGCTTGTGGACAACTTGGATCAATGCCCGGCATTTCTTCGACATCGAATGCAAAAACATCCTTATATTCTCTTAACAACTTCCTCATCTCTTCCCCAACATGCACTACAAGATAACAGCTATTTTGCGACGGACAAATTCAGTCGCAAACTTAGCACATTCCGTCGCAAATATTTTTGTCACAAATTTCCAAATTTGCGACGGAACTGTTGAAGTTTGCGACGGAAAATTTCCTCGTCAAATAGACCTATTTGTATCGTTTTTGTAAAACGATACAAATAGACAGTCTATTAGTATCGTTTTTTTTTTTTACAAAAACGATACTAATAGCGGTTTTTTAAATATACAAAAATAGCTATTGGTATCGTTTGTTTTCAAAAAACGATACTAATAACGATTTTTGAAAAGAAAAAAAAATAAAATTATTATAACAAATACTAAATTAAATTGATGAATAACAATAATAATTTATCTTTTTTGGTAAAAATGTAAGCAGTTTTATTAACAAAAAGGAGAATAATTACATCCTAAGATCTACTTAAGCAAAACTAACTCAGTTTTGCACAAAGTAGACCCAAAAAACTGAACTATACAAAAATCAACAAAAATATCCCTAATTTGTCAATGCATTCGGTGCTGCTCCATTTGATCGCTCGGGACTCCCACATTTAACTACAATAATAGCCGTGCAACCCTTGCCAAGACCACAAGGATTTGAACGAGTCAGCAAACAACTAACAGACTTGTCATACTGAAAGGTACCTGCACTTAAACATAGGTAAGTAATACATAAACTACAGGATTAGATGTCTGTCTTAATAGTTAATAGCATAGATGCCTTATAAGGACCTTCATTCTCCTCCTACTCGACAAACAAGAGATCTAGTGCAAATAAGATCAACTCTAGCTAACATAGCTCCTTCAAACTTCAAATGCAGACAAAACAGATATCAAAAAACTTCTCCAACACTAAACTAGTATCTGGTGCATTTCATTCAACTATGCATTTCGTCCACATTCATTCTTCAACTAATTCATTCATAAATTTCATTCACATTCATTCTCACTCAAAACAGATTGGCTATTTGGCTGATCCTAATTCTTTTCAGTAACTGTTCAGGAGAGTAAGATTGTAGGCTATCTAAATTAAAAGGCAGAACCAATATGAAAAGCCTAAGGTGATAGCTGATAGCTGATATTTCAGGCAATTAATAAAACCATTACTATTTGATAGTTGAAATTAGTTATGTTAATAACGTCGTTGCTACTACTAAAAGCAAGCTCTCAACCAAACTATAATCGACTGAAAGGAAAACAAAAGAAGCAAGTAAATAGCTGCAACAACACTCAACAAATGAATAATGCTATCACCTTATATTTATAAAGTCAATGTAATGTTTGTTAAATATCAGCTTCAAAATTAGATACTCACTACATGTAAAGCACTGGACATATTACCCCCCAACATATCCTCAGAATTCGGAGCAGGCCTGCATAAATTCGTCTTTAAGCAGTTGCAAAAGTATATGCATATTTCTCTCGTAATTGTATTTAGCATTGTCAGTCCACCATAATAGTAGATCCATTCACAGGAAGAGAAACATTAATTAAGCATTTCTCTAATGAAGAAAGTAAGGGATACATAAATGATGCAGTTAATCATAACCCACAATCACCCTGTGATAACATAATTAACCATTGACAGGTTGACAGCATCCAAATGACATGCAAAGCAATCAAAACAACAAAAGACCAGAACCAGGACCCATAATAATGTCATCACTCATCACACAAGTAATGAGTTATTGACTCTTTCACCTTCAGAATCATGCTCAAAGAATAAAAGCGACCTGCCTATTGCATAGAAGCCTCCAAAATCACGTTACTCATACAATAAACTGTTTAAGAAGTGCTCCAAGGTTCGAGAACCCCTTGAACAATTACTTCCCTGCCACTGGAACAATAAGCATCTATATAGTATGTAATAGCATTATTGCACTAACAAAGTTTCCAGATTGTGAGGCTTTCTGAATTCAGACAAAGATAATAGTAATTTGCAGTGGAAAGGAGCAAACAACCTGAGCTCTACATTCTTTGGCTTCTTAGGTTCAGCAAAACAAACAGCTAATGGCTTGTAACAGCCCTGAGGAGATACAATAAACAAGTAAATCCAATCATCAACAATGCAAAACGACCATTTAAGAGCAGAAAAATCAAGCAAGCAGGTTTACTTTCATCACATAGTTTCCGTTTAACCCGTTGATTGCTTCCACAGCCATATATTTTCGAGAAAGGCCCACAAAACCACATCCTACAAAAAAGAACAGTGCCATTGAGGATCTCGCTGACGAGGGCTTGGTACACATGACTAAATATTATTATATTATTTCAAAATTCAGAAGAATTAATATTCAATTCACAGCGGGTATATCCCAATCAAGATAACATTTAGTGCCTGCGACAAAAGCTACTACAGGAAAACTCAAAAGATAGTTGATACTCAGGACTATTATGATGAAATGGAACAGCAATAGTAAAGGAAGTTTGGAAACATGAGCCAATCATAACTTGAAGATTCCATTTCTTAAAAGGTTACAATTTAGAGAGAAGATATACCAAAAAGTAGTGATAATTGCAGTCATGTCAATAATATAACAAGGGTGAGATGCATTATTTAACGGTAAAAGTTGAAAACTAGGGGGCCACAATACATTATAATAAGTCATTACTAACTCAAAAAATTCTTAATCCAAAGCAAATGCATAGTAACAGGATAAAAGAATAAAAGATAAAAAATACAAACCACGGCTTTGCTTAAATTCATCACGCATTATGTAAATGTCAGCAACAACACCATAGGAAGAAAATATCTGGAAAAGGGAAGAATTATTAGCAAAATCTATTTTGAAAATGAAACAGAGATTTTATCATCATATTAAATGATATGCCATTTTAAGGATGACAACGCTTTCACTGCAAAAGACTTTTTAAGCCTATCCAACACCGTTTAACATTAGACTGTTATACTATCACTTGTTTCTGAAGCAATTGAAATTGAATACAAAGAGAATGCATACTTCCTCAATATCCTCTTGTGATGCTTCTTTATTCAGGCCATTAACATACAGCTTGTGCAGAGTCTCACCTACATTTGCTGTGGCAAATGAACAAGAAAGATAAATTGTTCTACTTATTCAAATCAGGGCTTATAACCTTAGATCCTCAACTATAGAAAGAAGCATATAACAGAAGGACAGGCTCCTGCTTTTGAAAAGAAGAGTTAGAAGATACCTGCTCTAGAAATGGTTGAATCATTTTGCATGGAAACTAGTGAGTGTAACCAGAAAAAAAAAAGATAACAAAGGGGAAAATGAGCATCCAATCACTAATTAAGCAAGATATGATCAGCTCAAAAAGGTATTACCTGGTCCAGAAAGGCCTGAATTAGGTGGCACTGAATGCTCCAAGCCTAGAGAATGTCCCCCCACAAACAGGTAGGGAAGTAAAAAGAAGAAGAAGAGTAAAGGTAAATGACTCATGTTATTGCATTATACATAAAATAATGACCATCTGATGAAGAAGCTCTAAAAGTCTAAAGCATATGGCAAAGACCCAAATGCTCAATATAGCAATTTCGTTGCAAAGCCCCTTTTTATAAGAACTGCAAAAAATTAAATTTTGGTAACTTTAACTTTCATGACTGATCGATGTTTCAGCCTTGAGGGTAAAGAAACAAATTTTCTTAAGGTTGAAATAATTTTTGGAGAGAACGAAGATATGCAAATATTTCTAAGGCAAGCATATAAAAATACAAAAATAAGCAAAAGTACTGCTCGAAAGTTCAAGGATGCAAAGTTTCATATAAAAGTACATACAAAAATGAGGAAATACCTTGACGTTGTCTAGCTCCATCAGCATATCTTACTACAATGGGCACCATAGCCTGTAAATAAAAATTAATAATAAAAATGAAGATTTTCATCATCCATGTAGCAAAGTATATATGAGAACCAAATTGAAGTGTTCCATCAACATACTTCAGAAAACGTATATTCATTGTGCAAAGCTGCTATTGCTCTCTCAGCCTCCTCAATTAACGCGTACTTTACAAAACAATACTCTATAGATATCGAAATACTAACATTACAATATAGTTGGATGGAAACAGGACACCACATTACATGAGAAATTTCTTCTCTTTTCTCTTCCCTTCCCTAAACAGCATCCCCTCCCTCCTCCCTAGAACTGTTTTGAAGTAGGTAACAGAATACATACCTTTCAAATACATCAGAGTTGAACATAATTCCTATCTGAACTAGAATATCAATAGGGTTACTAAAAATAATGTTGCATGATGAAAAGATGTCTATATAAGTATAGATTTACTAATTGAATAACAGAAACAATCTAAATTTAATTTAAAAAAAAAAAAACAAGAGCAACCACTCAAACAGCAATAACAAACCAAATTATAACACCTAAGACAATGTTTAGAAGGTTCTAAAGTAGAAGACATTTTGTGACATCAAAAAATTGAATGGAGAAAAATAATATGACAAACTATTTAGTCATTTATGCTGAGAGACAAAAGATATCAATTGCCTACAGGTTACCTTGTTGTAGACCACTTCGTCGATCATGCAGAAGAATGACCTCTATAACATTTTCGTAATCTTCAAACAAGCGATAGACCTTGAAGTTCCAACAAAAGGCAGGTCACCATGTGAAAAAATCAAAAGGGGAAAGGCATTGGCTGTCAGAGCAATACCCATTAGCAAATTATCACATCATACATGTAAACTAGGGAAAATGAATGAAAAATAGATCATTTACATAAGTAGGTTGAACCAAACATTGCACACTCAAATTTGTGTATGAAAAAAAAAAACTCGAAAAAAAAAACACCAAAAACCCTAAAAAAATTTGTGTATGAATCAAAAACAATCGTTTAATTCAAAAACACTTAAATCTAACGAAATCAAAGTAGATCGAACAAAATCAATCAAAATCAATAACAAACAAACAAAAAATCGAAAAAAAAAAGAAAAGATTCGATAGCAACATCAGCGATTAACCCTAAACTTTTGTCTTTATGCTTTTCACGAATTTGAAAGTGAGGCGAGACTGCTTCAGAGATTCAGAGATGGCGAATTGAGAAAATGAAAGTGAGAGATTCAGAGATGGCAAGAAGACGCCGAGTTCGAAGACGCCGAGTTTGGAAGGAGAAGGGTTTTTGGTCGCAAATTAGAAGAAGAAGGGAGAAGGGCTTTTGTGAGGGAATTTTTTTGCGACAAAATAATAAAAGGTTTTGTCGCTTTTTGCGAGAGAATTTTGTGACGGAATTAATTCCGTCGCAAATACAAAATTTTGTCGCAAAAACCAATTGGTCATTTGATTTGGTTTGTCACTTTTTTGCGACGAATATTTCCGTTGCAAACAAGCTAAATTCCGTCGCAAAAATCCGTCGCTATTTTGCCGATTTCTTGTGGTGATGGTCGTCAGGAGCCTGGCCTGCCTTGACCGTTCTATCTGGTTTAACTTCATCAAGAATATAATCCTCATGTTCACCAACTGGTAGAGGTCGAGTAACTTGACACAAACTGTGAATGGGCATCAATTCATTTTTAGCCACCCCCTCAACTTTTCTCTTCTTGCTAGGTTCTTCCACCTTCTCAACCTAAGCAGTAGGTTTGAGAGTAGTTATGTAGATTTTCCTGGCCATCTGTTGGTCACCATGAAGAGTTCCAACTGCCCCATTGTTACACTCATACTTCATGAGCATGAGATGTGTAATAATGAATTCCCTGGAAGCATTCAAGGTCGGCCGTCCCAAAATTACATTGTAAGCTAATAGTTCTTAAAATACCAAGAACTTGACGACCATGTTCCTAGAATAATCCTTGTCCCCTATCCTTATTGTTAAGGAGACGGTACCCAAAGGGTTGATTACGCCTGCCCCAAAACCAAGGATGGGATGGTGGATACGCTCCAAGGAGGATGAATCATACTTCAATTTTTTCAAACAAGTATAATTGATGATGTCAGATGAGCTTCCTGTGTCGATTAGTATTCTTTTAACTCTCATATTGGCCACTTTCAATTCCACCACCAAGGGATCATCGTGTGGAGTGCGGACATTGCCCCAGTCCTTATCACTAATCGTGACCTCTGGGAACTTGACCTTGGCATCATGTCTAACCTCCGATGACACTTATCGGGAGAGACTCCATAATTAATCTTTACTCCCTCAAATGGTTGGTCCGCCAATTGCAAACCCATCAGAGATCACGTACACCACATCCTCCTCCGTTTCATAACCATCTTTGGGCTCATTAGCCTTAGGGTTCATTTTCTGTTTGGAGCCTTTCTCTTGAGACATGATTAAGTGTTGTGAAATTTTTCCCTTGGCAGCGAGGGAGTCAAGAGTTCTTTTTAGATTGAAGCAATCATTAGTATGATGCCTTGTTTCTTTGTGAAAGTGGCAATTCTTGCTTGAGTCTCTATCTTCTTTTGAACTTCTTAGTGGTGGTGGATCATCAATCTCAACCTTGTTAGGAATTTCTGTAAAAACGGAGTAGAGGTCTTTAGTGAATTCTACCTTAGGACCATCATTTGACTTCATTTTCTTACTTTGGAAGTTTCCTCCTTTGCTTGACGATCCGATTGCCCAGGTGGCATGTTTCCTTTGATCTTTGCTTTTGGAGTGTTGATCACTCTTTTTGTCATCTTTCTTGTCTTTCCTGGTTGAAGCACAAAGCTCTTGTGCATGGATGAAACATGCAGCCTCCTCCAGGATTCCCTTCAATGTCTTACAATTTCTTCTTACAACATCAAATTTAAAAGTTCCATCCCGGAGACCTCTAAAGAAGTTATTAAATGCCACCCCCTCAGACAGGTTTGGGATTTGCAAAGATTATAGGTTAAACCTTTGTACATAACTTCTCAGAGACTCCTTCTCTCCTTGAACAGTCTTGGCCAGATGCAGGCCTTCTTCTCTCTTTTGTTTGACATGAAGTGGTGTACAAAGATAGTACTCAATTCATGAAAGCTGTGAATTGATTGGTTTGGAAGACTATTGAACCACTTCTGAGCAATTCCCTTAAAAGTGACTGGGAAATATCGGCACCATATTGCATCATCTGGACCTTGAAAATACATCAAACGTTTGTAAGTAGCCAAATGCTCTTCTAGGTCAGTGGTCCCATCAAATGGCTCGATTTGTGGCATTTTGAACTTGGTAGGACGTGGTGCCATCATGATGGACATAAACAATGGATTCTTCCATTCCGCAGCCATGTTGTTCAGCTTTTCTCCAATAACCCCCGTAGGGTCATGGACAACCTTTGTTAATCCCTTGTGGAGATCATTTGGCTTAACCACGTCTTCCCAATACTTAATCATTTGTTCCTTCTTGGCCTAATCGGCCTTGTCAGCTTTCTTCTTCTCAATGAAATTTCTTAAATTCTCTCATTTCTTAGAATCCAAGGGGACGTGATCTGAATCAGACATCTCTTTGGTTGAAGAACCCTCAGACGAGCTAGATTGGCCTCCTTCCTTTCGGGCCTTCTTAGCTTTCAGATACTCCCTTGCATCCTTACTTGATGCCTTTTTGGCTTCAAGATATTCTCTTGCATCTCTATTTGATGCCTTCTTCTGCTCAAGGTACTCTCGAGCATCACTTGCAATGGCTTTCTTGAACTCAATGAGCTCCTTAGCATCAGTTTGTGTCTTGCTAGATCCAACTTCCTTCCTTGCCAGCTCTCATTTGGGCTTATACTTGGGAGTGATAGGATACTTCTTCATAGCACCCCAATGAGCTTTCAAAGGAGTTCTTTCTTTCTTTGGCTTATCAGCTTTCTCATGAAAAGTTAATCTCCCCTGGACTTAGCCTTCTTCAATCATCACACCTTTCATCTTTGAGGATGAAGGGTGCTGGGGCTCAAGCTTCTCTTGAGATCTCTTGGTGGAATACTCCAGTAGAGTTTCCGCTGGGTTCTCTTGGAACCCAGCGAAGATACTCTTGAGCTGACTCATGGTCACAGTTTGATTTCCGAAATCGGTTTGTTCTTGTTCCCTTCTCGGAGAGCCGGTACCTTCCCCGGTCTGGTAGTTGCCAGCCTAGTCGAGGTATCTCATCTCATCCTCAGTAGGAATCCCACTTCCAGCCATTGTTAGGACCCCCCCCCCCCGGAGACCACGCCAAATGTTGTTGCACGAACAATAAGGTCGGGTAGGGAGTAGTAGGACTTTGCTGACGTGGACTGGCTAGTATTGGTTGATGTGATTCCTGCTGACGTAGCACGACTCCCGAGGCCTGCAAAAAGGGACTATAATCCTTTTAGGATTATTTCCGCCTCCGATGCTTAAGTAAGATATTTGTTTGACAGAAAAAAGTATAAAATAACTTAATTAATTAAAGCTAGAGAGAGAAAGGGGCAATTTCTAGAGTGAGAAGTGATGTAGAAAGAGTTCCTGGTAGGGTCTCTTCTACTGAATACGTGGAGAGAGAACTTGAGGACTACGCGTCATATGGACAGGTGTTGTGTTGTTCACTTCCTGACGACATGGACCTTGATTCCTGCAAAACAAGGAGATAAAATCCTCGTAGGATTTTTTCCCCCTCCGATGCCTAAGTAAGTATTTGTATGAGGATTAAGGCAAAGTAACAATAATTAACAATTTGGTAATCTAGAGAGGGAAACTAGTGAGAGAAATTCTCTTAGTGTGATGTAAGAATGAATGAAGGATGAATTGAATGTTGAATGCCCCCAAAATGATGATTTTGAGGGGTATTTATAGCCTTTTGGTTTGGAGGCCAACGAATTGGACGATGACATTTGTCATCGTCTAATTGGTTGATACTTGTAAAAGCTTCATGGGCTTTTACATTCAAGCCTCAAGGCCCAAATTCCTCTTTTTATCCTACCTTGTAGTGTTGAATGGGGTTGCGACACGTGGCAGAGGTTTCTCTTCTTTTGAGTAGTTGGTTGTGGACACGTGGCCCAATCTTACAGCGACACGTGGCCGTATGGAGCCCACCTTGGTGGTCCAGTCATTGCCAAGTGGCAGTGCCACCTGGACTTTTAGTGGACACATGGCCCAGTATTATGCTGACACGTGGCATGAGTTGGCGTGCCACATCATTTGCCCCTCAATTGGGTGTTTGGATCCATAATCCATGCCCCAACTGACGTCTCTTTCTGTTTCGGAAGTTATTTTGTAACCCTTTGAAGGGGGAATTTACTCTTGTGCCCCTTCAAATTTCTATATATATAAGATGATTGAAAATGATTGTTTCATAATCATTTTCAATCATTTTATTTCGCTTTCTCTCTCTAAAAGTTCTCAAGATTTCTCTCAAACTCCCAAGAAGCTTCAGAGGCGATTTTCGGCGACCTGTGGTGCGATTTCCGGCGAGTTGTTGCGGCGATTTCCGGTGTGAACAGTAGATCCTAGTTTGCTTCTCTTTTTCAGGTATTTACCTGAATTCTTTTTTCTTTCTTGTTTTTCCTTTACTTCTTTATCTTTATTTTCCAATGGCTTCTTCATCCTCTTCTTCCCCACATAATAATGAGAACTCTATTAAATTACTTCCTTCTCCTCGTACTACTTCTTCTGTTGGAACTCAATCTTCTGTTGTTCCTGATCACTTATTGTCTGGGTCTTTCCTACTTCCTTCTCTTCCTGTGTAGGAAGTTGCAATGGCAAGAGTTAAGCAAACTGCCTATAAAGATATTGCTACTTTGAGAGTTCCAGCATCTGAAGTTTCAGATGTGAATCCTCTTGATCAGCAAGATCCTACTCCCCAGGTTGAGGGAAGAAAGGATGCTGAAGCTGCACAGGAAGCTCCCGAGGAGGAAGTAAGGGAGGTTCCTACTAGAAAGAGAGAGGCTTCTGAGGCTACCACTTCCAAGCCTAAGAAGAAGAGAGGTGCCTATCCTGGTGCTGATGATGTAGTGATCTCCGATGAATATGTAGATGGTGTAAATAAGGATAAACTGAGTAGTGACTTAATTTTTAATAATGAGTATTCTGAGTTGATCATCCCTAACAAGGGGGATACCATTCTGGATGCCCCTGAAGACTACTTCCCCGTTTATACTGAAGTAATTGACCTAGGACTTAGGTTTCCCACTTCCTTATTCATTTTTAATCTCTTCAAAAAGTATGACATTGGCCTATGTCAACTTACTCCCAATTCTTGGGTTCACATAATGTCTTATGTGACTTCTTGTGGCCTTAGAGGAGTGAAAGCTTCTTCTAAGGTCTTCCTTCATCTTCACCATCTCTCAAAGGCCTCCCACTGCAAACGTGGGTGGTTCTATCTGAAAAACAGTGAGGGGTTCCTCACTTGTGTAGAAAAGGCCAACAAGGTTCCCAACTGGAGGAACCATTTTGTGTTTGTGAAGTCCCATGACAAAAAATTGGTAGAAGTGTTGAAAAAATGGAATCCTTTTCCAAAATGCCTAGGAAGATCCTTTGAGCTTCCTAGATTGAGTGACAATGAGCAACAAAACTTAGAATATTTCAGATCTACCACAGTGGAGATCAAGAAACAATCTCTGACAGTTCCCTACAACTGGATCCCCTTTAGCGAATTCTTCTTAGATCGCAACTTCCTTATTGCTGCTGGTGTAATTTATGGGGATGAGTATAACCAGGGTAATTTTTGCTTTATCATTTGATACTGAACTTCTGTTTCTTTTTCCCCTTTTCTAACCAAGTATCCTTTATTTTTGCAGAAGAAGCTCTTGCCGACCTTCCTCCATTCAAGAAAGGAAGTATGAATCAAAAAGAGTTCTGGAAGCAAGTTTCTCAAAAGCTGGGGGAGGATACTTCCTCAAAGAAGGCAAAGACTCAGGTATTTTACATTTCTGCAAAACTAAGACTTGCATTTTAGTTATATATATATATATATACATATTTTTTTTATATTAATAGACTTCCTCACTTGGAGTCTTCCCACTTTGCCGGCTTGAACGCAAGCGGGCACTAAGTGGGGAAGTTAAGTATTTAAACACTTTCTCTTAGGAATGTTATTAGGGACTTCCCTACTTAGTGACTTCCCACTTTTCCGACTTGAACGCAGGTGGGCACTAAATAGGGAAGCTATATAATAGGTAGAAGTCTTCCCTCTCCTTAGGAAGTTTAAAACTTTACTTAGAAAGTAAGTGTAGATTTCTTTTTATAGTAAGTTCCTCCCCTGTAGGAAGCTAGAGTATTTAAGACTTCCCCTTAGGAAGTTGAGAACGTGCATACTCCCATTAGGAAGTATATTTAGACTTCCCTTCATAGGAAGCCTCTTCCCCTTAGGAAGTTAGAATGCTTTAGAGTTCCCTCTTTGTGCCCATATGCGTCAACTCGGCAAAGTGGGAAGTCTTTGACTTCCTTGTTTTCCGGGTTGAACGTAGAACTGCACAGGAGGGGAACATACTTCCTCACTTAGAGTCTTAGCCCATCCGACACGTGAGCACCGGAGCCGTTGCGGACCGCGTGGACCATTCGAGAAGGGGTCGAACCCACTTTGCCGGCTTGAACGCAAGCGGGCACTAAGTGGGGAAGTTAAGTATTTAAACACTTTCTCTTAGGAATGTTATTAGGGACTTCCCTACTTAGTGACTTCCCACTTTGCCGACTTGAACGCAGGTGGGCACTAAATAGGGAAGCTATATAATAGGTAGACGTCTTCCCTCTCCTTAGGAAGTTTAAAACTTTACTTAGGAAGTAAGTGTAGATTTCTTTTTATAGTAAGTTCCTCCCCTGTAGGAAGCTAGAGTATTTAAGACTTCCCCTTAGGAAGTTTTAGAATCATACTTCCCATTAGGAAGTATATTTAGACTTCCCTTCATAGGAAGCCTCTTCCCCTTAGGAAGTTAGAATGACTTTAGAGTTCCCCTCTTTGTGTCCATATGCGTTCAACTCGGCAAAGTGGGAAGTATTTGACTTCCTTGTTTGCCGGGTTGAACGTAGAACTGCACAAGGAGGGGAAGTCCTTTTACTTCCCCTTGGGAAGCTTTTAAGATCATACTTCCCCTTAGGAAGTCTCTTCCCTTATGAAGTTAGAATTTTTTAGACTTCCTTCCTTTGTGTCCATGTGCGTTCAACTCGGCAAAGAGGGAAGTCCTTGACTTCCTTGTTTGCCGGGTTGAACATAGAATGGCATAAGGAGGAGAAGTCCCTCTTAGTTCCCCGTAGGAAGCATTTAAGATCATACTTCCCCTTAGGAAGTATGTTAAGACTTCCTTCCATAGGAAGTTAGAATATTTTTTTTTATAGACTTCCCTCCTTTGTGTCCATGTGTGTTCAACTCGACAAAGTGGGAAGTCTTTGACTTCCTTGTTTGCCGGGTTGAACGTGCAATGGCATAAGGAGGGGAAGTCCCTTTTACTTCCCCTTAGGAAGCATTTAATGTCATACTTCCCCTTAGGAAGTATGTTTAGACTTCCTTCCATAGGAAGTTAGAATTTTTTAGACTTCCCTCCTTTGTGTCCATGTGCGTTCAACTCGGCAAAGTGGGAAGTCTTTGACTTCCTTGTTTGCCGGGTTGAACGTACAATGGCATAAGGAGGGGAAGTCCCCTTTACTTCCCCTTAGGAAGCATTTAAGGACATACTTCCCCTTAGGAAGTATGTTTAGACTTCCTTCCATAGGAAGTTAGAATTTTTTAGACTTCCCTCCTTTGTGTCCATGTGCGTTCAACTCGGCAAAGTGGGAAGTCTTTGACTTCCTTGTTTGCCGGGTTGAACGTACAATGGCATAAGGAGGGGAAGTCCCTTTTACTTCCCCTTAGGAAGCTTTAGGTTCCTACTTCCCCTTAGGAAGTATTAGTTCACCAATTCCCCTTAGGAAGATTAAATATGACACTTCCTATTAGGAAGTATCAATTCATTACTTCCACTTAGGAAGTTTTAATTTAGCACTTCCATTTAGTAAGCATTAATTCATTACTTCTCCTTAGGAAGATTTAATATAACAGTTCCCCTTAGGAAGTATTAATTCAACTTCCCTCTTTGGTGTCATTCTACGTTCAACTCGGCAAACTAGGAAGCTTAGGCTTTGAAAGTTGCAAGTTGAACCTGGGTAGGCACAAGAGAGGAAGTATTGTTTAATGTTTCCTTCTAGAAAGTTGTAAGCAATGGCTTCCCCGCTTGGTGTTAATGTACGTTCAAGTCGGCAAACTAGGATGTACACAAAGTGGGAAGTTATTGGTTTTGCTTTGAAAGTTGTTCATCTTAGTAGGATCTGTTGAATATTCCTTTATACTCTTCTAACACTGTCGTTTTTCAGGAGACAAGCAAGCCTTCTGGGAGGAAGACAAAGCCTTCCCATAAGAGGAAGTACCAGAAGCATAGGGTACAAGCTCAAAGAAGAGCAAAAGAAAGGGTGCTTCCTCCAAAGTTACTGCTACTCCAGTTGAGATTACTGAGTCAAGTCCCCACACTTCCTCCCTTTCTGGGAAGAGTGCCTTTGTGATTGGGGAGAGTGATTTCGTTTATAGGGGTAAGGAACAGAACTCCTCCAGCTGAACACAAGATAATCCCTTGGAGAGTGACAATGGGTTGGTTGATCCTTTGACTGCCTTAACCATTCTCCAGAAGGAAAGCATTTCTGCCACTCCCCTCAACACAATGCCTGCTTCCCAATCAGCTGGCGCTTCTGAACCTCCTTCTCCTCCTGATGAGGACCCTGTTATTGGTCTCTCAAAATATGTTGAGAGAAACATCCCCGAAAGTGTTAAGGCACAGGCTAGAGCTTCTGGGGGTAAGTTTAGTCATAGATTCTGTCAAACTATACGCTCATCTTCAGATACCATTAACTCTCCCAGGAACCCTAATGCCATAGTTTTACCGGTTCCCATAACAGATGAGGCTGAATCCCCCAACTTCCTTGATGACGAAGAGGATCTCCCCTCAGTCAGCAAAAAATTTGACTCCAACTACCAAAGGGGTTTGATTAGGGAGATCTTAAGCTGTGGAGAACTTGAGTACAAAAAGTCACTCAAGGGATCTGTCAAAGGCCATCTTCTTCCCATCTTCAATAACCTCTCTGAGGTATGCTTCCAATAACTGTTTTCTTTTTTATTCTCTTCCCATTATTATTATTACTTTATCAACTAACTCTTTGTTTCCCTTCTCTTGCAGTCTATGTTCCGTCTGGAACACTTGGCCAAACTCTATGGCTCCATGAAGGCTGAAAACAAAAAATGCATGGAGTTCTATGACAAAGCTGCTACCTATGTAGTGGCTCAAACAAACAAGATTGAGGCCAAGTGGCAGCATGCAATGAATGCTCTCTCCAGAGATCTCCACAAGACCAAGAAAGACTATCAAGTAGTCTTGGAGAGGAGCATGGAACTGGCTAACCAGATCCATGCTGACAAAGAGACTGTGGAGAAGGCTGCTGCTGTCATTGCTAACCAAGGCCGCGTTGAAAAAGACGCCAAGGATGCCAAGGAAGAGGCCAAAAAACTCAGAGAGGAAGTGGATGAGCTGAAGAGGAAGCTCAAGGAAGCTGAGGAGGAGAAGGAGAAGCTGAAGAATGAAAAGGAGGAGGCTGAACAAAAGATCTCAACCACTGCTGTTGAGAAGTACATGGAGGGCCAAGCTTTCCTTAGAGAGATGTGCTTGGAAGCTTGGGGAATGGGGTTAGAGGAATATCTAGCCTTTGACTCCTTTGAAAGAAGATTGAACTATGTCAACATGGTTCATATCAAAAAAACAAGCTGAAGCAACTCCGCCTCCTTACTTTGATTATTCAGAAGAAGAAGAAGCTCAAGAAGGGAGTGAAGATGAAGAAGAGGAGAGTTTTGAGAAGGAGGAGCAACAAGAAGAAGAGAAGAGAAAAGAGGCTTCAGAAGTTCATAATGACAAACATCAAGGCTGATGCTCTTCATCAAAATTTCAATGATTGTTTTTAATTTTCTTTGAACAATTAGAATTTCTTTGAACAATATTAGAATGATTGGAACAGTGATTTGAATAGGAACACTTTCAAAGTGTTTCTTGTAATATTTGATTTTAAGTTGATCTTTTAATGCGATCTTTGTTCTAGCTTTTTAAATCTTGAAGCTTGATTTCTTTACACAAGAATATGAACTCTTGGTTCATCTTCTCAAGGTTCCCTAGGCCATGGGATCTACCCTCACAGGTTTAAAAAAAATAAACTCTTGGTTCATCTTCTCAAGGTTCCCCATGGGATCTTAGTAACTTTAATTATGTTTTCCCTTAGGAACTCTTAGGAAGGTTCCCCATGGGTCCTTAGAAACTTCAATTATGTTTTCCCTTAGGAACTCCTAGGAAGGTTCCCCATGGGACCTTAGGAACTTCAATTATGTTTTCCCTTAGGGAGTTCATAACTAACCCGCCAATGGGAACTCTTATTGTTCCTTATGGAGAACACTTGCTCATTCCTGATAGGCTTGTAGGGTTCTCTTTCCCCCAAATTAAGCTTCAAGTTAACCAAGATCAGCCTTTTGCTGAGATCCCTAAGTTTTGCTGAGATCCCTAAGCTTACTAGAAGTCCTAGTACTGATTAGACTTATTGCCCTTAAACTTAAGGAATCGAAGCAAGTATTATAACTTTTTAATCTTAATGCCCTTAGCATTTTCAAGGACTTTTAGTCACATTTTTAAGACTCTTGATCTAATTGTAGGACCCTTAGTCCTACTTTTAAGACACTTGGTCTAATCGTAAGACCCTTAGTCTCACTTCCTTTGTCTTAAGTCTCTTTTTGCTTAAGTAACAAAGTATGACTTTGGGATCTTGCCCTAGTCTTGCCCTAATGGGAAGTTACCCAGGGCTCTAGGGTCTTACCCTAGCTTTGCTTAATAAGCAAAATAAAATGTAATAAGCTAAATTATCACACATGCAGAAATAGAGTTTCCATTAATTATGGCCCGTAGCCAATTTTAATACAAATGTAAACTCCAGTTTCTATAAAAAAGATCAACTTGGACCTTATTTATATGGTCGTAGCCTATTCATCTGATTCCGTAAATCAGGGTTACATATAATACCTCTTTAAATTATTAGCATCCCAAGTTCGTGGAAGTTCATAACCATCCAAACTCTTAAGTCGATAAGTACCATCTCGCACAATTTCCACAATCTCGTAGGGACCTTCCCAATTCAGAGTCAACTTGCCTTGCTCATTTGCCCTTCCTATGGCTTCCATTGTCCTAAAAACTAGATCTCCAAGCTTCATGGGTCTATTGTTAATCCTTTTATTATGTTCTCTAGCCATCTGAAGCTTGTACAGTTGCTGTCTAAGCAAGGCATTACCTCTCACCTCAGGTAAGGTATCAAGAGCAGCTTTCATCAATTCCTAATTCGCATCTTCATTATACAGCATCACTCTGAGGGTAGGTTCACACATTTCGATGGGAAGAACAGCTTCAGCTTCGTACACCAACATGAAGGGAGTTTCTCTAGTTGAGTTCTTGACGGTGGTCCTTATCGACCATAAGACATTGTATAATTCATCGACCCATAATCCTTTAGCCTTCTCAAGCTTCTTCCTCAGTCCATCACCGTTTATCTTATTGAAAGCTTCAACTTGTCCATTGGCCTGAGGATAGCCTACGGAAGCAAAGTTAGCTGAGATGCCCTGATCTTCTAACCATTTTCTCAATTGCGGTGTTTCGAACTGCGGACCGTTATCAAACACAATAGATTGCGGAACTCCGAATCGGGTGATGAGGTTCTTCCATATAAACCACTGTACATCCGAGTGTTTGATATTCTTCATCGGCTCTGCCTCCACCCATTTTGTGAAGTAGTCCACCGCTACCAACACATACTTTCTTTGCCCCGAGACCTGAGGGTATGGACCAAGGATGTCCATGCCCCACTTGGCAAAAGGAAGTGGACTGATAATTGGACTTGAAACATTAGCTGGTTGGTGGTGCAAATTTCCATACAACTGACATTTCTTACACTTCTTGACGTAATTCATAGCATCTTGCCTCAGTGACGGCCAGTAATACCCTGTGCGAAGTGCCTTTTCAGCTAAGGCTCGTCCCCCTATATGAGACCCACAAAACCCCTCATGAATGTCTTCCAAAACTTCTTTACCTTGCTCGGGGGTGATGCACTTCAATAGTGGATGAGTGAACGATTTCTTGTATAATTGCCCTTGCCATAGCACAAACCACACATCTCTTGCCCTGACATACTTAGCTTGTCGTGCATTAGCTGGCAGGGTTCCATTTGTTTTGTAAGCGATACTTTCATCCATCCAGGTAGTTCCCCTGCTAATGAAGTTTACATCTCTTTCTTTGTCAATACTCTTCTTTTCCTTAACTTCCCAAAACACAGTTCGGGGTGAGTCTCCTATAGCAGAACTAGCTAACTTGGACAGGGCGTCAGCCTGATTGTTCTCGGATCGGGGAACTTGCATTAACTCAAAACTTTCGAGATCTTTAACTTCTTCTTGCAACATTTGCAAATACTTGCTCATGCCCTCATCGCGGGCTTCATAGTCTCCCAAGTATTGACTCACAATCAGTTGTGAATCAGACATAGCCTTTATCTTCCTAGCACCAGCAGCTTTACACATCTTAATTCCTGCAATTAAGGCCTCATATTCAGCTTCATTGTTCGAAGTTTGAAATTTGAACCTCATTGCATATTCGTACAATTCTCCCTCAGAAGATTTGCATATGATTCCCGCTCCACACCCATTTTGGGTGGATGATCCATCAACATGTAGTGTCCAGTAGTCAATACTTGGCTTCTCAATCTGAGGCCTGGTCATTTCAACAATGAAGTCGGCAAACGCTTGTCCCTTAATCGCTTTCCTAGGCTCATACAAAATCTCAAATGAACCCAACTCGATAGCCCACTTAAGCATCCTACCAGAAGATTCTTTAGTTAGGCATGACTTAAGTGGTTGATCCGTGTAAACAATGATTTGGTGGGACAAGAAGTAGGGCCTCAGTTTTCTGCTTGCTAAAAACAAGGCTAATCCAAACTTCTCAATCGTAGCATATCTTAGTTCGGCTTTCTGGAGAATATGGCTAACAAAATAAACCGGATGTTGAGCTCCGTCTCTCTCAGCCAACAAAACAGCTGAGAGTGCATATTCTGATATAGCAAGGTACATATACAAAATTTCTTTTTCCTGGGGACTTACCAACTTGGGAAGAGAATGGAGATGATCCTTTAATTTAATAAAGGCTTCCTCAGCTGATTGAGTCCATTCAAATTTGTTGGCTTTCTTCTTGATCGTATCAAAGAAGAAGTGGCACTTATCTCCTGCCCTTGACAGGAACCTTCCCAAGGCTGCTAAGCACCCAGTTAACTTTTGCACTTCTTTAACACTTCGGGGAGAAGTCATATCCAACACGGCCTTGACCTTGTCTGGATTGACTTCAATCCCCCTTTCATCGACAAGAAACCCCAGGAACTTGCCCGAGGTGACACCAAAAACACACTTCTTAGGATTCAACCTCATCTTATACTTCCTCAAAGTTTCAAAAGTTTCCTTTTAAATCGGCTACATGATCCTTGGCTTCCTTACTTTTGACAATCATGTCATCAATGTATGCTTCCATATTCCTTCCTAATTGTTGCTTGAATACTTCATTAACTAGTCTCTGGAAGGTAGCTGGAGCATTCCTCAAACCGAAGGGCATTCTTGTATAACAGTACAGGCCTGTTTCCGTAACAAACGCTGTTTTTTCCTGATCTTCCTCCCATAGAGGAATTTGATGAAAGCCGGAATAGGCGTCCATAAAACTCAACAAGGCATGTCCTGCCGTAGAATCAACCAACCGATCGATCTTGGGCAAAGGAAAGCTATCCTTAGGGCACGCCTTATTTAAGTCTATGTAATCCACGCACATTCTCATTGTTCCATTAGGTTTTGGCACCAAAACAACATTTGCCACCCAATCAGGATATTGGCATGGACGAATGAATCCTGCTTCCAATAGCTTTTTTACCTCTTCATCTGCAGCTTTGTTACGAACTTCACCAAGATTTCTTTTCTTTTGCCTGACAGGCTTCAATTCAGGCTTAACATTGAGCTTGTGAACAGCCACTTCCGGATCAATCCCTGGCATTTCTTCAACTTCAAATGCAAAAACATCTCTGTATTGTCTAAGTAAGGCTCTTATCTCTGCCCCAACATGTTCGTCAGGTGCTTATCCAATCTTGACTGTTCTATCAGGCTTCATCTCATCCAATACAAAATCTTCATGCTCACCTCCAGGTTGAGGTCTTGGGGCTTGATTCAAACTATGAACAGCCATAACTTGGTTCTTGGGAGCTTCTTCTACTTTCCTTTTCTTGCTTGGTTCGCCACTTTCACTTGACCANCTTCGCCACTTCCACTTGACCAGGCTTCCGCTTTTAATGTAGTTACATAACACCCTCTTGCCAGTTGCTGGTCTCCATGAATTGTTCCCACAGTACCATTGTTACATTCATACTTCATGAGCATGAGGTGGGTAACAATAACTGCCCTGATAGCATTAAGTGTTCGCCTTCCAAGAATCACATTGTATGCCTGCAGTTCTTTCACTACAAGGAACTTGACGAACATGTTTCGAGCACAGTCTTTATCTTCGACTCGAACCGGCAAAGTCACTGTTCCCAAGGGATTGATAATTCCTCCTCCAAACCCAATGATGGGATGGTGGATGGGTTCTAACTTTGATGAATCATACTTCAACTTCCTCAAACAACTGTAACTGATTATATCAGATGAACTTCCCGTGTCAACAAGTATTCTCTTTACCTTCATGTTTGCCACTTTCATCTCTATTACCAGGGGGTCATCATGAGGTGTTCGGACTTTGCCCCGATCCCTGTCACTGATCAGTACTTCCGGAAATTTAATTTTAGCATCTTCCCCAGTTTCAGGTGACGATTCCCGAACTAGGCGTCGCACATATTCTTTACTTCCCTTCATAGTAGGACCTCCAGCAGCAAAGCCCCCAGAGATTACATAGACAACATCTTCCGTCTCATAGCCCTCCTTTGTCACCTCATTTTTAGAGTCTGACTTCTGCTTGGCACTCTTGTCAGAGGACTCGATTAAATGTTGACTAATCTTCCCTTTAGCAGCAAGAGCTTCAAGGGTTCTCCGAAGATTGAAGCAATCATTGGTATGATGCCCCACATCCTTGTGAAAGTAGCAGTATTTACTTGAATCTCGATCTTCTTTTGCACTTCTCAATGGAGGTGGATCATCAATGTCAATTTTCCCTCAGATCTCCTTAAAGACTGAATGGAGATCCTTAGTGAATTCAACTCTCGGCGCATTATTCGCCTCTCTCTTCCTGTTTTGATCATTTGACTTGTTTGATGAGCCAGCCATCCAAGTAGCATGTCTCTTCTGATCTTTATTTTTTGATCCATGATCATTCTTCTTGTCCTTGCGGGTGGAAACACATAGCTCCTAAGCATGGATGAAGCATTCAGCCTCCTCCAGAATCCCCTTCAAGGTTTTACAATTCCATCTGCCCACATCAAACTTAAAGGTTCCATCACGCAGCCCTCTGAAGAAGCTATCAAAGGCAACTCCTTCAGAGAGGTTAGGTATCTGCAATGATTCAAGATTGAACCTTTGGACGTAACTTCTTAATGATTCCTTCTCACCTTGCACAATCTTGGCTAAGTGCATACTCGTCTTCTTCTCACGTTTGTTAGCCATGAAATGATGTACAAAGGTTGTACTCAACTCATGGAAACTGTTGATGGATTGGTTAGGTAAACTATTAAACCACTTCTGAGCTATTCCCTTAAGTGTTGCTGGGAAATAGCGGCACCAAGTTGCGTCATCCAAACCTTGAAAATACATCAAGTGTTTGTATGTTGCCAAATGTTCTTCTAGATCAGTTGTTCCATCAAAAGCCTCTACATTAGGCATCTTAAACTTAACTGGGCGAGGAGCCATCATGATTGATGCAGCAAATGGGGTTGTCCAATTCATAGACATAGAACCCGCTTTATCCCCGATGATCCCCGTAGGATCATTAGGTACTTGCTTGGCCATATAAAGCTCCTCAGGTCTCACCCTGTTTTCCCAGTATTGGATCATTTGCTCTCTTCTAGCTTGATCTGCTTTCTCAGCTTTCTTCTTCTCAATCTTGTATCTCAGATTCTCTTCATCATCATGCTTATCTGATTCAAGAGTGAATGGATGTGAATCAGACATCTCTTTGGTTGCTGTTGAACCCGACGAGTCAGAGCGACTCTGTTCACGCTGGGCTCGTTTGGAGTTCAAATATTCTCTTGCATCTCTGCTAGATGCCCTCCTTTCATTGATAACTTCTCTAGCATCCTTACTCGAAGTTCTCTTAGCCTCAAGATACTCTCTAGCATCATGAGCTAATGACTTTTTGAATTCAATGAATTCTCTAGCATCAGATCTTGTCCTGCTTACTTCAGTTTGTCCTTTGGCCACCTCCCGTTTTGGCTTATACTTAGGAGTGACAGGATACTTTCTGAGTGCACCCCAGTGAGCTTTCAATGGAGTTCTTTCCTTCTTGATTTTTTCAACTTTCTCTTGGAAAGTTAGTTTTCCTTCACCTTGATCTTCTTGACACGACTTCCCTTTAAGCTTTCTCTGGCGAGGATCACCCTCCTCATGAGTTCTCTTGGAGGAATGCTCCCGTAGAGCATCCGTAAAGGACTCTTTGAGACCTTCCAAGATACTCTTGAGTTGACCCATAGTCACGGGTTGATCCTCTGTTGCTTTCCCCTTAGGAGAGCCAGTTCCTTGTCCGGTTTCATAGTTCCCGGATTGATCAAGGTACCGAGTCTCATCCTCGGTTGGATGTGAACCACCAGTCATCCTCAGGTGCCCTCCCCTCAGACGGCGCCAAATGATGTAGAAAGAGTTCCTGGTAGGGTCTCTTCTACTGAATACGTGGAGAGAGAACTTGAGGACTACGCGTCAGATGGACAGGTGTTGGCTTGTTCANCATATGGACAGGTGTTGTGTTGTTCACTTCCTGACGACATGGACCTTGATTCCTGCAAAACAAGGAGATAAAATCCTCGTAGGATTTTTTCCCCCTCCGATGCCTAAGTAAGTATTTGTATGAGGATTAAGGCAAAGTAACAATAATTAACAATTTGGTAATCTAGAGAGGGAAACTAGTGAGAGAAATTCTCTTAGTGTGATGTAAGAATGAATGAAGGATGAATTGAATGTTGAATGCCCCCAAAATGATGATTTTGAGGGGTATTTATAGCCTTTTGGTTTGGAGGCCAACGAATTGGACGATGACATTTGTCATCGTCTAATTGGTTGATACTTGTAAAAGCTTCATGGGCTTTTACATTCAAGCCTCAAGGCCCAAATTCCTCTTTTTATCCTACCTTGTAGTGTTGAATGGGGTTGCGACACGTGGCAGAGGTTTCTCTTCTTTTGAGTAGTTGGTTGTGGACACGTGGCCCAATCTTACAGCGACACGTGGCCGTATGGAGCCCACCTTGGTGGTCCAGTCATTGCCAAGTGGCAGTGCCACCTGGACTTTTAGTGGACACATGGCCCAGTATTATGCTGACACGTGGCATGAGTTGGCATGCCACATCAAGAAGTTCTCTAGTTTGTAATAGGTTTGTATTTTTTCAAGAATGTAAGATCCCCCATTTTCATCCTTTTGAGACCTATTTATAGGTAAATGGTTAGGGGATTAGCCTCTCATTGAATGACATGTGTCATTTAATGAATGGCTTCCCCTTTATGATGTTTCATGGGCTTTTCATGAATTTGGGCCCTAAAAGAGACTTACTCTTTATTTTTGCCTTTTAGGGTTTTTGGGACACATGGCCCAATAATAGAACGACATTTTTCATCCTATGTGTCGAGCCTGTAGCCTGATACGTGAATTAGCATGGTTTTGACATTTGTCGTTCATTGGTTTAGAAAACTTGGTCAATTAGGATTTTGACACATGGTCTATTCATCCTTTGACACGTGGCAGCCCGTAGCTATGCCACATCAATATGTTTTTTGCATTTTTGATTAGATTATTAGTTTTTCTCATACTCTGATAGAATCCTTAATCTTAAATATTCAATCATACTATATTAATTAGGTCAAGCCCAATAATATCTCCTCTTTACCTATTGGCTAGTTTAATGACATAAACCCACTATGAGCTTTTGTCCATAATCAATCTATTATCTTTCATTTTCAATTGACAAAATTGTGGCTTATTATTTTTGTTATTGATATTGTAATTGTTATTATTGTTGTTATTATTTTTATTTCAATTTGTTCACTTTTTTGAACTTAGATTTGAGTTAATTTTAGTTGATTTTGTTTTTGATTCAGTACACTTTCACTTGTGTCACTGGTTATTCAGTATCGAAACTCATGCTATTTACTTCTTTAGTTATCATATTATATTCAAATCACATAACTCATATCTTCATTCACCAAATTTTATGCAATTATGATAGCGTTGATCCAAATTGATTGTACGTGAGTCATCGCCTCATGAGCAACATTACATCTTGTTATTTTTGTATATTGGCCATTAGTCCTATTTGAGGAACAATTTATGTATACAAGTGTATTCATAGCATGAATGAAGGCGATTCTATTTTCATTTCAATTTTTTTTTAGGTTTCATTTATACACGTTCACCAATGAGAATTTTGTAACACTTATATCTTTAATTTTGTAATTGTAAAAATTATAAAAACTTGATATTTTAGTAGAATAATTCATGATGAATCAAACCAGACCCCATATAAACATATTTTTAGTTATATATAAAGTACGAAAAACGGTAAAAGCATGATTAATGAATAATAAATAAAGTGAAAACGTAAAGAATAAATTAAAACGGAATCAGAAGTATATGTTCATCTTTTGACTATTCTTAGGCAATAAGCAATCAATAAGTATCTTCGGTTCTTGACCACTCTCCTTATCCAAAGCCCCCACATCTCAAACCTCAATTTCAATTTCCATTTCATTATCACTATTTCCAGAGGGAGACAATCAACTCAGCATGTCCAAATTTTCCAAGAATATGACGCACTTTACCTTTGCTTACTCTTCTTATTCACCTCTTTCTTCTTTTTCCGTGTTGCATTGGTTTCGTATTCCACCCACTTCCCACCCCTTTAAAGATAAAGTAATTGCTCAAAAGTGATGAAATTATTTTTCATTTTCAATTGACACAATTTTTTTTTTAATGTTTTTTTTGCTTTTTGGGTATTATAAATATCAACTTGGAGTTTCACTTTTCCTTTGTTTTTAGTCATCAAAGTTATGGGTACCAGTGATTGCCCACTTAAGATTCTGGGTTTTTTTTCACCTGTTTTAAAAATTTTTCAATACCCAGAAATATCCTCTTCCATGGACAGAAACTAAGGTTAGTGTTGAAATTATTTTTTGTTTAATTACCTTCTTTAAATTGTATTTTGATGTCAACTTTATTGTTGGGTAATTTAGTTTGCTACTTAATAAGTTGTTTTTAAGACATAAGTTTTTTTGTTTGGCTTTGTTTACTATTTTTGGCTCTATGATAAGAGGATTATGCAAGTGAAGTAATGACGCATAAATGTAGCAAGATTAATCTTTAATCAATATCAATTGCCTTCTAATTTAGGGAAGTGATGAAGGAAGTATAACTTCTACAAATTTGGACAACTTGTTTATGTCCTTTCACAATTTCGAGTGTGATCATTAATAAATATACTGCTAAGCTCATAGCAGACATAGTCTCTTTGTTTCACTTGGATTCTTTTAGCTGATGAAACAAATAAGAGTTACGTTGTAAATTAAAGCTTTCGCATCATGGAGAAATGCAATAATTATGCAGCCTAGCTAATTATGCATTGAAACAACATTCAAAACGGAAGTTACAAGAAAACAAAACCAAAATGGAGGGTGGAGTGTTGGTGACGTAATTAAAATGGTTAATTGCTTGACAGGTTTGGACATGATTATGGTTTTTTGAAATCATGCTTGAAATCGTTGCTATCATGTTCTAATAACTAGCATGCTCGCTATCACTGTAGGTGGACCGTATGAAATGCAATCATGCAGGTATTGTATTGTATTGTGGCTCAATACCTATGCTTAAGATAAGAGGTTTGATAATTGAGTTTAATAAGACTTTACAATATAATATTGATAACTATAAGATCAATGATTGGATATTTAAGCAACATACTTTATTTGAGATGAGTGCTTAGATCAACTATGTTGTTTGCACAGCTTTCCTCTTTTCGGATGCTGGACAATATTTTAATTAAGCTAACTATTATTGGAAAAAGTAAATATTTTTTGCAGTGATGACCTTGCTAATTTTTTTTCCCAAAGGCATTATTGAGGAGCTTTTTTTCGATTATTTTCTTTCCAGCACATAAAGGGACTTTATTATTAACAATAACACTTAATTTGCTTGAAGGTTGCTTTCAGTAACAGCTGTCGTAAATAGATTTGCACGCTCAAAGCTTGGTGTAAGAGTGCTAATGCCATTTCTTTTAGATTAACATGTTAAAAAGACCTGTAATGCTCAAGTCTAGACAAATTGTAGCAATTTTTTTCTTAAGCAGGCTTGATGGGAACAGTTACCTTTTTCCCAAGAGTGTAGTGGAAAATTGTTTAAATTATTAAGTTGCTTTTACATTATGGCTTTTGATCCCACTAAATTTGTTAAACAATGATACAAAGGCCTGCAGTAGCACAGACTAAAAGACCTTCGTAGTTGTCTACGTCGTGAGCGCGTACCTGTAAATGTATATCATGAATCTCCTAATTTGCTTGATGATACGGACTTGTCATAGCTTTTGTGAAATTTCATGTTTGAGTCATTCATGTTTCTTATTTCTCAGGGTTCTAATTAGTTTCTTTTCTTATTTGTTGCAAGCTTAATAAATGGTTTTTAAAATTTATAATATTAGTGTTTTGTGCTCGATCTAGTTGTAGCTCCTGCAGTTATTGTTATATTATTGGCCTAATGGCCTTCATCAAGTTCCTCTTTTTATCTCTGTGATGCATCATTGTAGTAGAGTCCATATACATTATTGAAACTACTTATTAATTGTTGACATGGTTATTGTTGTCAATACAAAACTTGTTTCTATTTTTTTATACGAAGAAACTAACCATGTACATGCAATAATTGTTTGCTTTCCCATTACTGCAGTCACTGCTGTAGATTGAGCTTTTGTACATTGACAAAGCTTTTTTCTTTCTGTTTATCTTTGTCCTTTAGGTTTTGTTCGCTATAAACCTTCTGGTTCCTTCAATCTTTCATGTGTGCAATGTACTGCTCACACTTTGTTTTTATATTGCACCCTGCAGAGTGGCTCTTCTGTTATGAATTAGAAATTCCTAGTTTATTATACGGACAGTTCCAATATGATGTTGCTTTAAAATATAGCAGCTAAACATAAAATAAGATTTTCTTTGTGTTCATTTCGTAATATATGGGCATGAAATTTATGCATATTTAGTGGTCGTTTAGTAGCCTTGCATATTTAGTGTGAGCAGTCAGGGAAATTATAATATCGAGCAAAAAAGTGTGAGCAAAAAAATATTGTGGCTAAATTTAGAAAAAATAATTATGTAGCCTTGTGGATAATTATAAACTAGTGGCATAATTATGAAATTACAATATTATTATAATCCTAGCAGTCAGGGAAATTTCCCTGCAAATTATCATATTATAATTTCATAATTATCAATAAATTTAAGCAAATTATTTGATAAGCCTTCTGATTTTCTTTATCAAATTTAGTTTTTTTTTTCTTTTTTATTTTTTTTGGTGGCTGCAAATTATCAATATCCTATCCTTTCAAAGTTCTTTTCATGCTACGTTTACCTCTATTTTGATGTCATAGTTAAGACATGATAATAATGCCTAATATTAATGCCTTTTCTAAAGTTTTCCTAAAAGATAGTTTGATGCTATTACGACTTAATATAGCTATCATATACACTGGTTATAGAGAGAAGTAGATTGAATGAAATTAAGGTAGATAATTATGATACAAACTATCCTCACTGCACTCTCAACCGCATTACACCCATCAACTAATTAATTAAGTCTACCAATCTACGGAAATCACCGGTGACCATTTAAAAGGGGCTTAACAAAAGAAAACTTAAATCTATGAGTAATATTGTTGCTGGAATTTGGAAGGCTATAGTAAGCTACAAGATTAATTGCTGAATGTTTAATTTATTATGTAGTGATATATCTTGACTTTTCTCTTGCAACCTGTTTTAATCACGTATTGCTGTATTGTGGATACTCATGTTTTCTTATTGCTATTCTATAGTTTCAGTCTTTAGTATTTTATCTTCTATAATTTTTCCCTTAAAAACCACCATCAGTGGCTCAGTGCTGCTGTATTTAAACTAAGTTTTAATATCTGGTGAAGCCACCTTACATCTTCAGTTAATCCCAGACCTTTCTTTTGTTGTGGACATACCATAATATCAGTTGTGGAGACTAGCTACAGACTTAAGATTCACCTTTTTATGGAAAATCTTCTGCCTGGAATTGTAAGCTTCACATTTTGGAGTAATAAGTTTTTTATAGTCAGGGCAATTCTCAATTCTTGTAGCCTTGTGGATTGTGCATGTTTAGTGGTCGTTTTATTGAGCCTTGTTCAAATCAGGAATCCACTTTCTTTAGCTTTTACAAATTGTATCACCTACTTGTGTTGTGGTGTGACATTCCTTTTAGATGGCTAATTGCATGTGTTGTCTTTCAAAGTTTTCTACATAATTGCAGGACATGAGTTCCACCGCAATTCAAGTTACCAATTCTGCAAATATGGGAATATATGACTCTCCTAAAGCTGTGAGCATGTGGAGGGATACCTCAAAAGCGATGATCACTTCAGGTGCAGGTGCTGGTTCGTCATCAAGCGCACAAATGGAGTCTAGACATGATAGCAAGGTGAAAATTGTTTGTTTATGTATTCTATGTATCATATTTTCATTTATTATTAATGAGTTTAGGTTATCTTGTTTCAAAGTCATTCTAAAAGCTTTTTCTGCTTTTTCTACACTCAGTTTGAACATGAGTATGCCTCTCCTGAGATGACAGAACCGTCATTCAATTGTGAAGATGCTGCAAGACTTTCAGAAAAGGTAATATGACGTTCTTTTTGTTTTATGCAAATGATAAACTAGTAAAATCTTCTTTGAAGTTACCAACGCTGTATACAATATGATGAATATTAGAACTAGCATGAAGCAGGAAGTTTGTTGCTCTCCTTTAACTCTGCTATGTACGAATTTCTAGTGAGACTGTTTTGTTCTTAATTACCATAACTTATCCTTATCTCCGGCTATTTGATCCTGTTTCATGTTCTCTACTACACAATGACAAAAGGCAGTTGTTTGTGGTTAGTGTATATTTTTTCTATTTCTCGTAACATCAATTTTGATGCTCTTGCTGTCTTGCATAAGGATCATATTTTGCTTCGCATAGTAGATATATTTATTGGTGTAGGATATAGTTGTAGTGGCTGCGATAACCTGGGTGCAAACTCATCTGCAAAAACAGTATAGTGATAATGTTTCTGAAAATAAAATAATGATAAATTAATTATTTTTAATGTTACCTCGTATATGTTTTGCATTTGTATATATTATTAAAGTTGATCATAGATGATGCATTGGTATGCCAAGCAATATGATTCTATAAAGCTATATTTTAAAAACAAAGGGGCCGGGTATGTAATGTTTAATTTAAAATTTTTCTTTTCTTATTGTGTGAACTTAAATTGTTTACTACATGGAACAATGAAAATCTATTGTGAGGTCCACATGCTCGGTTTTGGAATAATGTAATAATGAAGGCTATAGAATCTGATAATGTAAAATGTGATGCAGATGCAAAGGCGTTTGGCACAGAATCGTGAAGCTGCAAGGAAAAGTCGTTTGAGAAAGAAGGTACAATGGCTTGCATGTTAAGGATTCAGCTGATTGATTCATGTTTGTTCTTTTAGGTGTGATGGTTTCAGATTGTTATGTTCAATTGTACAGGCATATGTTCAGCAGTTAGAAAGTAGCCGTTTGAAGCTCGCCCAATTAGAGCAACAAATTCAGCAAACCAAACAGCAGGTTAGGCTATTAGGAATTAACACCATCAAATCATCAATACTTTATCTCACTCATGACACTGAAGGTCTTTTAAATGGGTTATTACAGACCTCGTCTGTCGGTGCTGCAATGCATCCAAATTTTGGATTCGCTGGACATATGAACACAGGTTTGCTTTTTCCATGAGGGATTTTCTAGTTCATGTGTATAATATGTTAGCCTGATATAGATGTCACTGATTAAAGATTGTCTTTTCGTTTATGCATTTCTTCTCATGTTACTGATTTGACTCAGAAAATATTTAAATGTTCTAATATCAATTTTCAATGGTAAATTAGTGATCTTTCTTGGCAAATATCATATTTATCTTAGTGGTTTTCTTGATCCTAGACATTTACCTATTATCATCAGCTCTTTACAAACTGAATAACAATGTTTAGAATGTTGGTCATTTGCCACAGCCATGTACCATACAATTTGAAATGATGCTAGTCTGATTCACGAATCCATTGTTCTTTATTTCAAGTAGCTGTGTTTCTGATTCCTTTATTTGGTCGTTCACTGCCTGTTAACTTGCAGGACTAGCTGCATTTGAAATGGAATATGGACACTGGGTTGAAGAGCAGAATCGACAAAATAGTGAACTTAGAAATGCTCTGCAAAATAATGTGTCTGATGTTGAGTTACGAATCCTTGTTGATTGTGGGTTGAATCACTATTATAATCTCTTCCGAATTAAAGCAGAAGCAGCAAAGGCTGATGTCTTCTATTTGATGTCTGGTATGTGGAGAACATCTGTTGAGAGGTTCTTCCTCTGGATTGGAGGATTTCGACCATCTGAACTCTTAAACGTAATGTCCTTTTTCCCTTTTTTTTTTCTTAAAAAAAATAATTACTAGTACAGTATTATCTTTATCAGTTTCATTGTTGGAGCAGCACATGCATCTTTTAAGGATGGGGGAGAGGAAGGTAGTGCCTGAACCCCAAATCATAGACTTGAAGGCTATATCAACAGGAAAATAGGATATGTGGTTCTCAGAGCCCAAAATACCGTCACGTCTTATTGACCATAAAGTAGCGATTGAGGAATATAATCAAGCCCTTAATTCATCCTGGGCTTTCCTCTGAAAGAGTTTGCACATGATATTATCTCAATATGTTTAGTAAAAAGTATTATAACTTCCCTTTCTTTCTAACTTATTACATATGTGGAATATTACTTAGGGTATCAATTACATATAAATTATGACTATTAGTTATATTATTGTCATTACTGGTAGATTTTTAATCAAAAGTAGGTTGATTACTTTTTGGTGCTTTTTTGGTATCACTTTACTGTGCCCTTTGAGTGTTTCCTTTAGGTCTACCTAGAAAACCTTCTCTGCCTATTCAATGAGGTTCCAAAAGCTTGCAATGGTGGGATCGCCACTGAAATATTGCCTATTTGGTGTAAGGATGGGGTGTAGGGAGGATTGTTGGTTTTTTTTTTCTTTAGTTATAAATTTTTTGGTAAGGCAAAGGTTAAAATGGGATCAAAAGAGTAGTAATATATATTTTTTTTTTTGTGTGTGTGTGTGTGTCTGAAAGAAAATGAAACTTGCAGGTGTTTATGTGTATGCTTGATGGTTAGAATATCTGTTGCTATTTGTGTGTGATGAATTATTAAATTTGAACATAATGCAGATTATCTTGCCTCAACTTGAGCCTTTGTCCGAACAACAAATGGAGGAAGTTGGTAAGCTGCAATATGCATCTCGACAAGCTGAGGATGCCTTGTCACGAGGGGTTGATAAACTTCAGCAAACTCTAACTCAAATCATGTTTAATGAAGTATCGGGTGTAGAAATGTACGGCATTCAGATGGCCTCTGCATTGGAGAAGTTAGAAGCTATAGAGGGGTTTGTGAACCAGGTAATTTATGTTCTCCTGAATACATAACAACTTCTTAACTTATTAACGATCCTTTGTTGTCAACTTTTCATATGGCAAAATCAAGCGTTTGTTGATTGATGCAAAAATTAAGTACTAATAAACTATCATGATTAGTATGCGAGGTTAATTACATGCACAGAACAACTATTCCTGAAAGTATACACCAGGTTTGGGATATTCTGAATTCTGAAATACCTTATCAGAAACTCATCTGATTTATCTAGAGCATTTGTACTGCAGTTCAGTAATCAATTGTCATGGCTTCTGACTTTAACCATTAATTGCTTCTTAAACTAAGTAGCCTTTAAGCGTGCCATAAATCAATGGATAACGTGTCGTTATGAAGTTGGTGGTGCAAACAACATTGATTATATAAATGAGCATTTTTGCTTTTCCTATTCATTTTTGGTCAATCTAACATCTCAAATTTCTTCTGAACAGGCTGATCATCTACGTGAGCAAACCCTACAACTGATGTCCAGGATCCTCTGGCCACGTCAAGCAGCCCGAGGATTACTGGCATTAGGAGAGTACTTCCATCGTCTGCGTGCACTTAGTACGCTTTGGGCTGCTCGTCCTCGTGATCCTGGCTAATGATTCTGGTCTCGTAGAAGTATAGTTCTTGGTTACTGTCCATGGTTGATTGGCTGATGCCTGCTATCTTCATACATATATTAACTATGGATGTCGTCTTGCTCATCATCTTTTTTTTTTTGCCCTACTTTTCTATCTTCTTCGAAAGGCATTGTTCTATTTTTTGAAATTAAGCTTGTAAATATGCTGTATGGAGTGTGTAGAACGAGGAACAGTGATGTCCTTTGTACAGTGATGTGTTGATCGATGAGGTTTGGTTATAGTATTTGCTGTACAAAATCGATAATTATTGAGAAGGGTGGGGCAGTACTTTGTAACACTTGCGACTGAAAAGTTGAAGATGGATGAGCAGGGATTACTGTTCGAATTCATAAGCTTATCTCTATCAGGGTAAGATGGTTGTATGCTACTTTTTTTTTTTAGGCTTGTGAATCAACCATTGCTAGTAATGTTAAGTCAACTGTATAATTTTCTTTACTATCTCAAATTTATGGGGGCTGTCCAGTTGTGATTTGTTATATGCAATTGTTGGTAAAAAAAATTTCACGGTTGACTCTTGGAAACAAGGCACTCGACATCCAACTGTTTGCACCTGACTACCATAGAAAACAAGGGTCCTTGGGGTTACCAGTTAAAATTTTATAAACTTGCCAACGAAATGCGTTGTAGACTCACTAGCTTGGAGACAGAGTCACACCACAATAAAAAATGCACGAAAACTAGCATAAGCGTTTATCTAAAGCACAAAATTTCCATAGATGCCGGAAACTCTAAAGGAAAGGGGAGCTTCAACACACAAAGGGGATAAGCCAGGCTAGATAATTAAAGAAGACGCAACGAAAGGGATTACCTACAAGGTTTTCTACTTCTATCGGAGTACAAGTAAGTGTTAACAGCAAAACATCAGGAACGCTTAAACTAAGTGCTACAAGTCTACAACTACGATCCAAGAAGAGGGTAGGGCTAAGGCTAGAATTAGACTACGCTAGAGAAATCTAAGAGATGCTTCTTTGTTTGATCGTGTTGTTTTTACAATGAGAGTGAATTCTATATTTATAGAAGTAACGAAACTCGTAACTTCCATGCGCGCGAGGGAAAACATTTGAACTTTTAACTTTATTCTTCAACTTCTTCTTTGGTTTTGGTGTCAAGCAACCGTCATGCACATGCTCTACATTATCTCCCAATAACTTATTGATTGATAACCTCCTTCACTTTATTCAACTTCCATCACCTTATCACCACCTTGACTGATTGTGTCTTCTAATGTTGACCTTGATAAATGGGTTTCGTATCTATAGTTCTATACTTGGGCCTCTGTAGGCTTCTCCATTTGTCCGGAAATTATTGTATGGACCCCTGTCCACCTTCCTCTACATGGTCCCCTATTAAAACGTCAGTGTTTAGATATTGTTTTTTTTTTAATTCTATTTTTCTCCTTTCTCTGTCTTATTTCATTCATTCTCTCTTTTCTGTTTCACTAGTTGGTTCAGCGCGTGCCATGCGCACGGCATCCCAAAATGACAATAAAAGTCGTTTGTATATGGGTTCCATATGTAAATACTCCATGATGAGACAAAATACATTACATGATTCATAACACAATTGAGACAATTGTAAGTTGCATTTTCAGACGACGACGACCACACTTACCGCAACCAAGATACACAATATGATCGATCAAGCAACAAATGGTAATAGCAATTAATTAACAAAGGTAAATGGTCACAAAATCAAACTAATAAACCACAAAACATGAACAAAAACATTGTCCTTTCTACAATCATCGATCAATCTTAATTTGAATTTCATTTAGAATTCTAAATCTGCTTGGAAAAAAAAAAAGAAAAAGTATTGTTGACTAATTGCATTCCTGAATAGATTTTTGCATTGGTTAGTTTGTTCTTGCAACCCTTGCCTTTTTCCACAAACAATTGTGTTGTGTAACGATCATAAAAAGCTATCTATGCAAAAATCTAATTAAATTCGAAAACAATATAAATGAAATTGAAAACAATCTAAATCTAAAAACCATCAAAGACATCCCATATGAACATGAACATGAAGATGAAAATAGACATGAAAATACAATTACTTCATCAACCAAGATATACACTGCTGTGTATAGAGTATAGAGGACCGAGGCTAATGATAAAATTCAAACCTTAATTCATGGGATCACTCTTGTAAAAGATATTAACACATGAGATTACCTTATGCCTAAAAAGAATTATCATAAACCAATGATTTACAAGTAAGATCAAGCTTATTATAAACGACTTTAGCAGCAAGTGGCGGTAGTAAGGAAAACTACTTTCATAGACAAAGAAAAATAGCCATATTGCACCTGAAACTACAATTAAATAACAAAGAAAGAGAAATTTAGATCAAAAATTAGAAAACGAAGTAGCCATATTGCATATATCCATAAATAAAACCCAATAACATGCAGCAAATGACAATGGAGAAAAAAAAAAAAAACAAGAACAAACTATGCAGAGAAACATGTAAGATCAAAAATTAGAAAACGAAGTACAACTCACAAATATGGAGAAATCAACCATCAATCAACAATTTGAAATAGAAAATGAAAATGAAGATTGAAGAAAGTAAAGTTACTACCTTTTCTGCAAGGTGAAGGCTATGACAAATCTGTAAATCTTGATTAAACAAAAAACAAATTAACAATTGAATCAATATATTTAAATTTAATATACTATGAAAAGGAAAAAACAAAAGGGTTTTAATAATAACATAAATGTAACAGTTTTGCAAGAACCCTAGAAACACAACCAAAACTCAGCAAGCAACATAATTTCTTACTCAAATCAAAGTCAATACAATTTCAGCTTTGATAATTCGACTTCCATATGCATACTACACAAATTGTTGAAGTACAAACTGAAAAAGAGAAGATTATCCCCTACTCACTAATTTAACTTGGCAAGTCAGCACTAAGAAGTGATCAACGTCGTCAAAGTCAGCTTATGTGGCACTTTAAGAAGCAATTAATAATTACATAACAACAATAATTTTACAATCATAAATTTACATTACAACAACAAAATCCAAATTAATGCAAATATAAAGACCCCAACATAATGAAAATTTCAGTAGAACTATTCAAAAACATTCACTTAAAACTAAATTCCGATCAAAACATTATGTTTACACTAAATTAAAAGGAACTCAAAAAGTAAAAAAAATAAAGCATAAACTAATTCGAAAAATACCTGAACTATCTCCCATATCCATAGTTTCCGAATAATCCCTTGAATCCATAGTTGATGAGTGGGAAAATTCATATCAGCTTCCTCATATTCACTTCAACACCATATTAAACAATCAAATTAGTAACAACCTAACAAAGAAAAAAAAAGGGACAAAATTCATATCATAATCATATCAATTTCTGATTCTTAAGATCATTGTTCTACAAAATCTTCGTCATTAACTAATTTTAGAGTAGCCGTTTTCAGTCCCCGTATCCATATTCGTTGTATATACCTAAACCAAAAGGTTCAATCACAAGCAAATAATAAATAATTGACAAATCTGAGAATTCATAACCAACATAAAATCATGATATATTGTACAACATACATCAACGATGATTCAATACAATTTTGACTAATGGGGTGAAGTTAAGCAGTCAATATAGTATCATTATAATTTAGGAAAAATTCATAAATATAATCCCAACTATGGGCGTTCACCTAATAAAAGACCGAACTTTGATTAATCCAAAAATGGACCCAACTTTCATGCTTATTTTCCAATTTTGGACCCTCCTGAATTTTAACCTGTAAAACCAAGTAAATCGTGTTAATTATCCGGTTTTTTCTTAACATTTGGAGGTTTCGGGTGGAAGGGATTGTTGCGGTGGTGGTTTCGGGTGCAGTGGTCCTGCTTAAGAAAAACTGGATAATTAGCAAGATTTACTAGATTTTACAAGTTAAAATTTAAGAGGGTTCAAAATTGGAAAATGGGTATGAAAGTTGGGTCCATTTTTGAATTAATCAAAGTTCGGTCTTTTATTAGGTGAACGCCCATAATTGGGATTATTTGTATGAATTTTTCCTATAATTTAATTGAGTGTGTAGTGTATCATATATGAGCAATAGTGGCTAAAGCACTATGAACTAACTAATCATAGGATTAAGCAGTTTTTGTGTGTTTAAAAAAATAGAGGATTGTTTGATGTTATGAATTTGTTTTGTCTGTCTAATGTCAATAATAATGAAAAATGGGTGACTATTAAAGTTGCCCCTTATTTGTTAAATTTCTATAATTATCAATATATGAAGTTTTTCAATTCTCATTCTGAACTTTTATTGTTGTACTTATTCTTAAATGAGCTTATATTGTCATCAATCTATTCTAAACTTTGGTCGCTGCCTCTCTTCATATTTTAGATCCCAACTCTTTATGTAATTGGAATTCTTGCGGTGTAGTTCACCAAAGATTTGGTAATTCCAGCACCACTTTCATTAGGTTAATTTTGAATTTGTGGTCGAAGAGTTGTGTGATGCCAGTGACTATGCAGTTGGAGCAGTTCTAGGCCAAATGAAGGAGAAAGTTCTACATGCCATTTATTATGCCAGCAAGACACTCGATCCAGCTCAAGTTAATTATGCCACTAATAAGATGGAGTTGCTAGTAGTTGTGTATGCACTTGTAAGTTCCGATCACATCTATTAGGCTCGAAAGTAATTGCTCACACTGACCATGTTGCTCTGAAGTACCTCCTAAACAAGCAGGAAGCAAAGCCACGGTTGATCAGATGGATTTTATTGTTGCAAGAATTTGACCTCGAGATTCGTGACAAGAAGGAAACGAAGAATGTAATAGTTGATCATCTATCCAAAATTCGTTTTGAAGATGCAGAGCTTGCACCCATAAATGGCTCCTTCCCCGATGATTACTTACTTTTTGTTGTAGTTAAATCACCATGGTTTGCTGATTTTGCTAATTACATTGTAGGAGGAGTCTTGCCTCCTAATCTTTCATCACAGGAGAAGAAGTGATTTTTACATGATGTTCGGCGATATTTTGGGATGACCCGCATTCGTTTCCATAATGTGATGATGGTCTATACCGAAGATGTGTTCCTGATCGGGAGTTTTATGGGATCTAGAGCCATTGGCACTCATCACCCTATGGAGGTCATGTCGGCCCTTCAAAGACCATGTTCAAGGTATTGCAATATGGATTCTATTAGCCTTCTCTGTTTGAGGATGCTCGAGATTTTGTTTTGTCTTGTGATGCATGCCAAAGGATAGGAAACATTTCCAAAGGTCATGAGATGCCTCAAAATGGGATACTAGAGGTTGAGATTTTCGATGTATGGGGTATTGACTACATGGGCCCATTTCCCTCTTCCAATGGAAATAGGTTCATACTAGTAGACGTAGATTATTTTTCAAAGTGGATGGAAGCCATGGCAACACCCAATGCAGACTCTAATACAATGCTAAGATTGTTCAAACAAGTCATTTTCCCGAGATTTGGAGTTCCTAGAGCTATTATTAGTGATGGGAGATCTCACTTTCATGAGAAGCGACTGAGTAAATTGCTTAAAAAGTATGGAGTTTACCATCGTACCAGGTTAGATTATCACCCACAGACTAGCGGCCAAGTTGAGGTCTCTAATCGGGATATCAAAGCCATCTCAGAGAAGACGGTTGCAAGATCAAGAAAATATTGGAGTAGCAAGCTTCACGATACATTATGGGCATATAAAACGACATTCAAGACACATATCATTACATCTCCTCATCAGTTGGTGTATGGGAAAGCGTGCCATCTACCAGTTGAGCTTGAATACAAGGCTTACTAGGCGTTAAAAGAGCTTAATATGGATGCCAAGCTTGCATGTGAGAAGCGGTTACTTCAGTTGAACGAGTTGGATGAGTTCCGATTAGGAGCCTATGATAGTGCTAAGATATACAAGGAGAAGACTAAGAAATGGCACGACAAGCGAATCATGAGGAAAGAGTTTCAAATTGGCGATTAAGTACTCCTATTCAACTCTAGATTGAAGTTTTTCCCTAGAAAGCTAAGGTCTAGGTGGAGTGGACCTTTCATTGTCACTATGGTAAGCCGGTAAGGATTCATCGAGGTTCAAAATGACAAGGGAGAACGATTCAAGGTCAACAATCATCGCCTCAAACATTACTATGAAGGAGATGTCGTTGGATTAGTTGAGGAAGTTACCTTCTGCTACACACACCCCCTATGAGCTATGAGTTACTATGGTCAAGCTAATGACCTTAAAAAGCGCCTCTCGGGAGGCAACCCGTAAGTAGTTTAATAGTTGTCTTTTCATAGTTTTAGTTTCTTTTAGTTTAGTTATTTTTTTTTAAGCTAGTGAGCGTGAGGGACTAACGACTTTATTGAGTTTCCTGGAGTATTGCAGCTTAGGAGCACTTATATGCTTAGGGGAAAGTGAAAAGGGAAGAAAAGTTCGAGAAAATTAATGAAGTGCAGCGTGTCCGGTTGGCCGGCCACAGTGAAGGGGTTCGAGCGGTTTGAATTATCTTCAAGCGTGCATCATGAATCCCCATACTTAGAAAATTTTTGAAAAACTTTGAAAATCATGAAGGATGCAATTTTCCTGGGTGGCCGGGCGAAACAAGGGGGATTCGGGCTGTTTGAATTATCTCTAGGCGCGCATCACAAATCCCCATACATAGAAAATTTTTGAAAAACATTGAGAATCATGAAGGATGCTGTTCCCGAGTAGCTGGGCGAAACAAGGGGGGTCCGGGCGGTTTGCATTAATACCGGGCACGCATCAGGTTTTCAAGCATTTAGAAAAAATTTCAAGGAAGCTTCAATTGCCCGGGTGGCCGGGCGAATCACGATCGAGACGAGCGAAATGGAAGGGGTTCGGGCGGATTGACAGGCTCGTCAATGCCCTTTTCCTCCTTATTTCTTCTTCGCCCCTCCCTTTTTCCTCACTTCATCTCTATCTTTTTCTCTTTCTTCCTACCTTTACTCTTATTTTCTCTCTCACAAACCCCAATCCTCCATTAATCCTAATTACATTCAAATTTCAAATCCTGATAACTCCCTCATCTCAACTCCAAATCACCTCAAAATTTCACCAAACTTCTTAATTTTACATCCTCTTTCTTCCTCTCACAATTCCAAAAATAATCACCAAAAACGACAAAACCCATACTACCCAAAAACCCTAACTTTCTTCAACAAATCACTAAGATCGTCTCAGCAATGGCATCAAAGAGACAATGGGGGGATTCAAGTGGAGCAGCAAGGAGGAGACAACCACGCCAGAAGCCCATTCCAAGGGACCCCGAGTCCCTATGGTAAGTTTCTCTTCTAATGAACAAAGTGAGAAGTTTCTTAAGCTCAAATAATGCCCCATTATCCTCACTCGTTTTTTAGCTCACACTTTGTTGTATGATCTTGGTATAGCTGAGGAAACTATGGAATGTCTTTAAAACATGGGCATAAAAATATTTTTTTATTATGGATGTGCCGACTTATGCGGATATTATATATGAATTCATGTCTAGTTTTTCCAGGTTGACCAACTAAACCCGCATCGGCCCGTTAAGGGTGTGTCCTTCCGACTTTTCGGGGAGGACCATTATGAAACATTAGTGGACTTTGGTTTTATATTTGATTTAGCTTCACTAGTGGAAAAATACTCTATTAGTATCGTTTTTTGGTAGCTATTAGTATCCTTTTTTGGGGTTACTAATCAACAATTAAAGCTATTAGTATCATGTGTTTCAAATAACGATACTAATAGTGCTAGAAGTTGTAGCTAATATGTACACTATTAGTACATTTTTTGGGGAAAAGCGATACTAATAGTGAATTTTGTTGTTAAAAAAAATAAAACTAAAAATTGCAGGTTTTTATGATAATAAAAATAATATACATCAACACACCAATATTCATTACAATTTTTAAATATTAATTGTGCTAATTTGGTACACAAAAAATTACATATACACAAGTAATCAAAATCAAAATACGTAGTACATAATTCTTCAAAATAGTAAAGCATTTCACACAACACCCTACATCATAGCGGCATCTTGGAAAACCAACACAAGAGCAGCACAGTTGCTAAGCAGCTAATACCGACAGCAACACAAATAGGAGCAAGAGAAGCTCAAAACAGCAACACGAGCAAGAGATAATGTGCATCACTAACATGTAAACCTATAAAACATAAGGTTAATATCAACACCAGCATAGCAGCTAATACTAACGGGAGCAAGGGAAGCTCAATACAGCAACACGAGCAAGAGCTAATGTTCCTCGTCAAGCATAATAAAGGATACCAACATATTAACATATAAAGCATTAAAACCATCACACCATTTTTATAACCCACATTTGACAAAGACAAAACAAAGTGTGATATCTCACAATGGATCTCATTCAATAGGACAAGAAACAATCATATGTTTCTTTGACCCTATAGCTAGTTACCTCCTAATAATAAGGTTAGAACTCAATCATTCAGAACGAAGATAGCTTAAAATAAACGTAAAGCTTAAAATTCATTTGTAATTCATAAACCTAAGAAATTCAATGAGATAGCTTAAAATAAACATAAAGTTATTAATATCTAACTTAAAAAACTTCAACAGAAGAAGTGAACAAACCATCAGCATCTTGAGGAGGACGAGAACCACCCGCAATCTTTCCAGAAGCTTCTGAAGGAGGAAATGTTTGAAAATTTGAATCTATCATTAACCACAAGAATTCAAAAAACAGTAAAAAATTCGAAATCCAAAGACAAAAAATCAATAACAAGAATTTTGAGGTGAAGAATTTCTCTCAAAACATAAAGAGATCAGAGTCTACAAATAATACCTTGAGTAAGCTTTATAGTTGACATTTCTCATTTAATTGCATATACAATTAAGCATTAAACCTATATGATTATAATCAACATTATTATAATTCAAAACTACCCATTCCGTCAAATTATATAAACTCCAACAATCAATATCATAAAATATACAACCGTTGAAGCAAGTTCGAAACTTTCATTTGCAAAATAGAAGAATTCCTCAATAAGGCCTTAAACCTATGATAAAATTAATACTTAATCCACAATAAGGTGAACAAAAACTTTGATTGATTAAATTCAATTTACAGATGAAGAAATTGAAATAACCCCTTGTTGATATCTCAGCAAACCTAAAAATTTATGATACTATAGATGTGAGTCAATATCACAATAAGTACTATATAAGTTTAGAGGCATAATGCTAAGAACAAGACATTCAAACAAGATACCCCTTTTCCTTTTTCGAAGTAATAGATATCACATGGAACTGGGAATAACAATAAGAACAAGAACGGAAGCATAAAGGTGCTCTGTTTTCAGATGCAAGAATAACAGATATTCAAGGAGCAAATAAAAAAAACATATACACTTTGCTGTCAACAAGAAGATAGATGTGCATTAGATCAAATAGATGGAGAAACTGAAAGCGGTGGAGCTTTGAACCTAAATCTTGAAACAAACCAGCATTTAGACGAACGGTCTCAAGATGCTACGAAGAATTATAATGGCTGCAAAATAGAAAATAGTCGAAACAATCATTAAATTGAACAGCTTAATCAATCAGTATTTACTGCATCAATTTTCACATATCTTTCCAACAACCATGAAACCACCTGCAAAAAACTAAATAAATAAATAAATAACCCACCAAAATTTCACCCACATTTTAATCATATATATATATACATATATCATAAATTTCAATTTCTTTATCTAAAGAAAAAGAAAGAAAAGAAAAATTCTCACATCGATCTGACAATTGGCAGCGACAACATGAAGCAAGAATTACGATCATAAAGAGAAAAGTGAAATAAAATGGAAGAATCATCTTCAAACTCGAGTTTAATTAAGAGCGTTTAAACACCCAATGGAGCAGCTTTAAAAACGCCATTTTCATTGTTAGTTGAAGAAACACAGCTCATGTTTTGACCCATAGAACCATTGTTGTTGTGGTGTTGGTTTTTTTTAGGGTGGCGTGAGATTTATGAAATGAGGATCGAGGGATTGATAAAGGAAAGTGAACAACACGAGCAAGAGCTAAATTTCCTCGTCAAACACAAGTCATATAAACATCGCGGTAGACTCCCCAAGTTTCTTAGAATGAGACAAAAACTTAGAGTTCAAACCTCCATTCATAACAACAAAACCTACTACAAACAATACTAGCAAGCATCAACATATAAAATTGCACAAAAAGGAGATGTTAAAGCAAGACAAAATCGAGATTACCCTCAGTGTCAGAATCGTCAATTGTAAGGCAAATGGCTCGCTCAAATTCATTTTAAGCTTCCCGTATTTTACTGCCTTCACTAAAGTGCGAACTAGCAGTTATTAGTGAGCGATAGGTAGTATAGAAAAACAATTATTGTGATAACGATGCGTACTTATATCACAACTATGCCTCCATTTGAGGAACAATTTTCGTAACGTGTCATTTAAAATCACGAGGTCCTAAATTCAACAATTTGAATGGTCGAGTGAATGAAATTACCAAGTAAATGTGCATGGGTCAGCAGATAGTTCTAGTGAATGAATTACGAGCATGATGGCCTTATTGACTGTTACTGACTAATAACCCATGAGTTTAATCAAACAATTCAACACGAGAAATATCCCCTAAGTTTATCATTTTTACACGTTTTTGTATACGTAACTAATAGCCCCTGAGTTCAACATCTCCATTGAGTTTAACTTTCTTTGTTTATAAAAGAAAAGAAAAGAACGGCTTAAATTAAACAATAATTAAAGAAATTTCTGCCTGCAAATTAAAGATTGTAAGACATAGGGTTTGTGGGTGTTTAAAAGAGAGAGAGGGAGAGGGGAAGAGAGTGAGACCATACCGCAAAAGTAAGAACATGGACTATTGTACATTGAGCCTTAAAATTTCCCAAGTTTTTGTAATTAGGACGAAATCATGACCTCAGTAACTGCAAGACTGCATTAATGCACTTCCTACATAAGAAAAACTTGTAGTCAATATTACAAGATATTTTTAGTTAATAAAAGCCTTAAAGAACTATTAGAAAGCAATATTATAGTTAATCAAGACTGAAATTTAATAAAAGCTTCTATTGCGAAGCAAGATTAAGACTAATGCTTTACAAATTCTCACTTGATATTCTTGCCATCGATCTTCCTGCTTGCACATAACTAGGATTGTACGATATTTATCTTTTCTTTTATGTAATGCAAAAAAGTGGCAGCATCTTAAACACAAAGGTTGAGATATAAAGACACCATTCAGGGTTCTTAGTTCAGTTTGAAGGACTCAAACATAGAGATAAAATACTCCTACCAATCTAGATATTCATGCCATGAAATAATCAAAATTATGTTTCCCGTTCGCCCTTCTTTAAGCTGGTAAGATGCTGCTGCTAATAATGTAATACTTTATACATTAAAGTCTCGTTAAAAACCACACTAGAAAGTGTTTTATTGTAAAGATCTTCATTTGTCAATAATTTTATTTGATTGTCCAAACAGAGGAAAACCAAGACGGAATATAATCTAGATTCTAGACCATTAATTAATGGCCTACATAAATTTGTAATTTTATCTTTTCAAAGAAACTAAAATTTTCTCATGTAGAATCCAGGTTTAGATGCATGCCCACAGAATCTAAGAAAATCTTTCTGAAGAGAGTGGCCGCAACTAACAACTCTACTGGCAGCAGCATGGTTTGAAAAGCAGACTTCCAAGAAATTTCCAAAGACGTACAGCCACCAAGCTGCATCAGACATACCAATTCTTCTAGTAGCAGGAGGAAATCAAATTGAGATCAAATTGCTTTGCATTGCTTTACCTTGCTCATAGCTATCTGCATAAAATTTTCTTTTCAAAATCAATAGTAGCTCTATAATCCCAAAATGGAATTCAAAATTAGCATTTAGGAAATTATAGTACACACATATAATACTATATAACTTTGTTTTTAATTCTCGCTCACAGTTGAGTAGCGAAGCAATTACTAAGTCTAGTATTTTCTACACTTATTCATGACATCTTTCTCATTTACTAATTTTTATTCTATATCCATCAAAAATTCAAGGAAAGACTTGGCTAGCTGTCTAAATTAATCCATAGATAATACACTAGTGAGCGAAACACTTAGTTTTAAACCACAACTACAATTATCAACAAATCCACTAAATAGCCAAACCTTCATCTATTCAAGGTTTGTAGCCACATGTACACTAAGGACAAAAATTCACCAAATATCCAAAACATTTACACTCAATTTCAAAATCCTAGAACATTGAATAAAAAAATCAATAAAATCATAAAAACTCCCAAATTAATCTCATTTTCAAATCAACCAAACATTGTACAATCAAAAGAACAAGCACAATATAACAAACAAAACCTAATATTATAACAAAAATGAAAATTCCACACAGAATTAGGTATGCTCAAAACCATAATTCCTTAATTATTATTTTTCCTTTGTCGAGCTTCCTGTCAACCATATACAAAATCAAACCATATATTCAAACCTCAAAATCGGAAGAGAAAGAATGAACAAAAGGTATAAGCCCTAGTTTCGATTTACACCATTAATCAATCAATAAATAAACAAAAAAAAAAAAAAAAAAAAAAAAAAAAAAAAAAAAAAAAAAAAAAAAAAAAACCATAACCCCACCCCACCCCCGCACCCCCCACACACATCACACAGCTCTCGACACCCACTTCCCTCCCCCCCCCATTCGCTCTCCTCAGTCGCCCACCCCCCACCTATTCTCCCCCATACGAACCAACCCCCCACCCCACCCCATGTACTCCCATCATGTCTCCCCCCTCACCCACACACACACCTACCCTACTCAAAAAATATCACATTCGAACTCCTTGCTTGTCATGAATACACACGCCACACCCACGCACCCGACGCGCCCGAAGCAAGCACACCACACCATACAATACCTTTAACCCTCTAGCTTTGAACCCTAACTTCGAATTCACCCGTGCCTTTGGACCGATTGGTGAGTGCGATCGTGGTGTTAGAGTGATGATAGTGTTGGTGGTGACGTCAGCTGAGACAAGATGAGATGATGGATAGACAATGAGGAGATTGAGATTGAGAAGAGAATGAGGGTGAGGTCTGAGAGAGAGTGAAATAACTGAGATCCAATTCGAAAAACGAGTGTGAGAGAATGAAAAGGTCAAAAAGTAGTCGGATGTTTATTAATGATTAGTACGTTTCAACAACAACAGAACTAATGGTTTGGTATTTTTGGACCTTAAAAGTGAAGCATTATATCGTTATAATTTAAAACGATATAATATGTCCATTATTAGTGTCCTTTTATATAAAATGATATAATAGAACATTTTTGGTATCGTTTTTATAGAACGATACTGATGGTAGACATATAATTTGTTTATAATACAGACGATACATTATTGACTTATTAGTATCCTTATTTTCATACGATACTATAATTACCTAATAGTATCCTTTTTCTAGATACGATACTAATTGGGTGTTACAAATGGACATTTTTCCACTAGCATAGCTTGCATGGGTAAAAAGAAAGCTCTAAAAGAATTTAATGATGTGGAATTATGGAATCGATTAACGGGCCAAATTATGGAGGTTGGCAACTAACTCTGCTAATTTGATGCACCAACCTTTGGCACATATGGCACATCGCCTCATGGGATGGATCATATTTGGTCGTAATGAGGCCACAACTGTCATACTAGGGAGATCATGATTACGGGCCAACACTTGTTGCATGGCCTTGCATTAGAGGATTCTCATCATTTGTTAAACATTTGCAAACTCATGTGTAACATTTTTGCAGGATATAATGAGCATGGTAGGCCTATTGTTAATAATATTATTTTTGGGTGGTTGATAACTTTAATTGCTCGTAAATATTGGACTGACTTTGCTACTCATCGTACACCGTACCGGTATTCGATATTGGTTTAGAATATTTTTCAGTTTGTGAGTGGATCAGCTCCATGGAGGCCCGAGATTTAGGTGGTATGTCGGTTCCCACAAGAAATCATTTTGTTTCTTAACCCCAGCTTCATTGGGTTGGCACCTAACCAGGATTCTGGACCATGCCCTTAGTCTCCTCTCTGACAACACCACCGTTGCTAGCCAACAGACATATGCGAGAAGAGAGAGCAAGGACAAGCATCCACTTCTCAACCTTCCACCTCCACCTTCTCAAGGAGCCGGACCTAGTTCTTATTAGCAGGAGAAGGTGATTGGAGGATTGCTATGGGTCAGCTGCAGGATCAGTTCAGCAAGTTCCCGATTCAGCAATAGGAGAGGATGGACCAGTTTGCCACTTTCCAGCAGGATCATAGATTAGCCATGTACCCCATATAGTTTTTTTTTTGCTTTTTGGGTGTGTTTTATTGCTTTCTTAGGATAGTCATATGGTTTGTACTACTTGTTAGAAGTAGGAGTTTACAATGACCAAAAAAAATGTACTGCTTTCATACATTGTTTTTATTGCTTTCCGATTTAGTTAATTCCTTTCCTAGATTTTAGTTGATGAATGATGATGATTGTTTAAATTGATGGATGGTGACTTCCATGTGCCCCGCATTTTCTTAAAATGTTTTTGGTTGATTTGGGCATGCGATGAGCTATGTTTAGGGAATTGCCAACTCGGCCTTGAACTTGATTTAGCTTGAAGCAGTTTCTTATCTGCCATTATATCCAGTGTAGACTAGATGAAGCTAGATAACAGGAGGATTGAGCCACATACATTATTATATGCTTATTCTTTTCTTGTGTGCTAGTTCCTGGTGCTTGTAGGTCCATATTTTGGCTTTTGACTCTAGTAAATTGGCTTTGTATGTTTCTTGTCGCGTATGATAAAAGGATTCATTTCTTTTAGAAGCCTTCAGATGATTCATTCTAAGCATTCATCATAAATTTTCCTTGGTCCTTGTTTTGAGCTTTTAACCTTTCATTTGCATTTTAGCCACTTTACAACCCTTTTTGTTGTGCTTCATGTTTGATATATGCCCAAGTTTGGCTGGGGGAGTGTTGTTCTGTGTTGAATGTGCATTTGATGGAGTTTTGGAGGATGTTGGAATAATGTTTGTTAACATTCAATGGTAGGTTTCACAACAAGGCTTTGTGTTGAGTAGTTTTTGCAATAAAGAATTGAAAAGTATATCTCTTATTTAGCCCAGTTATATTAGTGTGATGATTTTGTCGACATGTCGTTAAGAGTTGTGAACCTAAATATTTTGAAAAAGATGAAAAATTCTGAAATAATGAAAAAAGAACGGAAAAAAATGATGAATTGAAAAATTGAAAAATTGTTGAAAATCAAAAAAGATGAGAAGAAATAAGAAGGCTTGTGAATATGAATTAAAAGTTTTTTGTGTGTGGTGATGTGAATCTCATATGAAATTTGGTTGATGGAGTTGAATGTTGGAGTTGTTGTTGATATTTCAATTTCATATGCGTATAATCCGCAGTTCCACCACACACTATCCCAAATTTATCCACCATCACTAGCCACGTTACAAGCTTAATAAAGACCTTTTTTTATCTGTAGCATGTTTTTGTTCTGTGAAGTGAGTCAATTTCCAAGGCTAGTGAGTATTACTTGCAGTTCAAGTCGACTTTTGCACCACGTTGAGTGATTACCCTCTAACACATGCATGAGGTGTGAGAAGTGGGATTGGGTTTCTCAAATTTCACTAAACATCTTTTGCATTGCATTACATATTGATTTTGGTTGGGAGGTGAGGGTGAGTTACATTGTTTATATGCTCAAACAAAATGTGTGGAGTGACATCTTGTGAGGCTCTAGCTATAGATCTCTATTTCTTGCATGCTTGGCTCTATGATTTTGATTTAAGTGGATGGTGATCATGGGAATTTCGATATATTGGTATAGGAACATACATGCTCGAATTGCTTGAGTCGATGTGTTTTACAAAGCTTTAGGGGTGAAGTCGTCATTTGTTTGATTAGTTTGCTTGAGGACAAGCAAAGGTTTGGCTTGGGGGAATTGGATAAGTGCATTTTGTGGTTGTTATTTGCCCTCATATTATATAGTTTTTGGCTCTAACAAGGCTTCTTTGAGCTTATTCTACTAATTTGGTTGCTTTTAGTGCTTGTGTTTCGGTTTGCTAAGTAATGTTGGAATGGTGCTTTGTATCGATTTTCATGTATTCTTCGGCACTTGATGATTAGTAGAAGACCTTGAATGCTATTAAGAAGCCAAAGGAGAGTCAGGACAGGAATTAGAAGTTAATTGAAGCTAAAGAAGTCGATATTTCTAGTAAACGATCGAGCAAGAAGGCTTCGGGACCTAAAGCTCAATAGCCGGGTAAAGTGTGTTTCGCCTGGTTCGAGGCATTTTGCCTGGGCGGATGCATATTGGTTTTTGGAGGAATTCGACTTGTTTTAGCTTAGTATATATATTTCCCCCTTGTAGCCTCAGTACGTTCTATTCATAATTATTAGGGCTTAAAACTCACTTTCTCTCTCTAGAAAAGTAATCTCTTGTGTTCAATCATTCATTCATTCAATTAGTAAAATTTCAGGTTCCTCTTTAATTTCTTCTCTCTTTTCTTTAATTATGTTTTTGTTTTTGTTTTTGTTTATATTTTTAGTTTTAGTTTTATTGTTTGTTTACTTTTAATTTTTCATGCCCTAGTTTTATGTTTATTTTATTTGTATTTTGATTAGTTTATTAGTTTTATTCAGTTGTTAGTTTAGTTTTCATTAGTGAATTGTTTTCCGTGTTTTTGATTATACGCGAGTAGTTCTTTTTCTAAGACCAGAGGATCCATGGTTTACTTCTATGGTTGTTGATGATTAATAATGTAATTTTTGGTATTTCTGAATTCCTATTATCAGTTTTTATACTTGCAATTGCATTCTGGCCAGGTTTGATTGTTAGTTTGATATTGTCAAAATTGATGCTGAGAGGTAAGATTACCACAATTTGGTCATAGGGATAATAGGACAAACGAGTCTAAGTGAGCGACAGCCATTAGAGGAATTTTCAAGGAGACTAGCTAGATTCGAGAGAATTGGTGAGCCTTAGTTCAGGAAGTCGATAATTTGTAATTAATGTAATTCATTCATTGGTTAGTATGTGGGGAACCGAGTCCTAGGTTTAGTTATTGATATATCTTCGTGTTTAATTTTTCATTTGCAGTTATCAGTCTTTTAGTAGAAATCCAATTAAAGGCCCTTTACAGCATAATAGCTTTTAGAATTAGTAGAATTTCGTTGCTTCCTTGTGAGTTCGACCCCTACTTCTCTATCTAAATTAGTTGGAGTTGTCGGTTATTTTGATAGATATACGACTGTCCCTTTTAGGTTCCAAGTTGTAATAAAGTTTAATTTAATTTGATTTGAAAGTTCTTTTTAGTTCTTATATTGTTTTAAAAGTAAAGAGACTTCTACTATAGTACTTTGATAATAGCCTAGCCGTTAACACGTGTGGCAGTAACACTCGGTTTTTCCTAGTTAAGTAAGAAGTATTTTTATATTATCTATCTTATTTATATTATGTTTTCCAGTAATGCTAGGAGATAGTTAGGAATTCCAAGGGTGTACAAGTGGTTACCAAAGCTTAGTTTTCGAATAAAATAAATTATTTTTTTGGGTACCCTAAGTTTTATTTTGGGAAAAAGAATTTCTATTTTATAAAGGTTACTATAAATGTTGAAAATGTTTCTCAAAAAACAA
>PYUH01000400.1:556146-593972 GCA_016808085.1 Suaeda aralocaspica | reverse complement strand
AAAAAAAAAAAAAAAAAAAAACATCAAAAAGTATAGAAATTAAAACTTAAAATAAACCCCCAATTCGAATCTCTAATTCGAAAAAACATTAACAAATAGAAAACCCAAAAAAAAAAAAAAAATAAATCGAAAACCCCCAACAAACACAATCTAAAACAAAATTCGAACTCCTTTAGTCGAATACAAAAGAAAACCAGAACGAAGAAACAAAATACAATACCTTTAATCCCTATAGCTTTGAACCCTAACTTCGAATTCAAACCGTAGCTTTTGGACCGATTGTGGTGAGCGATGGTGTTGAGAGTGATGATAGTGTTGGTGGTGACGTCAGATGAGAAAGAATGAGATGATGGATAGACAATGAGAGATTGAGATTGAGATTGAGAATGAGGGTGAGAGTCTGAGTGAGAGTGAAATACTGAGATCCAATTCGAAAAACAGAGTGTGAGAGAATGAAAAGGTCAAAAAGTAGTCAGGATGTTTATTAATGATTAGTATCGTTTCAACAACAAAACGATACTAATAGTGTATGGTCATTTTTTGGACCTTCTAAAAGTGAAGCATTAATATCGTTTATATTTAAAACGATATTAATATGTCCATTATTAGTGTCCTTTTATATAAAAATGATACTAATAGAACATTTTTGGTATCGTTTTTATAGAAACGATACTGATGGTAGACATATAATTATTGTTTATAATACAGACGATACATTATTGACTTATTAGTATCCTTTATTTTACATACGATACTATTAATTACCTATTAGTATCCTTTTTTCTAGAAACGATACTAATTGGGTGTTACAAATGGACATTTTTCCACTAGCATAGCTTGCATGGGTAAAAAGAAAGCTCTAAAAGAATTTAATGATGTGGAATTATGGAATCGATTAACGGGCCAAATTATGGAGAGTTGGCAACATAACTCTGCTAATTTGATGCACCAACCTTTGGCACATATGGCACATCGCCTCATGGGATGGATCATATTTGGTCGTAATGAGGCACACACTGTCACTACTAGGGAGATCATGATTACGGGCCAACACTTGTTGCATGGCTCTTGCCTATAGAGGATTCTCATCATTTTGTTAAACATTTGCAAACTCAGTGTAACATTTTTGCAGGTATAAATCGACATGGTAGGCCTATTGTTAATAATATTATTTTTGGGTGGTTTGATAACTTTAATTGCTCGTAAATATTGGACTGACTTTGCTACTCATCGTACACCTGTACCGGTATTCGATATTTGGTTTTAGAATATTTTTCAGTTTGTGAGTGGATCAGCTCCATCGACGGCCGCAGATTTAGGTGGTATGTCGATTACCACAAGAATTCATTTGTTGTTTTTCTTAACCCCAGCTTCATTGGGTTGGCACCTAACCAGGATTCCTGGACCATGCCCTTAGTCTCCTCTTCTGACAACACCACCGTTGCTAGCCAACAGACATATGCGAGAAGAGAGCAAGGACAAGCATCCACTTCTCAACCTTCCACCTCCCACCCTTCTCAAGGAGCCGGACCTAGTTCTTATTATGCAAGAGAAGGTGATTGGAGGACTGCTATGGGTCAGCTGCAGGATCAGTTCAGCAAGTTCCCGATTCAGCAATAGGAGAGGATGGACCAGTTTGCCACTTTCCAGCAGGATCATAGATTAGCCATGTACCCCATATAGTTTTTTTTTTGCTTTTTGGTGTGTTTTTATTGCTTTCTTAGGATAGTCATATGGTTTGTACTACTTGTTAGAAGTAGGAGTTTACATATGACCAAAAAAAATGTACTGCTTTCATACATTAGTTTTTATTGCTTTCCTAGATTTTAGTTAATTCCTTTCCTAGATTTTAGTTGATTGAATGATGATGGATTTGTTTAAATTGAATGGATGGTGACTTCCATGTGCCCCGCATTTTCTTAAAAATGTTTTTGGTTGATTTGGGCATGCGATGAGCTATGTTTAGGGAATTGCCAACTCGGCCTTGAACTTGATTTAGCTTGAAGCAGTTTCTTATCATGCCATTATATCCATGTGTAGACTAGATGATTTAGCTAGACAACAGGAGGATTTGAGCCACATACATTATTATATGCTTATTTCTTTTCTTGTGTGCTTAGTTCCTGGTGCTTGTATGGTCCATATTTTGGCTTTTGACTCTAGTAAATTGGCTTTGGTATGTTTCTTGTCGCGTATGATAAAAGACATTCATTTCTTTTAGAAGCCTTCAGATGATTCAATTCTAAGCATTCCATCATAAATTTTCCCTTGGTCCTTGTTTTGAGCTTTTAACCTTTCATTTGCATTTTAGCCACTTTACAACCCTTTTTTGTTGTGCTTCATTGTTTGATATATGCCCAAGTTTGGCTTGGGGGAGTTGTTGTGCTGTTGAATGTGCATTTGATGGAGTTTTGGAGGATGTTGGAATAAATGTTTGTTAACATTCAATGATAGGTTTCACAACAAGGCTTTGTGTCTGAGCTAGTTTTTGCAATAAAGAATTGAAAAGTTATATCTCTTATTTAGCCCAGTTATATATGTGTGATGATTTTGTCTATTACATGTCGTTAAGAGTTGTGAACCTAAATATTTTGAAAAAGATGAAAAATTCTGAAATAATTGAAAAAGAACGGAAAAAAATGATGAATTGAAAAATTGAAAAATTGTTGAAAATCAAAAAAGATGAGAAGAAATAAGAAGGCTTGTGAATATTGAATTAAAAGTTTTTTTGGTGTGATGTGAATCTCATATGAAATTTGGTTTGATGGAGTTGAATGTTGGAGTTGTTGTTGATATTTTTCAATTTCATATGCGTATAATCCGCATGTTCCACCACACACTATCCCAAATTTATCCTACCCATCACCTAGCCACGTTACAAGCTTAATAAAGACCTTTTTTTATCGGCATTAGCATGTTTTTTGTTCTTGTGAAGTGAGTCAATTGCCAAGGCTAGTGAGTATTACTTGCAGTTCAAGTCGACTTTTGCACCACGTTGAGTGATTACCCTCTAAACACATGCATGAGGTGTGAGAAGTGGGATTGGGTTTCTCAAATTTTCACTTAAACATCTTTTGCATTGCATTACATATTGATTTTGGTTGGGAGGTGAGGGTGAGTTACATTGTTTATATGCTCAACAAAAATGTGTGGAGTGACATCTTGTGAGGCTCTAGCTATAGATCTCTATTTCTTGCATGCTTGGCTCTATGATTTTGATTTAAGTGGATGGTGATCATGGGAATTTCGATATATTGGTATAGGAACATACATGCTCGGAATTGCTTGAGTCGATGTGTTTTACAAAGCTTTAGGGGTGAAGTCGTCATTTGTTTGATTAGTTTGCTTGAGGACAAGCAAAGGTTTGGCTTGGGGGAATTGGATAAGTGCATTTTGTGGTTGTTATTTGCCCTCATATTATATAGTTTTTGGCTCTAACAAGGCTCTTTTGAGCCTTATTCTACTAATTTGGTTGCTTTTAGTGCCTTGTGTTTCGGTTTGCTAAGTAATGCTGGAATTGGTGCTTTTGTATCGATTTTCATGTATTCTTCGGCACTTGATGATTAGTAGAAGACCTTGAATGCTATTAAGAAGCCAAAGGAGAGTCAGGACAGGAATTAGAAGTTAATTGAAGCTAAAGAAGTCGATATTTCTAGTAAACGATCGAGCAAGAAGGCTTCGGGACCTAAAGCTCAATATGCCCGGGTAAAGTGTGTTTCGCCTGGTTCGAGTGCATTTTGCCTGGGCGGATTGCATATTACGCGTTTTTGGAGGAATTCCGACTTGTTTTAGCTTATGTATATATATTTCCCCCTTTGTAGCCTCAGTACGTTCTATTCATAATTATTAGGGCTTAAAACTCACTTTCTCTCTCTAGAAAAGTAATCTCTTGTGTTCAATCATTCATTCATTCAATTAGTAAAATTTCAGGTTCCTCTTTAATTCTTCCTCTCTTGTTCTTTAATTATGTTTTTGTTTTTGTTTTTGTTTATATTTTTAGTTTTAGTTTTATTGTTTGTTTACTTTTAATTTTTCATGCCCTAGTTTTATGTTTTTATTTTATTTAGTATTTTGATTAGTTTATTAGTTTTTATTCATGTTGTTAGTTTTAGTTTTCATTAGTGAATTGTTTTCCGTGTTTTTGATTATACGCGAGTAGTTCTTTTTCTAAGACCAGAGTATCCATGGTTTACTTCTTATGGGTTGTTGATGATTAATTAATGTAATTTTTGGTATTTCTGAATTCCTATTATCAGTTTTTATTACTTGCAATTGCATTCTGGCCAGGTTTGATTGTTAGTTTGATATTGTCAAAATTGATGCTGAGAGGTAAGATTACCACAATTTGGTCATAGGGATAATAGGCAAAACGAGTCTAAGTGAGCGACAGCCATTAGAGGAATTTTCAAGGAGACTAGCTAGATTCGAGAGAATTTGTGAGCCTTAGTTCAGGAAGTCGATAATTTGTTAATTAATCGTAATTCAATTCATTGGTTAGTATGTGGGGAACCGATGTCCTAGGTTTAGTTATTGATATATCTTCGTGTTTAATTTCTTCATTTGCAGTTATCAGTCTTTTAGTAGAAATCCAATTCAAAGGCCCTTTACAGCATAATAGCTTTTTAGAATTAGTAGAATTTCGTTGCTTCCTTGTGGATTCGACCCCTACTTCTCTATCTAAATTAGTTGGAGTTGTCGGTTATTTTTGATAGATATACGACTGTCCCTTTTAGGTTCCAAGTTGTAATATAAAGCTTTAATTTAATTTGATTTGAAAGTTCTTTTTAGTTCTTATATTGTTTTTAAAAGTAAGAAGACTTCTACTATAGTACTTTGATAATAGCCTTAGCCGTTATCACGGTGGCAGTAACACTTCGGTTTTTCCTAGTTAAGTAAGAAGTATTTTTATCATTTTATCTATCTTATTTATATTATGTTTTCCAGTAATAGCTAGGAGATAGTTAGGAAATTCCAAGGTGTTACAAAGTGGTTACCAAAGCTTAGTTTTCGAAATAAAATAAATTATTATTTTTTGGGTACCCTAAGTTTTATTTTGGGAAAAAGAAATTTCTTATTTTATAAGGTTACTATAAATTGAAAATTTCTAAAAACAATAGTTTCCAAAAATAGAAAGTTTTGAAAAACAAAAAGTTTTAATTACTTACATGTGCAGGTATGCAAAGAGTTAAGGTATGTTATTATGTGTTATTGCTTTCATAACATGTGATGAGATTGGGTAGGAAGTTTGAGCATTTAGGATAGCTTTTATTTCTTTTCTTCATGCATTTAAGTGAAGTTTTGAAAAGTGTGTTGTTTACGTGGATAGTTATGTGTAGAATAAATTGTTTCTTGGTCACCAAACCTTTCTTGTGGTGGAATTGTTTATTGTGGTTTTGTTGTGTTGGGATAGACGGCCCATTAGTTTTAAGTGATGTCATTGCAAGATGTTAGTACCTACTAAGGAGACCTAGATGGGAAGTTAGGAGGAAAAGGAATATGAGATTCCATGTCAGTATGTGTGGAAGATTCATTTCTTTTATTCATACATGAGTTTGGTGCTGAACCAAAGGGAGTGGGATCAACCTGGTCATGTGTCTACCTTGATTGTGAGTTGTTTGCCAGACCATCCGCCTTACTTGGTGATAAAGGCAAAGTTTGATGATTTTCATTTTGTTGGAGGACTTCAAAATTTTGCTAAGTATAGGGACCGAAATGGTTAATGGGGTTGTAATTGGAGGTACTTAGAAGACTATACTCAAAAGAAAGAGCAGGAGCTTCTACAGTCTAATTCAGGTAAGGAGTCCCCACCCACACCAATCCCTAATGATCAAGAAGATACTGTGATGAATGGAAATGAAGCTAATTCAGGTTCTAGGTTGTGATGTAACACCCCGGAATTTTCAAACTTCCTGATCTAGTTTTTCTGAAAAACATATTATAAATATTAAAGAATAATAATTATTAAAACTCCTAAATAATTAGGAAATAACAAAGCATTACCGCCACCGTAATAACTGCTAAGGCATATATCGAAGTACTACAGCGGAAATCTTTAAAAACCAAAACTAATTTAAAAACTTAAAGCTCGAAAATAATCTCAACCTAAAACCAAACAAAACCAAAAAACAAAACCAACTTAAAACTTTATTACACTTCGAAACCATATTAATGGCCCTTCAAAACCAAAAACTTTAAATATCGGAAATAAAAACAACATCCAGCGGTGGTTAATTAAATCCATAAGAAATTAAAATTAGTACAACTGTGTACAAAGTCATCTCCAAAATCCTTGTTAAGAAACTACGAAGACTACAATGCAAGCACTCTCACTTCAGCCCAACGTGAATGACTTATGCCCACTTGTACCTGTAGCTTTACTTATTCTAGACAACTACTCGCCAACAATTGGGTCATCGTAGGGCCAAGTCCAAGATAAAGACATGCATACAAAACAAACAGCCAGCAAAGCTGAGTAGATAACTACTAAAGACTATACAACATGAACAAAATAAAATAAAAGTAAAACATATATACATCTTACCATTGACAACTCTTCACCAATGTATAGACTCAACTTAAACCAATTAATTATTATATTTAAGCTTTGAATTTCGCATCGAACGAGTTTCCTTTCCTTCAAAATCGCCCTATTGGGCACCAACTTGGGAGCAACTCCAAGAAGGTATTACCTATGTCACATAAAGTGACGGAATTCCAGCGCATTAAAAATATAAAATTAAAGAGTAAAACGTCTTGTACTCCAACTAGAAGTCATAGATCACTGTTCCACACCACTCCACCCATTGTTCAAACTCAAGGTATATACGTTCCAAGAGTTTTGGAGCAAATCCTCTTCCACTTTACGTGATTAACCGGTTTAACAATATTATGTCCCACACATAACAACACATATATAAAAGCATGCATACAATCACACAAGCCATATTGATTATCTTCGATTTAAAGTGATTCTAAGAACAATTTTGTGAGTCCTTCAATTAAACTAAACTTTCTTTACCACACATTAACTGTGAGTGGCTAACTATTTACCTATTTCCTTGACCACACATCAAAATGTGAGTGGCAACATGGATAAAAATATTTGCTCATTAACTTCATTAATTATGTGAATAAAAATTCACAAACTACTTTCCTTATTGATTAAGCAACTAATCAACTTAAATAACTTCCTTTCTTCTTCAATAAGCTATTGGCCAAATTTAAACTAGTTATAACACTCCAACTCGAGCTTGAGATTTTATATTACTATAGATGTGGAGTGTCAAAACAAGATAAACTCATGCCCTCTCCTAGATACCATACAGGAAGCTCGTAATCCCAAAAGTAACAGCAATGAGTCGTAAGTCGAGTGGCATAAACAAAGCTGTTAGGTACGCCCCCTAGGTCCACCCAAAGATGGAGTTGAACCTTCGGAGACTCATAGAAAACAAAGTCATCAAAACATGAAAGATGAAAAGAAATGTAATAATAAGGGCATCCATACATACCTCCCCTAAATGAAGCTTCTGGATGATCTGACGAGCCTTGTTGTCCCCTTTGATCCATCTGCCACCCCTACAGCTCTCTGAGGAAGCAAGGATAGGGTGAATACGCTCCTTACGACGAGGAGGAGCTAATCGAGGAAAATACTCAAAGGCCCAGAACTGCAAAATGCAAAAGGGTGAAACCAAATAAACAGAAATAATTACTCGATCAAGAAAACAAAAACAAGTCATTACCTCAATAATTCTCCAAAAGGAGGCAACGCCAATGGCCACAAAGCCATCCACCTGAAGGCAGGTTCTCCTCATAGCCCGAAGAAGGGAGGCGTATCCCAAACCGCCCCAATCTTAATCCTTGATCTTAGAAAGGTCAGCGAAAGCCAGAAGGTAGCGAAGTTGACAACGATGAGCACCCTTGTTGGCAGTCAAGGCACTAGAAATGAGAAGGATAAGAAGAATACGGACTTTTGATTCCCTTCCGCAAGCTCACACTAATCACGAACTTCCCACTACCTATTTACTCACAAATAGGTCCNTAAAGAGTAAAACGTCTTGTACTCCAACTAGAAGTCATAGATCACTGTTCCACACCACTCCACCCATTGTTCAAACTCAAGGTATATACGTTCCAAGAGTTTTGGAGCAAATCCTCTTCCACTTTACGTGATTAACCGGTTTAACAATATTATGTCCCACACATAACAACACATATATAAAAGCATGCATACAATCACACAAGCCATATTGATTATCTTCGATTTAAAGTGATTCTAAGAACAATTTTGTGAGTCCTTCAATTAAACTAAACTTTCTTTACCACACATTAACTGTGAGTGGCTAACTATTTACCTATTTCCTTGACCACACATCAAAATGTGAGTGGCAACATGGATAAAAATATTTGCTCATTAACTTCATTAATTATGTGAATAAAAATTCACAAACTACTTTCCTTATTGATTAAGCAACTAATCAACTTAAATAACTTCCTTTCTTCTTCAATAAGCTATTGGCCAAATTTAAACTAGTTATAACACTCCAACTCGAGCTTGAGATTTTATATTACTATAGATGTGGAGTGTCAAAACAAGATAAACTCATGCCCTCTCCTAGATACCATACAGGAAGCTCGTAATCCCAAAAGTAACAGCAATGAGTCGTAAGTCGAGTGGCATAAACAAAGCTGTTAGGTACGCCCCCTAGGTCCACCCAAAGATGGAGTTGAACCTTCGGAGACTCATAGAAAACAAAGTCATCAAAACATGAAAGATGAAAAGAAATGTAATAATAAGGGCATCCATACATACCTCCCCTAAATGAAGCTTCTGGATGATCTGACGAGCCTTGTTGTCCCCTTTGATCCATCTGCCACCCCTACAGCTCTCTGAGGAAGCAAGGATAGGGTGAATACGCTCCTTACGACGAGGAGGAGCTAATCGAGGAAAATACTCAAAGGCCCAGAACTGCAAAATGCAAAAGGGTGAAACCAAATAAACAGAAATAATTACTCGATCAAGAAAACAAAAACAAGTCATTACCTCAATAATTCTCCAAAAGGAGGCAACGCCAATGGCCACAAAGCCATCCACCTGAAGGCAGGTTCTCCTCATAGCCCGAAGAAGGGAGGCGTATCCCAAACCGCCCCAATCTTAATCCTTGATCTTAGAAAGGTCAGCGAAAGCCAGAAGGTAGCGAAGTTGACAACGATGAGCACCCTTGTTGGCAGTCAAGGCACTAGAAATGAGAAGGATAAGAAGAATACGGACTTTTGATTCCCTTCCGCAAGCTCACACTAATCACGAACTTCCCACTACCTATTTACTCACAAATAGGTCCTAGGAGCTCCTTGGAAATGGAGTGAATTGGGGTAAGATCATTTTTGGTCACAACAATGGAAGAAGAAAAAGGGAGGCCAGTAAGAATAGAGAAAGCAAATGGGGTGATGGTCATCTCGCCCCAAGGGAAGTGAAAAGAATTAGTGGTATCCCACCACCACTATAAGAGGTTAAGAGTCAACACATGCGAGCTTTTAACTGTCTCGAGAGCCTCTAAACACAGGATGAAATCATCAAAACCACATCCTGAAGCAGAGTATGGAGGTCACGATCATGTTGTTTCTTAAGAGCGGCGTAACCATCCAAGAAGGGCCTCATTAATCCATATGATGTTAAATAATGATCGTCCTATTCCCAAGAGCACAAATCAAAAAAAAAAAAAAAAAAAAAAAAAGAAAAAGGGAGAAACTTTTATCACACACGTGACCTTGTAAAGGACTGTCACAAATATGTTGAGGTTGATCAAAGTCTAGAACCTCAGGTTTCCATTGTTGAGGCTTCCATAAGTTTCTTTTGGAAGACACTTGCCGTACATCATCAGCTTCCGGAAAAATCTCGAACTCTGAGTCAGACCTGCAAGTTCGAACACGATATTTATAAATTCCGGCAGCATAACGGCTGTACATGAACTTTAACATTTCCATGATCCCAAGGATGACGGAACAACAGGGGCTAAGGTAAACAACGTGGCTTCAATAATATCAATGATGAGATTTTGGCGAAAACGAACACTTTTAGAAACTTAAAATCTAATTTTGAACTAAAATTAGAAAGTTGAGTTCTCGTTCTAGCTTGCATGAATCAAGTGAGTTAATGATCATCTACGTCATTAAATTAACTTATGTTAAATATGTAGATTAATAATCATTCCTTTAATTCGTATGAACTATGCGAATCGATATTCATATTCGCCACTAAACTAACCTATATGGATATGCGTTATCTACATCGATATTAGTTTGTATGAAATATACAAATTAAGTCATGGTCAAGTCGAGGAATTTTCAAACAAAAACTCAACTATTGCAAACGTGCATGGGAAAATGAAAATAAAAACCCTAGTAATTTCATGAACCAACATGGCAAAAAAATATGAATTTTAAAAAACTGCAAGAAAAGACGATTTAAGTTAAACTAACTTACATCATAATAAGCAAAACGTGCAAAACAAATCTTTAAGCTTCAATTATGTGAAGAATGTTGAATTTTTTTGGAGTTTTGTGGGCTTTGTGCGAGCAAGAGGGGCGAACAAAAACAAGACAACAAGAAAAAGATAAGAAATTAAAAAAAATGAGGCAACCTTATATACAAAACACAAGGACACAAGCATACGAGCCCGCGCGAAACCCTAAAGCCCATGAGCGAGCCCCGTAGCTGCAACGGGGGCCACGTTGCACTATGGGGCTTTGTTTCGACACTCGTTGGGTCCTTCGCGGGGCCCACGTTACACTACGGGGCTTTGTTTCGACCTCCGAGCAAGACTCACCTCCAAATTTCCGATAATTTTTACAACATGTGTCGACTAAAATTACCAAAATGCCCCTGAAAGTCAACTCAGGTTGAAATTACCAATATGCCCCTAAAAGTAAACTCAAATCAAAATTTCCGAAACGCCCTTGAAAAGCAACTCAAGTTTAAATTACCAAAATGCCCTTGAAAGCCAAATCAGGTCAACACAACAAAAGACGTCAAATCTATACGTCACATTTCCTGATGAAAATTATCTACAACATTTCCCTACGGCCGAACCGAGCCTAAAGTGGAAATCCTTATCTCCAAGCATCGTCAGACGATCAACAATCATCTATATTATCTCCCTACGGCCAAGCCGATCCTAAAGTGGAAATACTCATCTTTAAGCATTGCCAGACAATCAACAAATCATCTTTAACATTTCCCTACAGTTGAGCCGAGCCTAATGTGGAAATACTCATATTCAAACATCATCTATGACATTTCCCTACAGCCAAGCCCAACCTAAAGTGGAAATATATGTATATTACATCGTCAGACGATTAATTTCAACAAACAGCTAGTCACCGGATTGTACGGAGGTCTACCCAGAGCCTCCTATACGATCACACAACATTTGAAGGAGACTACCATTCTCAAGAAATGTAGCACTTTCCGAGAACCTATCATCATGGTGTAGGTAAAACTAACCTTTATTTTGTAGTATCGAATACTTTGACTTTTGTCTTAGGAGGCTGATCGTCTCTACAGATTCAGTTAAAGCGGGGGCTAACTATAGACACCTACATTTGGTCCCATCCGAAGGCTAATGATTAACGTTTAGCACATCGCAACAAGTCCGGTCTTCGTTAATTGAATGCTTGAAAATTGAATGAGCTGTCGCTGGAAATAGCCGATAATAAGTTCCGATGGCTGAGCCGTATATAAAAATGTTTTATTTCAAAACATATCATTTCATAAATAAGCGACTCAGCCACGTATGCCAAGTAATCCGGAATATTCCGTATGACGTAAAGCAACTTTAGGCAAACGAAGCAAAATCAGGAAATAATATCAAGAATATGGAAAAGACGACAAGAGTTGAGTCCCGGGCCTCAAGCGCTCAGCGCGGGCGCCTAGATCGCTCGCTGAGCGACTAGATGCTCGGTGGGCGCTAGGACGCACAAGCAAGCGTCAAGGCTCTATAAAAAGGCACATCACCATTCTTCCATATTCAACTAAAATCATTCACTACTCAAAAAGTCATACACACTCTCTTTCTAACTTCTCTCTCTAAAAACCTCTTAAACAATTCTTCAACTTCAATCCAGAAAAAACGTGCTGAAAGCATTTAAAGGAAATCGTTTGACGATCGCACGAAAGGTACTTCAAATGAAGCCGAAAGCATCAGCTACATCGTCCTAAGCTCTCTAAATCTAGATTTATGTGATTATCGTATTCTTCGAAAATCGACATGCTTAAACTAATTCATGAAATATAGACTAATCATGGCTTGGTTTCCCATGCTTAGCTACAAGACCAGAAAAGCATGCTATCACATAACGCAAAGGTAAACCAGGTAATAAGGCTTAAGGTCCTCAATATTGACTAATATTAAAGCGGTCACCCTCACATGTTACTAGATTCTATGTGTGCATTAATCAAAACCCGCATAGCAATGTTTCTATGTGTTCTTAGGGCTAATACGGAAATATCTATGATATAATTGGATATTATGATTGTGAAATTACACATGAGACCAAATAGAGGCGCTATACGTGGGGGAGCATTGTGAACTACTCTCGTCCTTACCCTCGTCCCTGAATCCACGGATATGAGACCTTCTTATCCTTAGCTGTCAATTTGCCTTCGGGCTAGACCTAATGGGATTCCGTGAGCTCCTGAAAAGACCACAGTGGCTAGATCGACCTAATGGGATTCCGTGAGTTTCCTTAATTGTTTTAAAACAAGGACACAAAAGTAATTTCGAACCTTAAGGGTATATTCGTAATTTCACCTAAACCTAATTTGGGCCTATAAATACCCCATTAAATGAGAATTTTTTTATTTGATTCGAGATTTTATGTTTTAGGATTTGATGTGAATTTTTGTATAAGTAAAAACTCACAAGGGGGATAGAACTAAAATCACGAATTTCTAAAGGCTAAGCCACCAAAACTCATGATTTTAGGTTGATCAACTAGTCTTTGATTAAAGCCTAAGCACCCTGAAAGCCAATAATTAATCCACACAAAATAGTATAAAGGATTCACCACCATCTCTCTATTTTTCGGATTTTCAAGTAAATCAAACAAAAACTTTTTTCGTTAAACTCAAACTTAAATTTTACAACCTAATGTTGAGTATATTTATAGAAATAATCATCAACTAAAAATCCTAAAAAAGAAGCTAAGAAACACATGAAAACAAGATAAAAATTCGGTACTTGTGCGACTTGCACAAGTTGCATAACAAACTAAAGATAAGATTGCCACATCATCATGCAACTTGCTCTTATCTTTACAACAACTTCTAACTAACTCTAACTAGCTAGATTTTATCCTAACAAACTTCCGAACAAACTAATAAAAAAAATAATTATCAAATTACAATCTAAAACACACAAAAAATCCAAGAGCCCAATGCTCCAAGAAATCGCGCAAAAACTTGCCACATTCCATCGTTCATTTTCGCGCAAATTTCAAGAAGTGCTTCAAATCTTCAAGAAACCTTTCAAGATCCAATCATTTAATCAAGAAACTTTCAAGAAGCTATTTCCCGTGTCTTCAAGGTTGAAAATGATGATCAAGACTCCAAAAGAAACAAAAGACTAAATGCCTGAAATGATAAAAACCCTAGCAAATGCAGTGGGAAAAAACCCATAGGGAAAACCAACTCATTCCCCTAATTCCACCATTCTTTCCTTGATTTGCATGCCACCATAAGTGTGTGTGATCATGCACACGCAAACCCCAACTCTTTATGCACCAATATGGCTTGTATACCCATAAGCAATCAGTTCACCAATGGTTGCATCCTTACTACTAACATACAAACTTTCGAAGTTGTGATCAATATTTGTATTGCTATTCACAGTTTTATCATCCTCCCCTTCTTCAAAAGAGTTTGACCTCAAACTTTGAAGTTTCTCATCAGGAATATATGGAGATAAATCACTTATATTGAAAGTAGCATGAACTCCATAATCTTCAGATAACTCTAGCTGATAAGCATTTTCACCAACTTTCTTCAGTATTTTGAATGGACCATCACACCTAGGCATCAATTTGTTTTTCGTCTGCTTAGGAAATCGTTCCTTCCTCAGGTGTAGCCAAAATAAATTGCCTTCCTAATAGCCACGTTGGTTCCTGTGCTTATCTGCGCGAGCCTTGTACTAGTCATTCACCTTTTCAATCCTTGCTCTAACCTGTGCATGTAATTTATGCATACATTGAATTTATGCTAAAGTATCCTTATGAACTAACTCACCTTTAGGAATACCAATGAAATCAATGGGTAGCTTGGGATTGACTCCATATAAAACATCAAAGGGTGAATGTTTAGTTCCATAAGTAGGTGATCTGTTATAAGCAAACTCAGCATGCGCCAATTTCAAGTCCCAATCCTTTTGAGTTTTGCTAACCAATCCATGCAGTAATACTCCTAGGGTCCTGTTCGTCACTTTAGTCTGCCCATCAGTTTTGTGGATGATATGAAGTACTAAAGAGCTATTTCGTTCCAACCAGCTTCCACAGTGATTTCCAAAAGTAACTCATGAATTTTGAATCTCTGTCACTAACAATGGTTTTAGGCACTCCATGTAATCTCATCACATCCCTAAAGTATAGCTCTACAACATTAACAGCATCACCAGTCTTATGTCAAGGGGTGAAATGCGCCATTTTCAAAAACCTGTCCACCACCACCATAATAGAGTCTTTGTTGTGTGCAGTTCTAGGAAAACCAACAATGGAAATCCATTAATACATCTTCCCAAGGACCTTTAGGAACTGGCAATGGTGTATATAAACCCTGATGAAACGTTGTTCTGACATATAGCACTGAACAGGCTATCGCACACCTCTCAAAAATAACCGAACAACTCTAACTAATATAGCTAGGGAAGTAGGGATCGAATCCTCAGGGAAGCTATTAAATTCTACTAGTTCTAAAAAGCTTAAAGCGTGTAAGGGGCCTTGGAGGAAATTCCGGTAAATAGTTTCTAAAACTAAGAAGACTAAGAATTGAAACTAAGGAAATGACGGGAAATTATCGATTAAACTCTATTATTAGAAACCCAGGGCTATCGGTTCACTATGATCAATCAACAAACTCAATTAACGCTCACTAATCAATTCATTGGCATTCATTGAACTAGCACTAGTGGAAAAAATGACATTTGCTCCGGTCAAAACCCCCTTTTTTGCTCCGGTTTTGGACCGGAGTATACCTAGGAGGAGCAATAAGTATGTTTCCCACCAAAAAAGTGATTTTTTGCTCCGGTTGTTTACACAACCGGAGCAATACGTATGTTTCCCATAAAAAAAAGTGTGTTTCCCACAAAAAAAAATGACTTTTTGCTCCGGTCATTTAAATAACCGGAGCAAAAAGTACCCTAAAAAAACAAAAAAAAAAAATAAATTTTTTTTTTTTTGCTTTTTTGATGCTAAAAATGACTCATTACATATAGCCTATAAAATAGCCTATAAAATGTGTGTAAGCTTGCACTCAGCAATCCAATTTTGGACAAAGTAGCCTATAAAATCTCAACTATTCAAAAACACAACCAAACAAACCTATACAAAGGAAACAAAAAGACCAAAATCAGCTTGTAATCAAGATGGTGGTCTCAAGTCCCAACTGATATTCTCGCTTGTAATCATAACTGCATCAAACTATAGACAGTCTTAGATGAGATGCAAATAAGTTCAACATGTTTCTTCTAACAAATGTATCCTGACCTTATGTAGCACAGTTTTTCTTTGATTTGTTGGACAGTTTCAAATCAGCATCCCTGTTCATGGCATACCTTCAAGAAAAAAAATCAAAAGTCAACCAAATTAGGAAACAAAGACCCAAAGGATAAAAATTTTAAAAAGAAAAGCAACATGGATTGTACTAGCGCATAGCAAATAGAACTGAGTCTCACCCTCATCGTGTAAGTAAATCCACAAGGTAAGATGTTACATGCCTGCTTGCCATATTCATTCGCTTTGTAAGATGTGGGAATGATTAACCATCAACAACAGGAACCTGGAAAGAAAATATTATGTGAACCTTCAATTATTATTGACCTACACGAGAACAAGATCTTGTGTTGTAATGTATGTCTTTCATCCAGCTATATACCACTACCATTATTAATCACATATTGCTTCAAAACAGGCAAATAATGCACAAAAACAGTAACAAATCCTGAATTAATTCAGCCTTACTGATAAAATAGGAGATCTATGTTCAATTTACACATAAAAAGATTGATTATGCTGAAATAAAGGCCCAGCTAAATCAGTCCAGCTCCTTGTAGCACAGATTTGACTAAGTCCCTAATTATAGCAACATTGAAGCTCAAACTGAAGATAGGATCGATCTTTTAGTTAATTAGTTATTCTCATGTTTATGATCAAAACCACCACCAAAATCAATACCGAATCAGAAAATTATAGCTTGTGAGATCATAATATGCATAATGTTTCGAAAAACGTAAGCTAGGACAACACAAGCGACAAATAATCACAAAAAACAATAATATGTATCAAATATACTCAAGGTTTGTACCAATGTATAATAGCACTTAAATTGCTGCAACTAAAGAATGTAATTAGTGTAACATGCTGAGAACCATTTGCAACCCCTATGCAGATATTACTGCTGAGAACAACAAAAAAAGAGAGGTCATGTTTAAGAAAATTTACCACATGGGTAACACCATCTCCAGAATCAATGACTAGTCCCGTGAGCAAGCCTACAAAAATTTAGCTGTTAAAATAGCTGCAAAAATTTTTATTTTCGGTTCTTAAGAATCTGCAGTTACTTCAAATACACGTAACATAAAGCAGAGCTACAGACTTACAGCACCTTGAGCATATAAGGTTAGAACTGCTTGGATTTGGATAAAAACACCAGAAAAGTTGTACCTCTCAAACATTGTCTCAACCTATATTTTATGATACAATCATTATTCTTTGTCTCCACTCTATAATTCAAATCAAGACATACACGTTTAACCAACTCGGAACAAAAAGGGTGCACATACCATTCGCTCACGATTTTTGGGGGGATTTAATGGGGGATCAGTCAGCAAAATCTTACAATCAGTAGGATCTACCTGCCAAAGATAGCAACAGAACAACGACAAAATCAACAAGACTAGAGATAAATTAATTTTATGAGCCCTTCCAAAAACAAAATAAAGATACAAATCTCACCTTCAGCTCATTGAAGAATGCATAGTCCCATATATGACACATATCATCCCAATTTTGAATAATACCATTGTTGACGGGGTAAGTTATATCTAATTGATTTCGCAAATTCGCACAAGCCTCTCCAACAACAATGTCCTGCATTATGGATCCATAAACCCTTACAACAAGATATAATTAAGCAACAAACTAACAGTCCAACGACGAAAAAAAAAAGCTTTCTTTGCATATTTTCATAAAGAAGAAAATTCACTTGCCTAGACTTAAAAAAACCCCACCTTCAATTCTTGTTCCATGAATGATTCCTCGTATCGTAGCATTAGCTTTCCCACAACACAAGGGAAGACCGACGTCGGAAAATTTTCTCCAGCAAATCCATACTTAACATACTACAAGAATACAATGAGTAATTGTCAACACTTAAGTTTTTTCTAAATTTCTAACAAAAAAAAAATCAATAAAACTAAANAATCAATAAAGCTAAACATCACATAAAAAATGAACAATAAATTTGTAGTATACTTCTGTAAATGCCATCATCATATATTAAAGCAAAATTTTAAGTTTTTAACTAAAAACAATTCTCAAATTACCATATACTATGAAATAATTTTGTCCATAAATGGTAGAATTTGCTTTAAAGGTCGAACCCCTAAAACCTATATCAAAATTCTAAGCAATGCAAATAGTATATATCATTGATTGTTCATGAAAACTGATTAAATTAACATCAAAAACTAAAAATCAGAAATTTATGAAGATCAAAGAGGACTTTATAAGCTTGTAATGTAGGGGCAGGGTGAAGGGTAAGATAAATTTGGGATAATGTGGCTGAAAATGCGGCGTATACGCATATAAAACATCGGAGACTCACCAACACATCATACAATAATATCAATGTCTCCCATCCAACCAAATCAAACCAAACTTTTAAATTTTCATTCACTTCACACCTTTATTTTCATTCAAAGCACAAATATAAACCAAATTCAAGCTTTTCATTCATCCACTTCAATTTCAACTTGTTTTTCTTCCTTTTTTTTCAATTTTTTTTCTTTCAGTTTCATTGCTTTTTTTTTCTCTTTTTTTTTTCTTCATTTCACGTTAGTTTCACGACTCTTAATAGTTAGCCATTAAGACCAAACCATCACACGTACATAACTGGACTCCAAATCACATTTACGAACCAACCCATTGTGTTTTAAAACACAATTCCAATCATTGGTACGCAGAGCCTTAATGTGAAACTTATAGAACCTCCTGTACATCAAAAATTCATAATTTCACCAAATCCTCCAGATACACCGTCACAACAATCAACAACCACAACAAACCACAATATGACTCCCCCAAGCCAAGCTTGGGCATACAACATGTTACCAAACACCAAGGCCAAATAGGGTTGTAATGCGGTTAAATTTTGTGAGGGATATAGGCTTAAGAAATCATAGGATCAAGGGGAAAAAGTGTTCAGCATGAAAATCCGAATGATGTATTGAAAGCTCTAGAAAACAAATGAATGCCTCTTATCATGCGCAACATGCAACAAAACCTCAATCAAAACCTACTCAAATCCAATGGCAAACCCAAGATCATAAATGCACCAGGAACTAAGCACACATGAAAAGAATACAATTTAATGTAGCCTATAAGATCAAAAGTGGTTCAAATCCTCTCGTTAACACAGTTCAAGTCCAAGACCCAAGCAAGGTTAGACAGAGTTGACAAATGCAACGAATGTTAGCAATTTAAGACAAAGTCATGCCCGACAAATCACATAAGTAAACTCATCCGATTACAAGCATCATGAAGTTTTCAAAAATTTAAGCATATGGGTACATGAAAAGTCAAATCTCATAAACAACACAAGTCGAGACGAGCGGCTAGCCATTCACAATAAGAACCCTCTTTATAAGACTAAACTACACTAAACTAAGAAAGCAGTACATTCTTTTGGTTACATGTAAACTCCCGCCCCTAGTGGACGGTACAAACCATGCAACAGTCCTACAAAAGTAGTAAAAACTACACTATAAAGCAGTAAATCCTAAGGCTAAACAGCTATCCCAAAACACACAAGGAAAAGAAAAAGAAGGGCGGAGTTTAGGAACATCTAACCCAATGCAAACTCAACCGTTAACCGTGAATCCAATATCGGATGCCCCCTCATAGTCCCGCTCCAAAGGTCACACCTGTAAGGGAAAAACAAAACCAACTCCAAAAAGAAAAGGTTAAGAACACTAATCTAAACTAAACTAAACTAATTTTTTTTTAAATTGAAGAAAAGGAAACTGATTACAACTAATTACAAACTATACAAGAGTAATCAATCACCCCCCGAGCCGAACATTGTCCCGTCTCGGGACACATAATCAAGTAGAACGTAGCGGGGAAGAAAAGCTGCAGACCTTCCTACTGATGGCCGGGCCCACCATAAGGTGGACACTGGGAGTAGTAATGATAGAGTGGGTAGGAGGTGGGGTCCACATTTGGATCATACTCGGGCGGCCAATTAGGATGGTTAGGAAATGGCCGCACGTTGCCCGAGTTGACATGGTGCATGTGCTCTCTCCACTGGACCCGCTGCAAGTGATCCATATCAGTTCGGAGGCCACGGACACTATCATCTATCCTGTAAAACCGATGTCGGTAGTGCTCGAATTGCTGGTCGATCTAATCGAACCGTTGAGTGTTATAAGCATGCATCTCATCCAGGCGGTTCATCAGTGGGGTCATGTCGAAGGCGCCCTGAGGAGGCGGTGGTGGCGGAGCTGGATGGTGAGGAATGTCCTCCTGAGGGACACCCCCTGTCTTCTGCATCACTTGGGCCATTCTAAGGGCCCTCTTCTCTGCATCCGTCCTCTCGACCAGTGGGATAGGATCCGGTGGGACCCTTCATGGGTTCACGCCCTCAGGGTGATCAAGGTAATAAGTGGAGGTGAAAGCATTGGGGAGGTAGCACCAAGATAATTCCCCGACATTCCATAATAGGCGTTCTTGACGACCCCTAGTGTAGGTCCTGCAGAAGCCGACAGTTCGTAGGGAGGAGATATCCATCAACGGGTTTTCTTTAACAGGTTGCAAATCCTCAAAGTTCTCCCGGTGGCCCAACTGGTAAGCTAACAAAGTAATCATGCCCCTACAGTAGATGACCCCGGTGTTGGTAGCACCTTCAGCAATTTCAGCAAATCTGCGGGCAAGGAAGAACCCGTAGTTATAGTCTCGGCCTCGGAGGTGGGAACCCTCAGTAGCTAACCATAATAATATGAGCTCGTCTGGGTAAAACTGCCCAGCTACCCTCGGGAAAATAGAAAGTAAACAACAAAGCGGAGGAAATATCGAAGAGCTGCATGTTGGACTTCCGAGGCTTTGCTTGTAGATGAGGCATAGGGGGTAGTGCCATCGGTGATACGAAGCCACCATGAAGCCTCCTCATAGTTTGACCAGTTATGCTCAAGAGGCACGGAGACCGTGTTATTGGGGTCCCAAAACAAATGTTCATTGAATTAATGTAGAGGGAGGTCATAATGGGTGTTGAAGATAGTGAAGCTAACCACACCAGTTTGAGCTGTCGGGTTACTAGGATTCCGTACGATAACCCGGAAATGGAAAGTAGAAAGGAACTCCAGTGTGAGTTCCCGGTAAGTGGGTGGTGCCATTGGTGTTCCATCCGGTCCTGGTATAGTGATCCCGACTTATGCACCCCAACCAATATTGTCTGTCATCTGGACCACTTGGTCAGTGATCCCCAACTCATCACAAGTGCTACGGTCAAAGAATCTGGTGGAGCGGATGGGCCGCTTTTGGAGCCTCTCAAAGCGGGCTTGTTGTTGGCGGTTTGGTGGAGCAGGGTCTCCAGAGCTTGATCCCGTGGGTTGCTTCCCTTTTGAGGCCAAGGTAGAGGGCTCGGTCCGTTGTGACTTTCGTGAAGTTCTGTGAGAGCTCATGGTTCCTGAAAATTGAAAAAAGAGGCATTAGAACCATGAATGAAGAACATAACCAAACAACATAACATGGGGAGATTCAAGTGGTAATTAATTCCTCAAATAGACAGGTCGAGCGGAAATTTCGGCATGACCCATCTATTTTATCAACCTAAGCAAAAACCACGAAGCTACAAAACAATCACCATGGCCAATGGATTTCAACATATTTCCATGGTATCCAACAACTTCCAACAAAAATACCATCATCACAAAGCCAATTACTGCAACAAATACGATTACTCCAAATTCCAAAAGTTAATTCAAAGCAACATGTTTCACTCAACATCAAACCAACACTCATTCAAAATATCAGGCTCTAGTAGCTGCTAGCAATAACATTCATTGAATTAGAGAGCAAGAACCGAGCACTTAGCAACTATTTGAGTAATAACAACAAGCATGGATTCTTCATGACATTAACAACACAAGTTAAGGCAAAAATTTGGCATGAAACACCTACAATATCATCATCACCATCAACCAAAACATTGTTCACAAACTAACACAAGAGCATGAATTTGTTAAGCTATAAACTTGAAATTGATAATTAATAACAACTAAGCAAGCAATTATTAACATCACACAAGCATAAAACTTTAAAAAAAATTACATACTAAAATTCGTAACTATGGAACCCTAGAATGTGAACATCATGAAAAATCCATAAAACTTGCCAAAACTTGCTCCAAATGGGGTTCATACCTTAAAAGATGAAGATGAAGTGGAAGTAGAGTATAAAAGACACCCAAAGAGCCCAAAAATAGCCAAAAATGTCCCCAAAGTACCAAAACGCGCACCTCTTCTAACCCACAAGTTGCAATTTTTTTTCCGAAAATTAAGTGAGGGGTTTTGTCGAGGGAGATGAGAGGATGAGTGTGTTAAATTTTGAGTTGATTTAGAAGAAGATTGAGTGAGATAGGAGAGAAAGAAGTTTTTGAGTATGGGGTTTTAATGGAGGTTGAGGATTGAAGAAGATGATATGAGGTGAGATATGAGAGAAAGAAAAGATAAAAAGAGGAGTAAAAGAAACTAAAAAAAAAAGAAAGAAAATAAAATAAAATTTTTTTTTTTGGCCGAGATGCGTCCGCATAAATTTTTGATGCGCCCGCATCTAATGCGGGAAAGAAAGTTGGGGGGCTTCTGGGGGATCTGATGCGCCCGCATAAAACTCCCATGTGCCCGCATCAGACCTCTGCAGAAAATTTTATAAGGTTTTGGAGGTAAAATGCGCCCGCACATAACTCCTATGCGCCCGCATCACGCTTTTTCAAAATTTTTTTTGAGGTTATGGAGGTCAGATGCGCCCGCATAGAATTGCTATGTGCCCGCATCACCCTGTGAACTCGATACCCTTGACACTTAATAAAATTCTACTCTCTTTTTTTCTTTTTTTCACACTTCTTGGACTAGGCTTAAGACTTCGGAATGCAACCGAAAACCTCTAGTTACTCAATTATACCTAAAAACACACAAAAACACACGAACACAAACTAATTAAAAATTACGAAAATAAAATGAAACACACCAAAAACACACAAAAAGAGTTAAAAAGAGATAGAAAGTTCGGGTTGCCTCCCGAGAAGCGCTTGTTTAGGGTCATTAGCTTGACCGTAGTTCCGGAGTGGTCAATGTGAATCGGGATTGTAGAATTGCACCTCTTCCACTAATCCAACTGCATCACCTTCATAATAGAGCTTCAATCGTTGTCCGTTGACCTTGAACTTTTCACCTTTATCATTTTGGACTTCAACAAACCCGAATTTGCTCACCATAGTAACCGTAAAAGGACAGCTCCACCTGGATTTCAGCTTTCTAGGAAATAATCTGAGACGGGAGTTGAATAGAAGTACTTTGTCACTAACTTGAAACTCTCTTCTCCTGATTCTTTTGTCGTGCCACCTCTTAGTCTTCCCTTTATAGATTTTGGCACTATCATATGCAGCTAAACGGAATTCATTGAGTTCATTCAATTGAAGAAGTCGCTTTTCTCCTGCAAGCTTAACATCCATGTTTAACTCCTTTATTGCCCAATATGCCTTGTACTCTAGCTCAACCGGAAGATTACACGCTTTACCATAAACTAATCGGAACGGTGAAGTGCCACTTGGAGTTTTGAAAGTCGTCCTGTACGCCCATAGAGCATCATAGAGCTTGTTGGTCCAATCCTTTCTTGATTTTGCAACTGTCCTCTCGAGGATAGACTTGATCTCGCGATTGGAAACCTCAACTTGGCCGCTTGTCTGTGGGTGATACCCCAATCCCGTTCTGTGAAAGACACCGTACTTTTCCAGCAGCTTTTCTAACCTTTTATCATGGAAATACTTTCCCCCATCACTGATGACAGCTCTAGGGATTCCGAACCTAGGAAAGATAACCTTCTTAAACAACCGCAAAACCGTATTAGAATCACAATGGGGGGTAGCAAGAGCTTCCACCCATTTAGAAATATAATCCACAGCAACTAATATGTAACGGTTTCCATTAGAAGATGGGAAGGGTCCCATATAATCGATACCCCAAACATCGAAAATCTCAACTGTTTGAGGCATTTGGTGCCTGTGTGAGATATTACCTGTTCGTTGGCACGAATCACAAGACATAATAAAGACTCTAGCATCCTGTAGGATCGTGGGCCAATAAAAACCTGATTCAAGGACCTTAAACATCGTCTTAGAAGGTCCAACATGACCTCCATATGGTGATGAATGGCAATTGTGAAGTACACCATAGACTTCCCATTCCGGAACACATTTCCTGTAAAAACCATCTACACACTCATGAAACAAGTTAGGGTCATCCCAAAAGTATCGCTTAACATCATGCAAAAACTTCCTTTTCTGCTGATAAGTCAAATTAGAAGGTAAGACACCTCCTACAACATAGTTAGCAAAATCAGCAAACCAAGGAGAATTTACACAAACTGCAAACAAATGTTCATCAGGAAAGGAATCATCAATGGGGGTAGAGATCTCCCCATCATCATACCGTATCCTCGATAAGTGGTCAGCTACCACATTCTCTACTCCCTTCTTATCACGGATCTCGAGATCGAACTTTTGGAGCAGCAAAATCCACCGAATAAGCCTCGGTTTGGCTTCCTTCTTCCCAAGTAGATACTTAAGAGCTGCATGGTCAGTGTAAACAATAACTTTCGAACCTACAAGATAAGCACAAAATTTATCTAATGCATAAACAATAGCAAGCAACTCCTTTTCCGTGGTGGCATAGTTGACTTGAGCTTCATCCAAGGTCTTACTAGCATAATAAATAGCATGTAGGACCTTATCCCTCCTTTGACCTAAAACTGCACCAACTGCAAAATCACTAGCATCACACATTATCTCAAAAGGTAAATTCCAATCGGCAGATTGTATAATAGGTGCTGAGATTAGTGCATTTTTTATCATATTAAAGGACTCAAGACACTCATCAGTGAATTTAAACTAAGCGTCTTGCAATTGAGTTAGTGGTTTCACAATTTTAGAAAAATCCTTAATAAACCCGTGATAAAAACTAGCATGACCTAAAAAACTTCTTACCCCTTTAACATTCACCGGAGGTGGCAATTGCTCAATTACCTATATTTTCGCCTTATCTACCTCAATACCACGTTCGGACACCAAATGTCCCAAAACTACTCCTTCATTGACCATGAAATGACATTTTTCCCAATTTAAGACCAAATTTACCTGCTCACATCTTTCGAGAACTTTAGTCAAGTTAGTCAAACAGGAGTCAAAATCAGAACCATAGACACTAAAATTATCCATGAAGACTTTCATAATAGACTTTATGAACTCAGAAAAGATGCTCATCATGCAACGTTGAAAAGTAGCTGGTGCATTACATAAACCAAAAGGCATTCTACGATATGCAAAAGTACCATAAGGACATGTAAAGGTGGTTTTCTTTCTATCATCAGGATGGATGGGAATCTGAAAGAAATCCTAATATCCATCAAGATAACAGAAATACTTATTCTTAGCTAACCTTTCCAACATTTGATCAATAAAAGGGAGGGGGAAATGATCCTTTTTAGTTGCAACATTCAATTTTCTATAGTCAATACACATTCTCTATCCTGTAACAACTCTAGTAGGAATTAATTCATTTTTATCATTACGAACAACAGTTGTTCCCCCTTTCTTCGGGACTACCTGTACGGGACTTAACCACTGGGAATCAGACACCGATTAAATGATACTTGCATCTAGAAGTTTAAGAACTTCTTTCTTCACTACCTCCTGCATGTTAGGATTCAAACGACGTTGACCTTGTATACAAGGTTTATGACCTTCCTCTAAATGAATTCTATGCATACAAAAATCAGGACTAATACCAGTCAAATCATCAATAGTATAACCAGTGGCCTTCTTCTGAGATTTAAATACAGAAAGAAGTTTATCAAGTTGACTATCAGTAAGAGAAGCACTAACAATGACCGGATACATCTCCTTATCATCTAGAAAAGCATATTTCAAGTGAGAGGGGAGAGGTTTCATCTCAGGTTAGGTTACCTCTTTGATAGAACAAACCTCTTGGGGTAACTCAACAAATTTCCGGCTCTCCTCCGGATTCAATTTCTCACCAGTAAGATCCTGGACCAAATTATCGGCATCAACTATACCTTCTTCTGCACCAACAACAAGATAAACAACGGCCTCCAGAAGATCCTTTGTAGTGGATCGAGGCATATCATCAATAACAATCTCATCAATGACATTAACATAGCATGACTGTTCCATCATAGGACTCTTAAGAGCAGTATTAAGATTAAAGGTGACGTTATCATCCCCTACAGAAAGAGTCAAACTACCATTTTTGACATCAATAACAGCACCTGCAGTGTGTAAGAATGGTCTACCAAGTATAATTGGGATATGAGCATCCTCATCCATATCTAACACAACAAAATCAACAGGAATAAAGAATTTCCCGACTCTCACTGGGACATCCTCTAAAATACCTTTAGCGTATTTCACTGTCGTATCTGCCATCTGCAAAGTGATGTTAGTAACCTTTAAAGCACCTATATCAAGCTTTTTGCAAATAGATAAAGGCATGACACTAACACTAGCCCCTAAATCACATAAAGCTTTATCAATAAATAATGGGCCAATGTCAAAAGGAATAGAAAAACTTCCCGGGTCTTTCAACTTAGGTGGTGACTTGTTTTGCAATATGGCACTGCACTCCTCCGTAGGTGTTACGGTCTCCACCACATTCAACTCTCGTTTCCTGCTCAAAATATCTTTCAAAAATTTAGTGTAAGTAGGAATTTGAGTTATCAAATCAGTAAAAGGCACAGTAACTTGCAAATTCTTAACAATAGCTAAAAATTTACTGAAATGATTATCATTCTTACTCCTGGTCACCCTGTTCAGAAAGGGCAACTTGACTTGTGACCTCGGGATAGTATCAATCGATGTGTCATCTATCTTCTCCTTAGGTGCTTCAGCCTTCTTATCTGGGAACTGTCTCCAAATCTTCGATCACCACATCACTGGTCTTCTTAGCTCCACCTACAACATCAGAATTAACATCATTAGTAGGCATTTTCGGGCCCTCATAAGCAGTTCCACTCCTCAAAGTAATGGCATTGACATGGTCCCTCGGGGGATTATGTGGTGTCTGTGATACTGGAGGTGTAGGTTGTGATGGAAGGTGGCCTGCTGAAACCTGGTGGGTGTGGTGGTACATATCTCTGCATCTGTTGTGGTGCCTGCTGAGATGATATAGCTTGCTGAGGATTCTGTACATTGCTATTGTTCTTCTAAGAAAAGTACGGGTGATCCTTCCAGCCTGGATTATATGTATTGGAAAATGGATTGTTCTTGTAGGCTTGAAAGGCACACACTTGCTCCATTGAACTGGTACATGACTGGGAACTATGATCGAATGAACCACAAGAATCACAGAAAGGGTCAGCGCATCCCAAAAGTGCAGGTACAGGTGATGGTGGAGGGGCTGTAGTACCAATCTTATCAAGCTTCTGATTTATGGCATTGATCTGTGTTTCCACCCTTCTTGCAATGCCCTCTAAGGTTACCAAACTGTGAATTATGAGTAGCAATTTCATCAATCAGTTCATATGCAGCATTGACCTCTTAGTTCATGAATCGACCATTAGCAGCAGAATCTAACAAAGCTCTACTCTCATTACCCAAACCATTGTAGAATGACTGAACCAAAAACCACTTCTCAAGCCCATGATGAGGACACATTTTCAATAATTCCTTGAACCGTTCTCAAGCATCATAAAGTGACTCATTCATATGTTTCCTGATTGAAATTAGTGATTTGACTCCTCAATAAAGCAGTTCTTTGTGTTGGACAGTACTTCCTCTGAAAAGCAAGAGCCAAGTTTTCCCAACAAGTAATTATAGCCATATTAAGATCATTCAACCAGGTTCTAGTCTTGTCCTTCAATGAAAATGGGAACATTCTCCTCTTAATGTAATCCCTAGAAACGTTCATTTGCTCGATAGTATCACAATATTGAAGAAAATTCTGCAAATGTAAATTCGGATCCTCCTTCAATGTCCCTGAAAACTAATTTCGTTCAACCATATTCACAAGGGCCGGTTTCAGTTCAAAATTAGCAGCATCAGTATCGGGTACTGAATAACCTCCAGCCATAGACTCCGTACAAGGCAAGGAATAGTCTCTCAATGTACGGGCCGCAGGTGGCGGTAGTGGAGGTAGTGGTCCTCTACCCTGTCCTTCTCCTTCGACAGCCATTTCGACCTCTAAATACCCTTCAAACAACGGGTTGAAGGTGAGTTCGAAAAACTGTGACAAATCAGAACCAGTTTCCTCCACAGATCGAGGAAGAAATATTCGGCGTCTACTACGTCTCAACCACTTCAGAAATACTTGCTCGGGCTCAGAGAAAATGAAAATGTCAGACTCGTGGTCGTTTTGCATAAACCTATAATCTTGCACACAATGGAAACTCTGAGCAAAGATAAGAAACTGCCTCAAAGAACTAGAAAGTTCTTTGAGACTAAGAAAAATAAAAAGAAAACAGTATAAACCCGACTAACAGAATTAAAAATTGCCTCTCCGGCAACGTCGCCAGAATTTGATGAGGCTATCGCTTACCTATCAAAAATAAACCAAACTCTAACTAATATAGCTAGGGAAGTAAGGATTGAATCCTCAGGGAAGCAATTGAACTCTATTAGTTCTAAAAAGTTTAAACCGTGTAAAGGACCTTGGTTGTGAAATATTGCTTAACTAATTGACTACTAATTAACTACTAATCAATTACGGGAAATGACGAAGATTAAAACCAATAAATTAAAGTCTAGGGTTATTCAGGTCACCAAGAACAACTAATAGATTCACTAACAAAGATCGTTCAATCTCACAATTATCATTAAATCAGGGCTCACTAATTCTCTCGAACTTAGACTCCCTCAAAACTCATCTAGTGGCTCTTGCTTATGCCTAGACTAATTCCGTCTATTATTCAGTGGTCTTATTGTGGTATTTTTACCTCTCGGCATCAAATTCGACAATTACAAGAATTACAACTAAATATGCGCACAACTCAATTGTAAACGAAAAAGCCAATAATAAGAATTTGACTACTAATTGTGGAATTGAAACAATCTAAGTTAATTAGTCCATTAGTTACTCGAGGTTTCCCTAACCCTAGAAAATTGATTACTCACTCATGAACATGGAAATCAAATCAATTATAATCATAGAATTCATAATTAGGTTCATGAAATAATTAACAATTAAACTAATTAACATCAAAAATTAAACTAAATTAATTAAACTAATGAAACTAAAAAGCATAAATTAAACTAAGCAAAAAGAATAAAAGTAAAAAGAATTACCAAATCCAAGAACTTGAATTGAATTAAAATTAATTGTTGAGAACCAACCCTAATTTCTAATCTAATTTTTGAGAGAGAAAAAGTGCTTAATTAAACCCTAAGAGAGTAATTCTCAATTATCAAAAGCATAAAGTCTTTTTGCCTAGAAAGTCATGCCCTTAATACCCAAAAATTGGGCTTACAAAGTCAAAGTACGAAGAAAATATAAGAAACAAAAATTACGGTGTGCGCCCGCATCAACCCTTCAGAAGCTCTTTTAAGGCTGACTTTGATTAAAATGCGGGCGCATAAGCTTTTTATGCGGGCGCATTGAGGCTCCAGAATTGCCTTTTTTTTTTCTTTCTTTTCTTCTTATTTCTTCATAGTTTCTTCAAGACTTGTTTCCATAACTTTTTGGTACGCATTCCCAAGCACATGTCATTCTCGTTCTGTCGAAGATTCCTAACTTCCTGCAAAACTCGGTTTTCGCTCCTGAAAGTACAAAGCATACCAAAACCGAGCATAAAAACCGCAAATGATAAAACCAAACCATAAAGCTCTAAAATTGCCGGAAATCAATCAAACTTGGTGAAACACTTCAAAATAGCTAAAGAACACCAAATGACCTAAAATCAAGCCAGAATCACAACTATTAGGCATAAAATTGGCCCGAAACAAGGGGGAAAAACACAATAAAAACCACACATATCATGTTGCTGCATTATGCGCTGCTTTCTGCATGCTGCTTTCAGTGGTGTAATAAATAATATCTCCTCTTCGTCTTTAATGAATTTAGAGGTTTTGAAGCCGGCAACACAAGGGTCGTTCACTGTTCAAGAAATTGTTGAAGTTAGAGAGTAGTTAGCTAGTTTTATCACGTTATATTGTTTGTAATGAAACAAGGATCTTGGGTCAAGATGATGATGTAAAAGAACTCAATAGTGAATCAAATTATATTTTGTACTATACATAGCTGGAGTGACATGCATACTTATATATGTATGCATGTTAATTTGTACGTTGTTATATATTCTTATTAACTATAATGTTATTATCTTTGTTTTTACTAATTTATTATATAATTTAATTTATTATAAAAAATGTNTCTTTGTTTTTACTAATTTATTATATAATTTAATTTATTATAAAAAAATGTCATAATAATGATCTATTAGTATTAATTCTCATTAGAAAATGGATATGTATGAATATTAAATATATTAGCAATTTGATGCGGTCATATAATGTCACAAAAATGAAGCATAAAGTACAAAAAAATGGTGGGAAAATGACTTTATGCTGCGGCCATACATAACAACCGCAGCATAAAGTCCTAAATTTTGGTGGTATAAAAACTTTATGCTGCGGTCATTTAAAAAAAGTGAAGCATAAAGTCTCAAAAAATTGGTGGGAATTGGACTTTATGCTGCGGCTGTTTAATGACCGCAGCATAAAGTTTTTATCCTTTTGCTTCTCTGGCATATGCTGCGGTCAAAAAACGAAGCAAAAGGTAGTCAAATAACCGCAGCAAAAAGGTTTTTTTCCACTAGTTCTCTTTGGTCCTTACAAATTGCCTATCATTTTTAATGCATTAAGTCATAGGAGCAACAATTGATGAGATGTTTTTGACAAAGCTTCTATAGAATGATGCCACCCCATGAAAAGATCGAATTTTGTGATATTAGTTGGTGTTGGCTAGGATTTAATTGCTTCAACCTTAGTCTGATCTTAGACTGATCCACTGACACTCCATCTTTCGAAACCACATATCCTAGAAAAGTCACGCTACTCATCATACAGTAGTGCTTCTCAAGCTTTCCATACAATTTTGGTTGTCTCAAATTTTTGAAAACTTGTCTTAGATCCTGCAAATGATCTCTATTGTTTTAACTATAAATCAATATATCATCTAAGTAAACAACAACAAATTTACTCAAGAATGGTTTTAAAACTTCATTCATGAGCCTCATAAAAGTAATAGGTGTATTGGTGAGTCCAAAAGGCATGACTAACCACTCATAGAGATCCAATTTAGTTTTGAAAGTTGTTTTCCACTCATCTCCTTCTCTCATGCGTAATTGATGATACCACTCTTAAATCAATTTGGGAAAACACCTGTGAACCATATAATACATCCAACAGATCGTCTAAACTTGGGATTGAGAATTGTACTTGATTGTGATGTTGTTGACGGCCCTAGAATCGATGCACATGCGCTAGGATCCATCTTTCTTAGGAACAATCATTGTTGGCACAACACATGGACTCATACTTTCCCTAACATACCGCCGTTGCATTAACTCCTCAATCTGCCTTTGTATTTCCTTAGTTTCCTCTAGATTACACCTGTAGGCTGGTTTGTTGGGAATCTGAGCACCTGGGATCAAGTCAATCTGGTGTTCAATACCCAAATTTGGAGGCAATCCTGGTGGCAAATCATCTGGAAATACATCTACGGATTGCTTTAGCAATGGTTATAGAATTCGTGGAATTTCAGGGGATTCATCCTTCACTTCTTTCACAATTAATAGGAACACTTGCTGGTAATGAGATAATTCCTTCTCCATCTCCTTAGGTTTCAACAATAACACTCCCTTTTTGTTCTCCAAATTCAGTTGCTTCCTTTCTTGCGCCACTTTTAGGGGTTTTAAGGCAATTGGAATGTCATTCTCATGTTTTTTGATGATATAAACATTGGTTCTCCAATCAAACTTTAAAAATCTATCATATTGCCAGGGTCTACCAAGCAATATATGACAAGCATCCATAGGGCAAACATCACACAATACAAAATCCTCATATTGACCAACCTTGAAATTGACCAGGGCTTATTTTGTCACCTTCACATCCCTAGTATTACTCAGACCCAGCTTGTAAGGTTAAGGATGGTTATGAGTAGGGTAATTGAGTTTCTGAATCAATAGAGTAGAAAACACACTGGTGCAACTGCCACTATCAATGATTACATCACAAAGCTTACCCTCCACATTACATCTAGTCACAAAAATCTTGTCCCTCTGTTCTCTTCGACTGGTGTTGGTTTAGTCTGCAGAACCCTCCTGAGGACTAGTGCCTCACCCTCAACTCAGCCTCTACTTCCTCCATATCATTACTGCTTTTATCTTCCTATGACCCTAAATTAATTTTCATTCTCCCCTTCTTCAAGAAGAACATCTAGGTATGCATCTTCAATTTCCTATGCTTCTCTGACAGTAATTACCCTGGAGCTGGGGCAATTGCACGCTAGGTGTCCATAGCGTTGACACTTGAAACACTTCCTTTTGTCATCAGGAATTATAGGTACTTTTGCTGGAGTGGCTACCCTTTTCAAGTCGTCAACCCTAGGTTTAGCATTTGGTGTCTGAGTGAAAACTATTACCTTTTCCATTCATAGGATTTGAAGAAGGTTTTAGGTTTCTTCGAATTCCCATGTTTTTCCACTCTTAATGGCACTTTACATATCTCTTCAAAGGTCCAATAAGGTTGCAATTCAACATTCTCCCTAATAGAATTATCCAATCCTGCAACAAATCGAGCAACCATATGATCTTCCTTTTCCTCTAGATCACATAGTATCAACATCTTTTCGAATTCATTGATATACTCCTCCACACTCTTCTGCCCTTGCTTTAAGGCATGCAACTTCAGGAAGCTGTTTTGTTCATACTCATGTTCTACGAATTTCTTTCTCAGTTCCCTCTTTAATTTGCATTAAGACACAATTTTTTATCTTCCTTCAATTCCTTTTTTAGTTTTCTCTGTAGCCCCTCATACCATAGACTGGCGTAGGATGTTAGCTTTAATTCCACTACCTTGAAGGCTTTATAATCGTCATATTCTTTATAATTAAAGACTCTTTCAATTCTCCTAAGCCACTCAAGAAAAACTTCAGGATCTAGACTGCCATTGAACTCAGGAACGTCCAATTTCAGGCTTCGATCATCATCCTTTTGTTTATCACGTTTTTTGTGTCTTTTACGATCATCTTCATCACTAGAACTGATATAATCTACACACCTAGGTTTGCCTGCATTTCTTCTTGAATCTTCATCACTAGAGCTTGAATTATATTCATTAATTTTGTGGCCTTTTTGGTTAGATTTCGAACCTCCATTCACGAAATTCATGACTTACTCCAACATACACTAGTACAAAAATACACAATTGCTGCGTCACATTTGTTGCGGTTCTTTGGAATTTTTGAAGAACCGCAGCAAATAGTTGTTGGAAGTTTTGTTAAACTTGATTATTTATTGCGGGTAAAAAAAACTGCAATAAATAACATATTTACTGCGGTCTTTGTTGTATTATCTGCGATTTTTAGAACCGCAGCAAATAATTAGGCAAACTTAAGCAAAAAAAAAAAACCCGGCCCAATTGAGAACATATAAAAGCTAACACTTAACCCAATTTGCTTTTACCTAACCCTAACATCTCCTCTTTCCTTTCTTATCCCGTCTCTCACTCTCTTTTCTCTTTCTCATTCTTTCAATTTGTTGTTCCCCAAATCTCCGATCCAATTTCACTCGATCAAATTCATACTTTTTTGTTCATTTAATTTGATCGAATTTTGTATAAAAATCATCACAAAAAACTGTTTGCAATTCGAATTCATGTACTAAACATTGATCAATCATCTTCTTTTCATCTCTCAACCTTAAAATTCAAACCCTAATCGAAACCCTAACCCTAAGCTCGTTGAGCGCAAGAGGCGTAATTCATCTTTTCTAAACCCTAACTTCTATTCTCTCAATTTTCGATTCTTCTACTTTCACCAATCGATTAACTCTTTTTTCCTTAATTTTTTTTTGTAGGTACTTCTTCTCTGAATATTTTATACGCTTCCTCGGGAATGTCGTATCCGGATTTTTCATGTTTCGGTAATTCTAGGGTTTGTTCATACTTGTTTGCTAATTTGGATGTTTTTGAAATTTTTGATATTGTTGTTTTTTATTCGAATTTTGATTCAAAATTTTGTTTTAGTGATTCAATTGGAAAACCTAATTTCAAATTCGTTGAGCCAAGAGGTATAATTCGTCTTTTCCGAACCCTAATTTCTTTTCTCTCAATTTTGGATTCCTTTACTTTTACTTTCATTAATTTTTTTTATCTTATTTTTTTGGCAGGAACTTCTTCTCCATTCCATTTTTTGATTCAATTTTCTCACTAATTTGTGTTCCTTTTGATTCGATTTTCTTTTTAATGTTTTGATTTAATTTTTGCATCTTTGTTTTTGAGGAGTTTTCAAGGTAAAGATCCATTCTTTTGAAGGGTTCGTTGTTGCTGAAGATCTATAGGTTTGTGCGAGTTGGGGTTTATGTTTTTTATTTTTTCTCTTGTATGTTGTTTGAATTAGATGATGAACTAGTAATTATGGCATTGACTCATTGAGATTGTGATTATGGTGGATACTGGATAGTTGGATATTTGTTGGGGTGTCTTTTGATTATACTCTATGTTTCTCATTTTATCCACAGTATGTTGTTTCTCATTTTCTCATTTGTTTGCTGATTTTCAAAATTTGTGTAAATTAGTTCTATTTATTTGCTAATTTTCAGATTTTTTGTGAATTGGTTCTAGTTGTTTGTGATTTTTTGTGAATTAGGTCTACTTGTTCACTGATTTTGTGAATTTTATGATAATTAGGCCAATTTGTGGAATATATTCAATTATTAGCAATAATGTATTATTGGTTTCTTGTTGTTGGATTTAGCTTTAGCTAGTTTGGGGTATGTGAGTGTGTGAGTGAGTTCGTCTTTTCGTTGTTTTGATTAATTGATGGATGGTGGTTGTGAGTTTTTCGTTGCCAATATCTCGTATTCGAAAACTAGCCGTTCGCCCTGTCAATCCTCCAGGACCTAGATAACTCAATTTTCTTCCATGAAAATTGACTTACATGTTTCCCGAGATGTAGAAGATAGGCTAAAACTCATTATACAAACCAAAATGATGATATTGGGAACAACAGTCATTGCTATAGTTGTTCACATGAAGCTGGGAATACATAAGAACTGAATCAAAATGGCTTATTTGTTCTTATTATTTATTGTGAAGTGTTGTCGATTAGTACTTTTCGGATCAGATCTCAGGAGATAGAAATATTTATTGTGGGGGAAGCTAAGATTGTTTGAACTGATGTAAATGCATTGAGTGACATTGATTTTGTTAGTCGTGCAATACCTGAGAACTAAAGAGAGGCTTATGATTTCTTTTTCTCCTTTTAACTTTGTAGGATTCCTGAAATTTTCTTTTGGCACATACCTAATAAAGCATATAAGAAGGTTGCTCCTTGGTTGTTTTTTATTCCCCAGCCTTGTGTGGGGTCAATAAATAAAGAACATGTATGTACTCAAGAAATTGAAATGGGGATCATGGAAGTATTGAAAGATCGGCCTTCGGTGCAGGTAATCTCATGTTCATGTGGCTGTTACTTTTTTCAACGTTTTGTTTAATCAATTAGTTACTTGTGGTTGTGCTCAAGAATCTGTAGTAATGAAAACTTCGCTTTTGATTTATATCCTTGACTGATAGCGTTTATATGTTGGTAAACAATCATTTATCACTTGTATTATCTTTCACAAGTTTGTTTAACCAATTAGTTGCCTGCAGCTCCTTATTTGATTAAAAACTTGGCTGTAGATACCAATGAGACTTAATTTACACTGCCTTTACACTAAATGGATTCTGGATCATTTTTAGGGTGATTCTTGGACGATTAATTTGGTCTACTGGCAAAGATGAAAGCGAATTATTTAAAAAGTCGCAGTCTGAAGAACCTGCAACATTGAATGAAAATGATGAACTTGATGGTGGTTTTTCTTCCATTGATGTTATGTTACAGTGGGCAATAGGTATAACTCTTTTCCTTGTACAAAAGTTCTGTATGTTTAACTTGTTTTCTCTCTCTTTTATTGGGTGACTAATGTGTTTTTGGCTTGAAAATGCACTGTGAACTGCTACTGCTTTTTTTTCATTTTCTTGGTTTGAGTCTTGATTATTGCATTTATTGGTATATATGGGTAAACTTGTATTTGTGTTACTACTTTGTTGCTGCAGTTGTCGATCTTTGATCCCTAGTTGCTGTTGTCCCCATGTCTTCTGTAGTTGCTCCTGCTGCTGCCATCCTTCAGTAGTTGCTCCTGCTGTGCGACTATGACTGAGTGTGTGTGTGAGATTTTTACTGATGGTGATAGTGTGAGTGAGGGAGGGAGGGTGGGACTGAATGTGTGGTTTAAGGTGTTTGTTTTGCGTTTGGCTGTTGTAATGCGGCTGTAATGTTGTTATTACAACTATTGCACATATATAAACATTCTAGCTACAATTTAGCATTAAAAACCAAAAAAAAAATTTGGTGGATTTCCCACCAATTTTTGCCCACTTTTTGCTGCGGTTTTGCCTATAACCGCAGCAAATATTAAGCTGGTTTATTGTTGCTGCTCAAAGTACTGCGGTTAAAAACCGCAGCAAATACCCCTAAAAAACCGCAGCAAAAGTGGATTTTTGTTCTAGTGATAGTTCGCAGTTCCCTAATTTAATTGTCTCTCCTGATTTCCTTAACTTGTTCCAAGGACAATCATCTCTAAAAATTTGCAAGAACTCCCTCACCATCACCCTCCATAGCAATTTTATGGGTATAGTAATTGATAGATTCACAAACACTTGAGATTAAACGATCTCTCAACGAGAGCACCAAATTTGATGTGAATTTTCGTAGAAATAAAAACTCACAAGGGGGATAGAACTAAAATCACGAATTTCTAAAGGCTAAGCCACCAAAACTTAAGATTTTAGGTTGTTCAATAAGTCTTTGATTAAAGCCTAAGCACCCTCAAAGCCACTAATTAATCCACACAGAAGAGTATAAAGGATTCACCACCAACTCTCTATTTCTCAGATTTGTTTTCAATTAGACAAACAAAAACTTTTTCATTAAACTCAAACTTAATTTTTAAAACCTAATGTTGAGATTATTTATAGAAATAATCATCATAGAAATAATCATCAACTTAAAATCCTAACAAAGAAGCTAATAAACACGAGAAAACAAGATAAAATTTCGCCACTTGTGCTACTTGCACAAATTGTATAACAAAATCAAGATAAGATTGCCACATCATCATGCAACTTGCTCTTATCTTTACAACAACTTCTACCTAACTCTAACTAGATAGATTCTATCCTTACAAATTTTCTAACAAGCTAATAACAAAATAATCAGCAAATTACAGCCTAAAACATACGAAAAATCCAAGAGCCCAAAGCTCCAAGAAAATGCCCAACACATTCCATCGTTCATTTTTGCGCAAATTTCAAAAAGTGCTTCAAATATTCAAGAAACCTTTCAAGATCCAATCTTTTAATCAAGAAACTTTCAAGAAGCTATTTCCCATGTCTTCAAGGTTGAAAATGATGATCAAGATTCCAAAAGAAACAAAAGACTCAATGCCTGAAATGAGAAAAACCCTAGCAAATGCAGTGGGAAAAAACCCATAGGCAAAAACCAACTTATTCCCCTAATTCCACCATTCTTTCCTTGATTTGCGTGCCACCCTAAGTGTGTGTGATCATGCACACCCAAATCCCAACTCTTGATGCACCCATATGGCTTGTATCCCCATAAGCAATCAGTTCACCCAAGGTTGCATCCTTACCATTGACATACAAACTTTTGAAGTTGTGATCAATATTTGTATTGCTATTCACACTTTTATTAGGATTTGAAAAAAAAAAAAAACCTTTGAAACTTCAAAACCCCAAAACTCTAAACCCTCTAGCACCCCCCCCCCCCCCCCCCCCC
>PYUH01000400.1:536042-556132 GCA_016808085.1 Suaeda aralocaspica | reverse complement strand
CCCCCCCCCCCCCCCCGCCGGATCACCACCTGCTCGTCGGCCCCCCTGCTCGCCCATGCACACGCCGGCAGCCACTCTCGCCTGCCCTCCTCCTCCCTCTTTCACAACAACAAATTCGTCCTCGGCCGACCGATTTTACCGACCACCAAACAGACCGCTGCCGACCAAAATTGGTCGCTGAAAGATTTTCCAACTACTACCATGATCGGTTGGAGTTGGTAAAAATATACTGATTGCCTGAGAAGTCGGCAAAGGTCGGGATTTTCCGACCTCTTACAAAGTAGTCGGTAATACCGACCACCAAACAGACGGTCAGTATTTTTTTTGGGTCTTCGCACCTCAACTCGCCCCTTTATCACTCACCTTTCGTTTGAACTACAACCAAAAAAAAAAAAACCACCGTCTGAATTTCGCCTTTTTTCCTCAAACCCTCAAGCCCTTACACCCATTCAAACCCTCCCCACCACCACCTACACCACCGGCACCTCACTCCTCCTGAAACCCTTACACCCATTCAAACACTCCTCACGCACCACTTCTTTCTCGTTCTCTCTTTCTTTCCCTCACTCCTCCTCACTCACCGGTGCGCCACTCACAACGACCACTGCTTTACTCCTCCGCACGCCACTCACGATCACCGCCTCACTCTCTTCCTCTCTTTCTCTTTGTCTTTTCCTTTCTCTTTCTCTCTTTCTCGTTCTCTCTTTCTCTTTCTCTTTCTCTTTCTCTTTCTCTTTCTCTTTCTCTTTCTCTTTCTCTTTCTCTTTCTCTTTCACTCCTCCGCCACTGCCTCAAAGTAAGGGGTTTTGTTAATTATAATTTTTTTTGGGTTTTCTTTATAATTTTTCAATTTAACGGTTTTGTTTATGTATGATTATGTATGTTTGTGTATGTATTATGTATGTGTATGTATATATGTAGTATGTACCGTATGTATGTATGTATTGTATATATTTATGTGTATGTATGTATGTATGGATTCACACTATGCATGAATTGTTTTTTGAAAGGGATTATTCAATTTAGGCTAAAATTATGAGTTTCTATGATATTTTGGATGAAAGTTTTACTTACGTATGTATGTTTAAAATACTAACGCATCCAATTTAAAATAAAACTATTTTAATGTTTGTTTTTAAGTGTATATATGTGCAATTGAAATGGATATGCATCATTGGCCTAGATACCCATTCAAGGCATACTCATTAGGAGTACGACTTGAATAGTCCCTGTTTTGGGACTGTTCTTGAATGTCTCTCACTCACTACTTAGGATGTAAATGCGTGGCTTGTTTTCAATTCTAAGGAAGATTTCAGCTTCTCATTTCCCTTATGTTCTCTGGGAACATATGTGTTTTTTACATCGTGTACTTTGAGAATTATAGGGAGATGCTGCCGAAATTTCCTTAGAGTTGAAAACATGGCATGCATTTACCAGTGAGGGGAGACATTCAAGAATGGGTTATGTTGGAGTGATAAGGACCCAATTAACCATCATTGCATTCATAATTCACATTGAAATCCTGTAATGACTTTTGAGTTATTGGAAATGATGAATTCGACCTTCATTTATCAATGATATGTTTTTAGCCTTTTACTCGTTTAATTTATTAATTGCTTGTTTTTGTTGTGCATTGAACTCGGGATCTATTCTTCGATCTACCACCTTAAAGAGCAAATAATCAAAGGCAGCAACTCATCTTGGTATGTACTTTAAATATTAAAGTGTATAGCGATTGGTGTATAATTATGCTACTTTTATTTGAATTATTATTGAATTATATTCGGCCATTTTCGTTCCCAAAACGACCTTAGGACACCTAAAACTCAACAAACTCGTTCCCCGTAGTTTTGAATAATCAAAATAAACTTCAATGTGATTTGAAATCAAGAAATATGATTGTTGGTTGAAAATTGGGAAAGTAAAACTCATTATGGGTTATAATGACCTATATTCGGCCATTTTCATTCCCAAAACGACCTTAGGGCACCTAAAACTCAACAAACCCGTTCCCCGTACCTTTGAATAATGAAAAAATAAACTTGAATGTGGTTTAAAATCAAGAAATATGATTCTTGGTTGAAAATTAGGCAATTCAAACTCATTATGGGCGATAATGACTTATATTCGGCCATTTTCGTGCCCAAAACGACCTTAGGACACCTAAAACTCAACAAACCCGTTCCCCATAGCTTTGAATAATCAAATAAAACTTCAATGTGATTTGAAATCAAGAAATATGATTGTTGGTTGAAAATTGGGAAAGTAAAACTCATTATGGGGGATAATGACCTATATTCGGCCATTTTCGTTCCCAAAACGACCTTAGGGAACCTAAGACTGAACAAACCCATTCCCCATACCTTTGAATAATGAAAAAAAAAACTTGAATGTGGTTTAAAATCAAGAAATATGATTCTTGGTTTAAAATTAGGCAATTAAAACTCATTAAGGGCGATAATGACTTATATTCAACCATTTTCGTTCCCAAAACGACCTTAGGGCACCTAAAACTCAACAAACCCGTTCCCCGTACCTTTGAATAATGAAAATAAACTTGAATGTGGTTTAAAATCAATCAATATGATTCTTGGTTGAAAATTAGGCAATTAAAACTCATTATGGGCGATAATGACTTATATTCGGCCATTTTCGTTCCCAAAACGACCTTAGGACACCTAAAACTTAACAAACCCGTTCCCCATAGCTTTGTTATATTAAAATAAACTTGAATGTGGTTTGAAATGGCCAAATATGATTGTTGGTTTACAATTAGGCAAGTAAAACTCATTAATTAAGGGCTTAGAATATGCATAATCGAAATAAGATAGGAGTAAAGACAGTGAAGGATGTTTAGATGCTTTGAACTGATATGGGTTAGTTCCGTTTACAATAGGCTTAATCTAAATGAAAAGGAAGGAGCGTGAGTGGATGTACAAGAGACGAGATAAGGACAACAAACTTCAGGATTAGTTCATCATAGGGGTGGATGAGTTTATTACCTTCTCTGAGCAGCACCCCGAGCTCAATGACAGGGACAAGATGAGATGTCCTTGTGTTCGGTGTGCTAACTTGAATTACTTGGATGTGCCTTAAGTAAAGCTACATTTGTATAAGAACGGGTTCACACCTCACTACTATGAATGGTTATGTCACAGTGAAAGGGCGAGTAGAGGGTCCACCTCGTCTCCTACTCAGTTGAATCCTTCTCGGGAAATGGTTGTCGATGCTTATGGGAACAACATGGAACCATCATTCTTTGCTGAGGCAACTTCGGCTGAAGAAGAACCAAATACTGAAGCTAAGATGTTCTTCGAGTTCCTAAAGGCAGCTAAGCAGCATGTCAATGTTGGAGATGGCTTCTAGAATGATCAATTTGAAGTCTGAGTACAACTTGCCACATAGGTGCGTAGATGGTATTGGGTCACTGTTGAGTGATTCGCACCCCACCACCCAGAAAACTAAGTGTAGCACCTATTACGACACAAAGAAGGTACTCAGGGGATTAGAGCTTCCTCGCGAGAAGATACATGCATGCCCGAAAGGATGTATGCTGTTTTGGAAGGACTATGCGGAGATAGATAAGTGTCGTCATTGAGGGTCGAATCGGTACAAGAAGGCTTCGAATGATAGTTTGGTTGTTGTCCAATTTCTGGTGTACTTCCCAATAACACCACGATTGCAAATGATGTTTGTCACTAGAAACATTGCTTAGGCTATGACATGACATTCTAAGAATCGCCTAGGGTAAGGGAACATGGCTCACCCAAGTGATAGTGAAGCTTGGAAGCACTTCGACATCACCTTTACGGACTTTTCATCCGAGCCTCTAAATGTAAAATTTGGGTTGTGCACTGATGGTTTTTCCCTTTTTGGGAAATTTGGAAAGCAATACTCTTGTTGGCCGGTTCTCACCACACCTTACAACATGTCACTGTCCATGTACATGAAAAAACCTTTCATTTTCCTTTCCTTGCTTATCCTTAGGCTAAAAAATCCGAAGAATAACTTTGATGTCTACATGTAACCTTTGATTGATGAGTTGAAGCAGCTGTGGTCAATTGGATCCTTGACTTATGATATCTCAAAGAAGCAAAATTTCAATCTTCGCGTAGTCATGTTGTGGACTATTAGTGACTTTCCAGCATATAGTATGTTGTCAGGTTGGAACATGTTTGGTAAAAAGGCGTGTCCATATTGCATGGAGAAAAGCAAGGCCTTTTGGCTAAAACATGGTGGGAAAGTATCATGGTTTGATTGCCATCGTCAGTTTTTAGAACCCGACCACCCCTTTCGAAAGAATAAGATAGCTTTTTGTAAGAACAGAGTTGAAAATGACTCGGCTCCTCATATCATGTCAAGTGAGGAACTGTGGCAGTGTGTGACGGACTTACTGAGAGCAACTGATGGTCCTGATGCTTTGAACCAATTAAAGAAGCAAAAATTGGGATGGGTGAAGCAATCTTGTTTGTGGGACCTGCCATATTGGAAGGATTTGCTGCTTCGACACAACTTAGACGTCATGCATTGAGAAGAACTTCTTTGAGCAGCTCATACACACTATCATGCACGTGAAACACGAAACGTCTGACACTGTCAGTGCAAGGAAAGACATGCACAGTGTCTGTAGGCAGCGAGAGTTGGAGCTAATTGATGATGGTAAGGGTTATGAGTTGATCCCCAAGGCACCTTACGCACTTGACAAGGAGCGGAAGAAGGTGTTATGTGAATGGATCCGAGACTTGAGGTTTCCTGATGGGTATGCTTCGAACTTGTGTCGATGTGTTGATAAAAAACAAAATAGGCTCCATGGAATGAAGAGTCACGATTGTGATGTATTTATGGAGCGTTTGTTTCCTATTTCCCTAATAGAGTTGCTCCCTCTTCATATTTGGAAGGCAATCACCGAAATTAGTCAATTCTTCTGTCACTTGTGTGCTCCCACTATCACGTTGAGTGAGATGGACCACCTTCAAAAAACATTGCCGAGATCTTATGTAAGTTGGAAAAGATATTTCCCCCAGCATTTTTTAACTCCATGGAGCACTTGCTGGTACACTTGCCACGTGAAGCATATATTGGAGGTCCCGTTCAATACAGATGGATGTACCCATTCGAAAGGTTAGTTGTGGTAATTGTTTATACCCCGTTACTCATTTCTTGTGAAGTGACATTGCTCATGTTTCCCTTACTCACAAGTTCCTGAACAACTTGAAACGTAAAATAGGGAACAAGGCAAGGATCGAAGGTTCTATATGCAATGCATACTTGGCTGAGGAGATATCCAAATTCTGCTCACAGTATTTTCAGTCTTGATACAAAATCGAGGGACTTTGGTAGAAATGCGTATCCTGATGTGGAAAGCCAACATGGTGTCTATGTCCCTGAATTGTTTAGGGAGGATTGTGGTCGACCAGCAACAAGTGGTAGTTCACATTGGTTGACAGACATGGAGTACGTCCGAGCCCATTTGTACATCCTCGCAAATTGTGGCATACTATGTGACTATGAAAGATAGTTTTCGTAGTTTAACTATCTTACATTACAAAACCATATTGCATGCCGGCTTAGCTGACTAACCTCAAACTTGCGCACTTTAATAGGCAATTTGAGGATCACAAAGTGCAGTCGAACCCCCAAATACAGAGGGATGACGTCTGGATTAAATGCGAATCCCAATATCCAGCATGGTTAAGGACATAAGTAACGAATCCCAATCCCTTACTTCCCAACTTTTTTAATTACATACCGTCATTTTATTTACTAACTTACGGGGACAAATGTAGGTACTTCGAACAGAGTCTATCGATGACGTCACATGAGCTCTTGTGATGGGCCCCTCGAAAGAAGTGACAACTTGGAATCAATTCTACGTCAATGGGTACAATTTCCACACACAAAGCTACGGTAGGAACAAGTCAACAATGAATTATGGGATTTGTGTTGAGAGTTTAGGAGGGGTTGACTACTTCGACACTTTAGAAGAGGTGTTACAATTGTCTTACCACAGGCTTGTCGCAGAGTAAAAGACGATATTGTTCAACTGCAGTTGGTTTGAATGTGACAAGGGCATGAACATTCATGAGAGATATAGACTTGTAGAGATCAATCGCACTAAGAGACTCTCGTGGTACGACCCCTTCTTTGTTTCCTACCAACCAAGTCAGGTGTATTATGCACCTTATCCTAGCCTTAAGAGGGACAAAGTGCAGTGGTGGGCTGTGTTCAAGACAAAAGCTAGGTCAGAGGTTGATGCACCGGTCAGCTTGGATGTTCTACGAGAGGAAACATCACTTATTCCCGTAGGTCTATGTTCTCCGGACGAGATCCCAAACTACGAGGTCATCGAGGGTGATGACGACCATGGTGAGGTCATTCCGAGTTTAAATGAATACGAAGGTGACAGCGGTGAGGAGCTTAGAAGTGATGAGAGTGATGACATGGTTGATGATGACGACGAGGACCTTGATGACCTCGGTTTGTTTCATTAGGATGTAATAGAAATATAATTTAATTTTAGCAATTTATCGTCATTTGAAATGAAAAACAAGATTATTGTAAAAATTGTAGTAATTTAAGTTTATTAAATTTCCCCTCAATCTTCTTAAATATATTAACCTTGAGTGTTTAGGTTTGGATCTATGAATTTTATTATTCACGTTTATTAATGCCTGTGCATGCTCAGTGCTATATTCATAATTGCTTAATTGGGGTATCATTTCATACTCATTGTATTTGTGATTGTGGTTTCTTTTAATAACTATTATGAGTACGAATAATTTACTCACTACTTTATGCAGGAACATGTCATCACAACGGTGTGGTGGCCCGAAATGGCCATCTCGGTCCTTGTCTGAGGCTCAGGACTAGCAGTCTCAGGCGCGACAGCAGTCTCCCGCTTAGTCTTCGGGTCAGCCTACTGGGACTTTTCCCTACTGGGTCTACGCCGATGACGCGTCCTTGTGACCTTTAGTGTCAGCTTGAGTCGTCTAGGAGACGGCCGATGGTTTCACCTTCGTATTCTTCTCAGCCTTGTCTTCCGGCTCACGGGGTTGCGCGTGACCTCCAGTTTGAGGCTCCATTATTCTAGTCTCCTCCGTTCCAGGCTCCTCCGTTTTAGGCTCCTCTGTTTCAGGCTTCTACTTCATCTCCATCCGTGCCTCAGTTTACGGCACCACCTCTGTCACAGCCTCAGCATCGTCTTTTTCGTTCTCAGGCTTCTCTGTGTGAGGCTTCTATGGCTCAGCATACTCCTTCGGGACCGTCTACTCCTGCGTCTCACCCTACTCCTCCAGATCCCGATGAAGATGCTCGTGAGGGTTAGAGGGACGATGATGAAAACGGCGAGGCTTCTCCGTCCACAGGTCTAGTACGAGAATTGAATCCGGATGCACTATGGTGAGTTTTTTGGTGTAATTTTGTACATGTTTTGAACTATTGAAATTCAGCTGTATTCATATGTTATTTAATCTTACGATGTTTTTGTGTGCAAGGTTTCACGGCAGCAGTGTTGTTCGATCCATCACAAACGTAATGAAGTCCTACTTCCATCAGCCTTGGAAGAACTACACCGAGGTAGATCAGAAGACCAAGGTACATTGGTGGGACATATGGAAGGTGAGAAAGACGAATTGTATAATTTCGTACAAAGAGTGTTTCTTTATATCATCTTTTACATAAACATATTTGATTGTCTTCTAACAGTACAGGTGGCAGCCTGAGCTCGATGCCCTAGTGCAGGATGCATATGAGAAGAAGGTTGGAGTACGGTAGAAGGACCTCTTTAACGACACAGTTCACAAGCGCAAAAGAGCGACCTAAATGGCTTGGTGAGGAGATGTACAAGGTTATGAAGGGCATTCTCAATGACGAGAAATTCAAAGAGAGGTCTGCACGAGTGAAGGCAAACAGGAGAGCTGGCAAGGCTACTGGTCGCGCCCCTGTATCTCACCGCAAGGGATCTACCTCCACCATTCACCGAGCTAAAATATTGGTTAGTTTACTCTTTCTTTCGAGTATTGTAAATGCTCGTTCATTAAATTCTTTGTATATCATCTAACACATGTCGCATCTGTTTGTATAGGCAAAGGTGAATGGAGGGAAGTTGCCTGATGCTGCGGCTCTCTTCCTTGACACTCACTTCAAGAAGCAACCAGGGAAGGATCCGTTTCCGATTAACGAGAAGGCTAAGGAAGTGATGGTAATACTTTCTTCTTTGATTGATTCGCATTTGATGTTTAGAGAGGAATTCCGACCTCTTAGACGATGACTATGAATAGGAATGCTTTTTTATGATTCGCGTTTGACGTTTAGCACGGAATTTCGGCTTATAGCCGATGAGTACGAATAGGATTGCTTTTTTATGATTTGCATTTGATGTTTATAACGGAATTCCGGCTTATAAGCCGATGAGTACGAATACAATTGCTTTTTTGTGATTTGCATTTCATGCTTAAAGCGGAATTCCGGCTTATAAGCCGATGAGTACGAATAGGATTGCATTTATATAACATGATGGAGCTTTAAAAACATATAACAGGTCGCGTTTGTAGAAGTTAGGACGAAAACCCCCTAAAAAGCCCCGAAATGGCCATTTCACGTCCCGAAGTGAACTTGTCGTGTCTAAAAATAAGGAACCAAGACCCAAAAGGCTTAAATGCATAATATATGACATGATGAAGCTTTAAAAACATATAGCAGGTCGCGTTTGTAGAAGTAAGGCGCGACAAACCCACTAAACGCCTCGAAATGGCCATTTTACCGCCCAAAGTGATCTTGTTGTGTCTTGACGTATAAAACCAAGACCTAAAAGGCTTAAATGCGTAATGTATGACATGATGGAGCTTTAAAAACATATAACAAGTAACGTCTGTAGAAGTTAGGCGCGAAAACCCACTAAAACGCCCCGAAATGGCCATTTCACGTCCCAAAGTGACCTTGTCGTGTCGAAACTTATGGAACCAAGACCTAAAAAGCTTAAATACATAATATATGACATGATGGAGCTTTGAAAACATATAACAGGTTGCGATTGTAGAAGTTAGGCGTGAAAACCCCTTAAAACGCCCCGAAAATGGCCATTTCATGTCCCAAAGTGACCTTGTCATGTCTAAACGTATTGAAAAAAGACCTAAAAACCTTAAATGCATAATATATGACATTATGGAGTTTTAAAAACATATAACAGATCATGTTTGTAGATGTCAGGCGTGAAAACCCCCTAAAACGCCCCGAAATGGCCATTTCATGTCCCAAAGTGACCTTGTCGTGTCTAAACGTATGAAACCAAGACCTAAAGGGCTTAAACTCATAATATATGACATGAGCGGACTTTAAAAACATATAACTGATCGGTTTTATAGAAGTTATGCGCGAAAACCCCATAAAACGCCCCGAAATGGCCATTTCACGTCCCAAAGTGACCTTATCGTGTCTAAATGTATGGAAACAAGACCTAAAAAGCTTAAATGAATAATATATGGCATGATGGAAATTTAAAAACATATAACAGGTCGCATTTATAGAAGTTAGGCGCCAAAATCCCCTAAAAAGCCCGAAATGGCCATTTCACGTCCCAAAGTGACCTTATCGTGTCTAGACGTATGGAACCAAGATCTAAAAGGCTTAAATGCATAATATATGACATAATGGAGCTTAAAAAACTTATAACAGGCCGTGTTTATAGAAGTTAGGGGCGAAAACCCCCTAAAAAGCCCCCAAAAGGCCATTTCACGTCCCAAAGTGACCTTGTCGTGTCTATACGTATGGAATCAAGACCTAAAAAGTTAAAATGCATAATATATGACAATGTGGAGCTTTAAAAACATATAACCGGTCGCGTTTGTCGAATTTAGGTGCGAAAAACCCTAAAACGCCCCGTAATGTCTATTTCACGTCCCAAAGTGACCTTGTCGTTTTTAAACGTATGGAACCAAGACCTAAAAACGTTAAACGCATAATATATGACATTATGGAGCTTTAAAAACATATAACCGGTCGCGTTTATAGAAGTTAGGCGCGAAAACCCCCTAAAACGCCCCAAAATGGCCATTTCATGTCCCAAAGTGACCTTGTTGTTTCTAAACGTATGGAACCAAGACCTAAAAAGCTTAAATGCATAATATAAGACATGATGGAGCTTTAAAAACACATAACAAGTCGTGTTTGTAGAAGTTAGGCGCAAAAACTCCTTAAAACGCCCCGAAATGGCCATTTCACGTCTCAAAGTGACCTTGTCGTGTCTAAACTTATGGAACTAAGACCTAAAAAGCTTGAATGCATATATATATGACATGATGGAGCTTTAAAAACATATAACAGGTCGCGTTTGTAGAAAGTAGGCGCGGAAAGCCCCTAAACCGCCCCGAAATGGCCATTTTACGTCCCAAAGTGACCTTGCCGTGTCTAAACGTATGGAACCAAGACCTAAAAAGCTTAAATGCATAATATATGACAATATTGAGCTTTAAAAACATATAACATGTCGCGTTTGTAGAAGTTAGGCGCGTTTCTTTTATTTGGAATTGTAGTATTGTTGAACTAACTCCATAATTTGCAGAAAAATATAACTTGAACCTTTTAGAGTCTCAGGCTAGTGGCTCGGGGACGGATCCCAACAAGGTCTTCTTTTAGACGGTTGGTGAGGTTCCAGGGTTCGGCAAAGAAGGAGCTACTCTCTATTATGAGAGAAGCTCGCGACGGATTATGTATCTGCATACCCGATCTCCATCGTTTGCCGCTCAACTAGCACATATGGTCGAGCGTTTAGAGGCATTCGAGCGCACTAGGGCGAAGTTAGAGGAAAGAGATCGCCTTTGGGAGGAGAGAGACCGGGCACAGGAGGAGAGAGACCGCCGTCTGGAGGAGGATTAGAAGAAGCAAGTGGAGTACCTCCACTAGATGCAGGCAACGATCGAGGCTTTCAAAAGGCGATTCGGCGATCTGTCTCCAATTCCGCAACCCCCCCCCGGAAGATCGCACAGATGGTTCTGGCACTTCAGGAACCTTCGTAGCGTAGCTGTTAGTTAGAATTTGGAAACTGTATGTCTTATTCTTTTGTGACACGGATTATTTATATCTAATATAACTTTAAACTAGTTACTAACACTAGTCGGTCGGTAAACAGTTTGTAATAAATAAAAAGGCGCCGACAAAGCTTACCCACCGACAGACGGTCGGTAATTCACACTTAAACGACCGTCTGTCGGTCGGTAAAAACACGTTCAAAGCAAAACAAAAGTGCGAAATGACTTCCACCGACCGGTTTTCGGTCGGTAATGCCCGACCACAAAACAATCGGGAGGCGGCCGGTAAAAACTGGCCGACCAACTAACGGTCGGTAAAAAAATTTTACCGACCACTACAACAACGACCGAATTTCACCGACCACCAGCGGTCGGTATATTACAATACCGACCATTAACGGTAGATAAATTTCGGTCGGCTGAAGACGATTTTCTTGTTGTGTTTGGCATTTTTCGAACATTACACATATAAAAAAAAACGTCTCTTCTTTTCTTTTTGAGTTCTTGTTCAATCTTGATTAATACATGTTTATGATTACATTTTAAGAATGTTTTATGATTGATAACTATATTTTAAAAATTAAAATCATGTTTATAAGTTGTTCATGAAATCATAGAAATTAGGGTTTTGAAAGTTTATGAAAAATTATTAGTTTTATGATTTTAATGCTCTAAAATTTTATATTATGATCAAAGGTTGTTAGAGTATTAATTTATGATGATTTTATGAAGTTTGAATTGTTTTTAGAGGTTTTAAAGTAAATTATTATTGCTGTCAAAATTTTAAAAGTATGAATAACGGAAGTATAAATATTATGAATATTTTCTTAAGTATGAAAAATTAATTTTAATGCCTAAAATATAAGTATGATGATAGTGTAAGGTTCTTAAAGTGTTTTATGCATGAAAGATATAGTTTCTAAAGGGTTTTGAATAAATAAATAATGCTTTGAATTTTTATTATCACTTGTTTATGCACAATAAAAATAGTAACACATAAAATAATGACTTATAATTGTTTTTAAGGCATGAAATCATCACATGATGATCTTAGAACATAAGTATATTCTTTTAGGGTCAAATTATGATGTTTAGAAAGGTTCAAAGGAGTTTTTAAGCAACTTTTCAAAGATGTCATTTTTAGAAAGTTATCGAAAATCAAGTGTTTCAAAAAGAAAGCAAATTATAAAATAAAGTATGGAATTATATAGAGATCAGATAGGGAAGGTTTTGGACAAGTTTCTAATGTAAAAAGTTAGTTGAGAGTTGTTGCAGAATTTAGTAATAAGGTTTTGAAATAGTTTCGATTTTTCCTTTGTAAGAGACTTCGAGTCAAGCGATTTCTAGAAGTAGTGGCGGAACTCCGTTATAACACAAGGTACGTACGTAAGTACTAAAGGCATACATGTAACTAGAATACATGTTAGAATAGCTTGAATATCATGCTAGATTTTATAGAACTGAAAGTTAATGTTTTGTTGACTTGAGATGACTTGCATGAGAAGTTATGTTGGCATGATTGTATGAAAAGTATGCATTGTCTATTAAGTTTGACATTCCATTTTTATAGCATTGTTATTACAATCATTGATGTTGAAATGTTGAATATTTTGAAAGGTTTTGACTAGTAGTAAGTAATAAAAAAAATGTAGTTAAGTTGATTAATTACTTGTCAACAAGAAAGGTAATTAGTGAATATTTATTCACATGTTTTGTACAAGTTTAATGAGCAAATAGTTAGTTACTCAAAGTTTATGTGTGGTAAAGGAAAGTTAATAAAATAAATTAAAGGACTAAGAATTAATATTAGAATCGCATAATAAGCAAGATAAGTAATATGGTGTTGCTTGTTTGCCATGTATATTCTTATGTGATTTTATGTGAGTCATGACAAGTGTTAAACCGGTTAACCACGTAAAGTGAAAGAGGATTCGCACCAAAACTCTTGGAACGCATATACCTTGAGTATGAACAATTAGGGGAGTTATGGTAGTAGTGACCGTAACTTCTAATTGGGGTACAAGACAATGTACTCTTTTTTATTTATAAATGCGCTGGAATTCCATCACTTTAAGTGGCATGGGTAATACCTTCTTGGAGTTGCACCGAAGTTGGTGCCAAGTAGGGTGAACGTTGAGGAAAGGAAACCTGTTTAATGCGAAATCCAAAGATTAAATACAATAATTAACTTATAGAAACTCAAAACCTAAGTAGAGAAGTTGCCACCGTGCTCTTTTCGGGAGCTCACGGTACCCCATTAGGTCTAGTCCGAAGGCAAATTAACCGCCAAGGATAAGGTCTCATATCTCTGGATTCAGGGACGAGGGTAAGGACGAGAGTAGTCCACAATGTCCCCCCACGTATAGCATCCTCTACTTGGTCTCATATGTAACTTCACAATCATAAAATCGAATTATATCATGGATATTTCCTTATTAGCCTTAAGAACGCATAGGAACGTTGCTAGGCGGGTGGTTGATTAATGCACACATAAATTCTAATAACATGTGAGGGTGACCGATTTAGGATTAGTCAACATTAAGGACCTTAAGCTGGTTACATGATTTATCTTTGCGTTATGTGATAGCATTCCTTTTTGTTCTTGTAGCTAAGCATGGATTCTAGGTGATGAAAACGATAAACATGAAGCATTCATGATCACGTAAGCAACCTAGTTCAGGTTTAGTTGATTTTAATTGAAAATCGAGCCATATTAGACAATGTTTCATGAATTAATTTAAGCATGTCAAATTTCTAAGAAAGCGATAAATCACATAAATAAAGAAGTTGTTGATGCTTTCGGCCTCACTCAAAGTACCTTTCATGCGATCGTAGAACGATTTCCTTTGAATGCTTGAACAACTGTTTTTTCAGAATCTCGGGATTAATATATTTGAAGAAATGTTTAAGAAAAGTTTAGAGAGAGAAAGTTAGAGAGAATTTAGAGAGAGAAAATCGAGTGAAGGTGTGGATGTTAGTTGATTTTCGTCGATGAATAAAGAATGGTGGCGTGCCCTTTTATAGAACCTTGATGCTTGCTTGAGCGCCCTAGCGCCCACTAAGCGTTTAGGCACCCAAGGAGCGTTTAGGTGCTCAGCAAGCGCTAGGGCACTCGCACTGAGTGCTTGAGGCCGAAGACTCGATTTGTGTCATTTTTTCAACATTCATAATATTATTTCCCGATTTCGCTTCATTTGCCTAAAGTTGCTTTACATCGTACGGAATCTTTCAGATTCCTCACGTACGTGACCTAGTGGCTTATTTATGAAATTATTTGAAATAAAATGTTTTTAGATGCGGCTCGACCATTATCGTCTATTTCCAGCGATTGCTCATTCGTTTTTCAAGCATTCAATTTACGGAAACCGAACTTGTTGTGATGTGGTACACGTTAATCATCGGCCTTCGGATTACAGTTAGCCCTCGCTTTGACTACAGTTAGCCCCCGCTTTGACTGAGTATGTAGAGACGACTAGTCTCGTAAGACGAAAGTCAAATATTCGCTAGCGGCAAAACAAAGGTTAGTTTTACCAGCACCAAGATGATAGGTTTTCAGAAAGTGCTATGTTTCTCGAGAATGGTGGTCTCCTTCAGATGCTATGTGATCATATATATAGGAGGTTCTGGGTAGGCGTCAGTACCATCTGGTGGTTGGTTGCTTGTTGAGATTAATCGTCTGACGATGTAACCTATGTATTTCCACTTTAGGCTCGGCTTTGCTGTAGGGAAATGTTGAAGATGATTTTTTTTATCGCCCGGCGATGCTTATAGATGAGTATTTCCACCTTAGGCCCGGTTCAGCCATAGGGAAACGTTGTAGGTAATTGTTGATCGACTAGCGATGTTTGAAGATGAGTATTTCAACTTTAGACTCGGTTCAACCGTAGGGATATGTTGGAGATGATTGCTGATCTCCTTGCGATGCTCGAAGATAAGTATTTCTACTTTAGGCTCGGTTCGGCCGTAGGGAAATGTTGTAGATGATTTGTTGATCGCTTGGTGATGCTTGAAGATAAGTATTTCCGCTTTAGGCTCGGTTGGGCTGTAGGGAAATGTTGTAGACAATTATTAATCGTTTGACGATGCTTGAAGATGATTATTTCCACTTTAGGCTCGGTTCTGCCGTTGGGAAATGTTGGAGATGATTGTTGACTGAAAATGTGACGTTTGGATTTGTCGTCCTTTGTCGTGTTGACCTGATTTGGCTTTCAGGGGCATTTTCGTAATTTTGACCTAAGCGGACTTTCAGGGGCATTCTGGTAATTTTGACTTGAGTTGACTTTCAAGGGCATTTTGGGAATTTCAGTCGAGACATGTAGAAATGTCTGAAATTTTTGGAGCCAAATCTTGTTCGGAGGTCGAAACGAAGCCCCCGGAGTATGACGTGAGCCCTGCGAAGGACCCAACGAGTGGGACGCTGAGCGTTGGTGCGTCGGGTGGGCGCCCAAGCACTGGCTAGCGTTGCATCGCCCGCTCATGCGCTTTACGGTTTTGCGAGGGCTCGAGGGGTGTGTCTGTATGTTTTGTATAAAGCTTGCCTTGTATCTTTTATTTTTCTTATCTTTTTCTTCTTGTTCGCACCTTCTTGTTCGAACACTCCCCCACAAATAAAACTCAAACAACTTAAAAATTCTTCCACGCACTTGAAGCTTGAGGAATAATTTTGTGGGTTTGCTTATTACAATGTAAGTTAGTTCAACTTAAATTGTCTTTCCTTGCAGTTTGCCTTTGAATTGATATTTTGCCATGTTCGTTCATGAAATGACTAGGGTTTTATTTTAATTTTCCCATTCATGTTTGCAATGGTTGAGTTTTTGTTTGAAAACTCCCCAATTTTACCACAAATTAATTTGTATAGCTCATACAAACTAACATCGATGTTGATGTAGATATGCATGAGTCATGTAGGTTAGTTTAGTGACGAGCATGAAAATCGATTCACATAGTTCATACGAAATAAATGGAAAGATTATTAACCCACGTATTTCACATAAGTTAATTTAATGACGTAAATGATTATTAACTCACGTGGTTCATGGGAGTTAGGGCGGGAACTCAACTTTCTAATTTAGGTTCAAAATTAGATTTTAAGTTTCTAAAAGTGTTCTCTTTTTCCAAAATCTCATCATTGACGTTATTGAAGCCACCTTATATACCTTAACCCCCGTTGTGTTTTCAACCTCAGGATCGTGGGAGCTTAAAGTCATGTATAGCCGTTATGCTGCCGCAATTTATACATATCGCGTTTGAACTCGTAGGTCTGAGTCGGAGTTCGAGATCTTTTCGAAAGCTTTTACTTGTCTCGAGGGCCTCTAAACACTAGATAAAATCATCAAAACCACATCCCGAAAGCAGAGTAAGGAGGTCACGGTCATGATGTTTCTTAATGGCGGCGTAACCATCCAAGAAAGGCCTCATTGACCCATATAATCTAAAATAATGGTCGTCCTATTAACAAGAGCTCAAATCAAAAAAAACTCAGAAAAAAAAAAAAAAGAAGAAGAGAGAAACTTTTACCACTCACGTGGCCTTGTAAAGGACGAACGGAAATATGCTGAGGTCGATCAAAGTCTAGACCCTCAGTTTTCCATTCTTTTCACTTCCCCGTGGGGCAAGATGACCATTACCCCATTTGATTTCTCTATTCTTACCGGCCTTCCTTTTTTTTCTTCCATTGCTGTAACCAACAATTATTTTACCCCCATTCACTCCGTTGCGAAGGAGCTTCTTGGTCCTATTTGTGAGTTAATAGGTAGAAGGATGTCCGTGAGTAGTGTTAGCTTGCACAAGGGTCTCACCTTGCATGGCACTAGTAGGGAACAAAAAGTTCGTATTCTTCTTCTCCTTATCATTTCTAGTGCCTTGAATGCCAACGAGGGTGCTCATCGTTGTTAACTTTGCTACCTTACGGTTATTGCTGACCTTTCTAAGGTCAAGGATTATAATTGGGGAGGTTTGGGATACGCCTCCCTCCTCCGGGCTATGAGGAATGCCTACCGTCAGGTAAACGGTTCTGTGGTTATTAGCATTGCCTCCTTTTTCAGGATTATTGAGGTAATGACTTGCTTTTGTTTTCTTCATAATGTAACTATTTTGGTTCATTTGATTTCACCCCTTTGTATTTTACAGTTACGGGCCATTGAGTATTTTCCTCGCTTAACTCCTCCTTGTCCTAAGGAGCATATCCATCTAGTCCTTGCTTCTTGGGAGAGCTGTAGGGGTGGCAGATAGATCAAAGGGAACAATGAGGCTCGTCGGATCATCCGAAAGCTTTATTTAGAGGAGGTATGTTTGCATTCCCATTACATTTCTTTTCAATTTTTATGTCTTGATCGCTTTGTTTTCTGTGATTCTCCGAAGGTTCCACTCTGTCCCTGGGCGGACCTAGCGAGTGTCCTTAGTAGCTTTGTTTATGCTGCTCGACTTACGGCTCATCGCTGTTAATTTTGAGAACGGCTCGTCCAACATAGTTCTAACGATTTTATTGTCCCTCATGACCCTTTTGTGAAAATGATTAGCCTCAAGGGCCTCTATGATCAGGTTCTCCAGTGTCGAACGACTTGTGATCATTTTATCCCTTGGATGTCTCTCAACTACCCCGACAAGGCGTACCAAATGAACCTCCTTTCTCTTTTGTGGAGCCCTATTCGACTGGTAGAGCAGGTAAATCAATATACTCTTGTACATGTTTGAGCATAGTTTTGTCCTTCTTATCTCGGTTCTTGAACCCTTCATATGTTGACGGCCACCTCCCTTAAATTGACTTTACTTTTGACTACGAGATTAACAGGGTGATTCATAGGGAGACGGTTCCTGAAGCTCCTGCGAATAGGCAGTTTGCCGTCTAGTCTTTTCATCCTGTAGTCCGATTGGTTAGTAAGCCCCTGGCGCTTTGTCATCTTGAATTGGTATGTCAAATGTTCATTAACCAAATTGTTTTGCCATAGATGCCTCGTGAAGGGATGTTGCATGCATTGAAGGTCATTAATGCCTTAAAGTATCAGCTGAAGAGGATGAACGAGGCTACGTCGCGTGGGAGTCAAGGCACAAGGTTAACCCAAAAGTTCTTCTTTTCTATAATTTCTTCATGTTATTGCTTGATATTGTTATTGACCAAATTCTCATCTTAGGCACGTGAGCCAAGCTCCGGCCCTTGTCATAGAGCAACAAGAGTGTCCGCCTCCCAAGGGCCATCTTGTTCTGAGGAAGAAATCTACTGTCCTCGACTAGATGCTAACTTTGATACTTATGAGCCCAACCATGCTTCACAATCTTTGTAATGTCCTTTCTTAGAGAAGTTGGCTACGGATTTTACTTCCTTTGTGTGTGCTGATGTCAGCGAGCCACATACTCTGAGCCTTTCTGAGCCATATATGTCCTTGGGTTTCATTCCTTCTGACATGCCATCCACTTGCCAGGACCCTATGATATAAGAATCTTGCTTTCTCATTTAAGGATGATAGATTTTGGAATTTTTTATATGTTTGACATGACCTTGATTTATTTGACTTCCATTGGACTACGTGTATATTTGACTTGGTTGACTTTGATTTGACTTTAACTTGTTCGACTTTTACTAGTGGGAGAGGAGCGACTTTCCCCCCCCCCCCCCCCCCCCCCAAAAAAAGAAAGAAAAGAATAAAGAAAACAACAAAACAAGTGAATTAGGAGATATATATCGAGGAAGTGTGCACGAGGATAGAGAGTGGAAGAAACAAACGAGAAGCAGCGCCTAAGCGCCCTACAAGCGCTAGGGCGCCCATTGGTGCTTGAGCACTGAGTGATCGTCTAGGGCGCTCATGGCCGCCTATGCGCTACTTGGGCCTAGCGCCTCGTGCTGGCTGATTTTTGGTAACTTTTGCTTATATAAACCTTGTGTCGCCCTCATGTTTCATTGCATTCATTCTTCTTTTCTCACTCTTCATCCCCCTACCCCCCGTTCTCTTTTCTCCTTCTTTTGTCTTATATAACCTTGTGTCGCCCATGTTTCATTGCTTCATTCTTTCTTTTTTTCTCACTCTTCTCCCCCTATCCCCCTTCTCTTTCTCTCCTTCTTTTGTCTTATATAAACCTTGTGTCGCCCTCATGTTTCATTGCATTCATTCTTCTTTTCTCACTCTTCATCCCCCTCCCTATCCCCCCGTTCTTTTTCTCCTTCTTTTGTCCTTTTGTATTCGAGCGGCAATGTCGAAAGATTTCGATCCGTTCTCAATGATTGGTTTCAAGGAGATGACTCAAGAAGAAAAGGACTTCCTCAAGGACTAAGATGCCATGTGTTGATTACTTTGAGGTATGCCAACTTGATCCGAACTTCATTCGTGCTGCAGTAGGTTTTTAGAAGCCCCAACACATAGTTTTTCATTTTCGTTTATAGAGAGGTCGTTTCCTTTGCCGGAAAAGTTAGGTGCTATAGCAGGTTTGTCATGTAGTGGTTTTTTCCTTTCTTCCTAACACTAGGGATTACTTTTGTGCCCTGCTTTTAACCTTTATCTAAAACTCGATGCACGTGCTATGGAAAAGATTTGTGCATGATAAGACGATTAATTTGGTGGAATTAATGACAGACCTTCGATTGGACATCCTGCATCGGTGACCATGTTGGAGCAACATGAGGGTGGCAGGACCCGTATGCCCTTGTGTACTGGCGAGCTATTCATGGCTCTCGATCATCTGAAGGGAAATCCGCATGCTCCAATATCTGGATGTCCCTTACTCCTTTAAGTAAGTGTTTTCTTTTGCAACAAATTGTTCATATGAAAATTTGTGACATTAATAGGTCATGTATTGTCAACAAAGTAAAATCTCTTTATATTACAGCTCAAACTTTAACTCCATACCACTTAACTTTTCATGTAAAATGATACACTATTTGGCTTCGTCATTGACGTTCTTGTTTGCTTTTTGCTGCATTGATAGGCATGGCTTATGGATCGCTTGAATTTGATGGAGACGCCTTCAAACTTCCGTCGTATTCCTTGAAGAATCTCTACGGGAGGCGTAGATTTTACCAGCACTCTACCATGAATGATTGGATATTGACCTTGGCTGACACGTAGACTTATTTCC
>PYUH01000400.1:516228-536017 GCA_016808085.1 Suaeda aralocaspica | reverse complement strand
TTTACGTTGATTTGACTTTAACTTGTTCGACTTTTACTAGTGGGAGAGAGCGACTTCCCCCCCCCCCCCAAAAAAAGAAGAAAGGATAAGAAACAAACAAAACACAGTGAATTAATTAGGAGATATATATCGAGGAAGGTGTGCACGAGGATAGAGATGGAAGAAACAAACGAGAAGCAGCGCCTAAGCGCCCTACAAGCGCTAGGGCGCCCATTGGGTGCTTGAGCACTGAGTGATCGTCTAGGCGCTCAATGGGCGCCTATGCGCTACTTGGGCGCCTAGGCGCTCGTGCTGGCTGATTTTTGGTAACTTTTTGCTTATATAAACCTTGTGTCGCCCTCATGTTTCATTGCATTCATTCTTCTTTTCTCACTCTTCATCCCCCTATCCCCCCGTTCTTTTTCTCCTTCTTTTGTCCTTTTGTATTCGAGCGGCAATGTNTTCATCCCCCTATCCCCCCGTTCTCTTTCTCCTTCTTTTGTCTTATATAAACCTTGTGTCGCCCTCATGTTTCATTGCATTCATTCTTCTTTTCTCACTCTTCATCCCCCTATCCCCCCGTTCTTTTTCTCCTTCTTTTGTCCTTTTGTATTCGAGCGGCAATGTCGAAAGATTTCGAATCCGTTCTCAATGATTGGTTCAAGGAGATGACTCAAGAAGAAAAGGACTTCCTCAAGGACTATAGATGCCATGTGTTGATTACTTTGAGGTATGCACAACTTGATCCGAACTTCATTCGTGCTGCAGTAGGTTTTTAGAAGCCCCAAACACATAGTTTTCATTTTCGTTATAGAGAGGTCGTTCCTTTGCCGGAAAAGTTAGGTGCTATAGCAGGTTTGTCATGTAGTGGTTTTCCTTTCCTTCCTAACACTAGGGATTACTTATGCCCTGCTTTTAACCGTTATCTAAAACTCGATGCACGTGCTATGGAAAAGATTGTGCATGATAAGACGATTAATTTGGTGGAATTAATGACAGACCTTCGATTGGACATCCTGCATCGGTGACCATGTTGAGCAACATGAGGGTGGCAGGACCCGTATGCCCTTGTGTACTGGCGAGCTATTCATGGCTCTCGATCATCTGAAGGGAAATCCGCATGCTCCAATATCTGGATGTCCCTTACTCCTTTAAGTAAGTGTTTTCTTTTTGCAACAAATTGTTCATATGAAAATTTGTGACATTAAATAGGTCATGTATTGTCAACAAAGTAAAATCTCTTTATATTACAAGCTCAAACTTTAACTCCATACACTTAACTTTTCATGTAAAATGATACACTATTTGGCTTCGTCATTGACGTTCTTGTTTGCTTTTTGCTGCATTGATAGGCATGGCTTATGGATCGCTTGAATTTGATGGAGACGCCTTCAAACATTCCGTCGTATTCCTTGAAGAATCTCTACGGGAGGCGTAGATTTTACCAGCACTCTACCATGAATGATTGGATATTGACCTTGGCTGACACGTAGACTTATATTCAGTGGACAGTCTCGTAGTGCCATGGTGTATACGGAGGACACATCGTACATATGTATTGCCAGCATGACTTTGTTAACTTTCTATTGTCCTACCTGAGTTATGAGACAGTTTGCCAGAAAGAAGTTACTTCCTGACCATGATACGGTGAAGCCTGATGTCGAGCCTATGTCGTAGGGTATGGCCAAGAATTGGAAACAAAACTGGATGAAGCGTGTGAAAATCATTGTGACCCCACTTCTAGAGTGCTATGAAAAGGTGTCTAAGAACTATTTGATGTGGATAAAGGCTGATTTTGTATCCATTCGTGGGGAAGCCCATAAAGCTGAGAGAAAAGACCCTGGATACACCAAGGAGGAGATAGATGAGAAGCCCAAGGTTATTTCTGTCAACGATAGGTTGGGTCCTAGGAGGGATCTTGTTTGGGTCCCTAGTAAAGATTAATGACAAGGTTACTAGTGAAAAGAAAAGGTCAAGATAAGGGGAAGTTAGTAAAGGAGAAGAGAAAAAGGTAGTGGAGAACGCACCAAAGAAGAATTGGGTGCCTAAGAAGAAGAACGAGGAAGGAGAGAGCTAGAAGATTGGAGACAACAAAGAAGACTCCAAGGATGAATAGAAATAATTGCTCTGTTCTTTAAACCTTTTATAATTATTTAGTGAATAAGGCATGCGTGCCACTCAATATTTATTGCGATGGATATGGAAACATTTACTTTGTAATTAGTCATGTTTCATTAAAATATTGAATAAATGATACATTATGAATGGAATAGTTGTGACTTAATTGTTTGTATTAATAAACATAGGTCATGCTTATTGCAGGTGGTTAAAGGTTGTAGTCCAAAGAGGATTATTATATTTTAAAGGGGTCAAACCCCAGGTGGAGGTTGCCTATGTATCCTTTTGGAATCCGGCCAAACGTAGCTCCAAAAACTCCATTTTAATGTAATGTTTAACTCAATTTTATGTGATACAGCTCAATGTAATTGGAAAATATCAATATAAATGTATATACTACATTTGATGTCTAAATTTAGCATAATAAGAACAAAAAAAAAATAGCAATAATAATAATAATTTTTTGAGTGCTTATTTGCTGCGGGTTTTTAAGCATTTTTTTGGAGGGAAAATTGATAATTTGCTGCGGCTTTCTAAGAAAACCGCAGCAAATAACACTAGTTCCCACAAAAAAAAAGTCTTATTTGCTGCGTGTTGAGTTCCTAGCTTTTGTTTTGAATGATGACACCACATTGAACTATTATATTGTATGCAAGTTTCTATTTGCATGTGCAGGTACTAAAGAGACAAGTTCAATGGATGACAAGATGAGCTCATGAAGCCAAGTCTTGAAGTTTGCGTGAAGACCAAGCTCATAAAGTCTAACTCTTAAGTCTTAGATGCAATGTAAGTGGTATGAAAGTTTATAGATGCACTATAAAGGTTGAGTTTATAGAGATGAACTAATTATGGATGACAAGGAACTTAAGTTACTTGTCATACATAACTATAAGTAAACTTGGCTGACTAGAACAATCTGGGAACAGTGTTGAACCAGTCCTCTCAAGTTTACTTCATACATCCTTATTTCAGGAAAGTTTCTCTCCGCGCAAAATTGTTTTCAGAAATTATATGGATGCTTGGATTGTTATGCAAGCTTTATATTCTTAAGTATGGCAAGTGTGTTACATAATATTGTACTGATTTTATTTGATTTCAAATAAAATCAGTGAGAATATTTTCCCGGAATTATTTCCATAATTTTAAGGAAAATATTCTCTTACAATATTACATAGCATACAACTAAGACACTTTTTCACAAACAAAAATTGAAGAACACGAATTGCAAAAGTTCTCTCTAAGTTTTAACCTAGCATAAACCTCATTACCACATTAAGGTCTCAATATTCTCTTTTTTGTAAGCGTTTAGGCTAATTGTTATTGAGAGACAAAGTGTTGTAATTTGAGCATTCTGTGAGTTCAATTTGCTGGGGAAGTTGATCTGGTATCATCTTCATTAGAACCTTCATAGTTGAAGTTTGAGTCGAACTTCCATAGGTGGAAGTTGGGGAATCATATTGTGCATAGGTGCATAATTGATTGAGTGTAATTCTTTTGTTATTCTGAGTTGATTAATAAAAGAGTGAGTGAGTGGAGGACGTAGACTTATTAGAAGTCGAACCTCGTTAAATCTTGGTGTTGTTTATTTTATTGCATTATTGTTTCCACTGCTTGAGAACTGGTTCTTAACTGTTCTTATAATCAATCGAAAAATTTGCAACAACCTTACAACACTCAATTCACCCCCCCCCCCTCTTGAGTGTCACTTGCACTTTCAATTGGTATTAGAGCTTAACTTCTTGAAAGGGTAACACCTAGAGAAGGAAGAAAAGATGAATACTCAAGAGATGATGAATGGGAATTCTGGATTAAGGCTGCCCAAATTTAATGAAACAAATTATCCCTGGTGGAAGAACTGCATATAGAACTTTGTCATTGGTACTGACTATGAGTGCTGGATGATAATAAAAATGGGACCAAAGAAGGTGGCTAACAACAATGATGGAACAGAGAAGAAGGAGAGTGAATACAATAGCACAGATCTGAAGACACTCGAGAAGAACGCCAAGGATATGCCACTTCTTCAACAAGGTATTGCTGATGATGAGGTAAGTCGTATTTTAGCATGCTCTACTGCTAATGAAATATGGGAAACTCTAGAGTTAGCCTATGAAGGAACTAGTGAAGTCAGGAGATCTAAGGGTGATATGCTTATGTCTAAATATGAAACTTTTGAGACGAATCGAGATGAAAATATAAAAGATATGTATACTAGTTTTATGTCAATTATTAATGAACTAAAATCTCTTGGCAAAAGTTTCACCAGTGAAGATTTGGTTAGGAAAGTTTTGAGAAGCTTGACAGGTAAATGGCTACCTAAGGTAACTGCAATCCAAGAAGCTAACGATCTATCCACTTTGACTGTAGAATAACTTATTGGGTCATTAATGACTCATGAGATGTTAGTAAGCACAAACGAGGAAGGCACATCTAAAAGCCGAGGGCTAGCCTTGAAGGGAGAAGAAAATGAAGAAGATCTGGATGAGGTAGGTCTCATGGCAAGAAGGTTTGAAAGAAGTCTCAGATCTCAATATAAGGGAAAATCCTGGAAGAACAAAGGCAACACAAAGAAGACCAGTAACAGCACTGATTGCTTTAAATGTGGTGAAACTAGACATATGATCAAGGATTATCCGGCATGGAAAACCGACAAGGGAGAACCAATGGAGAAAAGATGACAAAGAGAGCCATGCTTGCTGCCCTGGGAGATTCTTGACTCGGGTGGTGAAACTGAGGAGGATGAAGCTCTAGTTTGTGTGACTGCACTGTTAGGATAAGTGGACCAGAGGCAGACTGGCTCAGGAAAGAAGGGACACATGTGTCTCATGGCTGGAAGCAACTCTTCTGATGAAGAACAGGTTAGAGTGAAAAAGCCATTTTGGTACTTGGACAGTGGTTGCTCAACACACATGTCAGGAGATAAAAGTCAATTTCTTTCACTCATAGCCTATGAAGGAGGAAGTGTCACCTTTGGAGATAATAGTAAAGCTTTGATCAAAGGTATAGGTAGAGTTGGTAAGACACTTTCTCAAGCAATTGATAACGTATATTTTGTTGAAGGTTTGAAACATAACCTCTTGAGCATATCTCAGCTATGTGAAAAAGGAAACTGATATGTGCGGTTTTTATAGTATTTTTCCCCTTGTTTCGAGTCAATTTTATGCCTAGTGGTTATTAATCTGGCTTTATTTTAGCTCATTTGATGTTCTTTAGCTAATTTGAAGTGTCTCGCTAAGTTTGGTTGATTTCCGGCAATATTAGAGCTTTTTAGTTGATTTTTATCATCCACGGTTGTTATGCTCGGTTTTGGTATGTTTTGTAATTTCAGGCACGAAAACCGAGGCTCGGAACGAAGCCGGAAAGCTTAGACGGGATAAGAATGAAGATGCATGGAAATGCGTGTCAAGAAGTATAAAACAAGTCTTAAAGAACTCATGAAGAAATAAGAAGAAAAGAAAGTAAAATGAAGCTTCTGAGGTTCATATGCGGGCGCACAAAAGGCTTATGCGGGCGCATTTAATGAAATCAGCAGCTGAAGAGGGCATTCTGGAGGTCTGATGCGGGCGCATAAACCTCCTATGCGCCCGCATCAGACGATTTTTCCCGACTTTTTATTTTTCTTTTATTTTCTTCGTACTTAGGCTTTGTAAGCCCAACTTGGGTACATTAGGCACGGTTTTCTAGGCAAAACAACTTATGCTTTTCAGAATTTAGAATTACTCTCTTAGGATATAGAATTCAGCACTTTTCTCTGTCAAATTAATTGAGGGAAAATTAGGGTTTTTGTTCATAACTTTGATTTTCAATTTAATTCAAGTCTTCGATTAGTTCTTCAATTTGGTAATTCTTCTGTTTTGTTCTTTATTTTAGTTTAATTTATGCTTTTTAGTTTCTTTAGTCTAGTTAATTTAGTTATTTGTTTATGTTAATTAGTTTAATTGTCAATTACTTCATGAATTCAATTAGGAATTTTACAATTGTTCTTGCTTTAATTTTCATAATCATGAGTGAGTAGTCTAATTTCTAGGGTTAGGGAAACCTTGATCAATCAATGGACTAATTAAATTAGGTTGTTTCAATCCCATAATTAGTAGTCATTTTCCTATTATTGGTTTCCTTGTTTACAATTGAATTGTGCGCAGATTTAGTTGTAATTTTGGTAATTGTTGAATTTGATGCCGAGAGGTAAAAATACCACAATAAGACCACTGAATAATAGGCGGAATTAGTCTAGGCATGAGCGAGAGCCGCTAGATGAGTTCGAGGGAGTCTAGATTCGAGAGAATTAGTGAGCCCTACTTTGACGATAATTGTGAGATTGAACGATTTTTGTTAGTGAATCCATTAGTTGTTCTTGGTGACCCGAATGACCCTAGGCTTAGTTTATTGGTTTAATCCTTCGTCATTTCCAGTAATTAGTTAGTAATTAGTCAATAGTCAGTTAGCTAGTCAATACTTCTCGACCAAGGCTCTTTACACAGTTTAAGCTTTTTAGAACTAATAGAGTTTAACTGCTTCCCTGAGGATTCGATCCTTACTACCCTAGCTACATTAGTTAGTGTCGTTTGGTTTACTTTTGATAGGTGTGCGATAGCCTGTTCAGAAACCATGTTGAATTTGAAACAAATCGTTGTCACATAGTTAACAGTTCCGACACAATAATGTTTACATAACATTTTTGAGTTAGATTCCTAAGACCAGTGCCACTTGTCTCAATGTTATAGAGGATGACCATTGGTTGTGGCACAAGAGACTTGGACATGTAAGTTTTTCCTTGCTAAACAAACTGCGATCTCAGGACTTAGTTGCAGGTTTACCTAACATTAAGTTTGTTGTAGATCATATTTGTCATGAATATGCCAAATTTAAGCATGTTAAGTCTTCTTTTCAGCCAAAAAAGATTGTAAGCATCACTGGACCATTCGAAATTGTGCACATGGACTTGTGTGGGCCCATGCGTGTACAAGGTTGAAATGGTCATAGTTATGTGTTTGTGTTAGTTGGTGATTACTCTCGTTATACTTGGACAGTATTTGTAAAATTTAAAAATGAAACTTTTGAAGAATTTGAAATCTTGATAAAAAAAGGTCCAAAACAAGATTAATCATCAACTGGTATCTGTCCGGTCTAATCATGGTTCTGAATTTGACAATGCCAGCTTCATTACCTACTGTAATGATCATGGTGTATCTCATAATTTCTCAGCTCCCAGAACTCCACAACAAAATGGAGTGATTGAAAGGAAAAACCGCACTCTAGAAGAAATGGTAAGAACAATGCTTCTAGAGAGTGGTCTGCCTCGAAACTTCTGGACTGAGGCTGTGAGTACTGCTTGCTACATTTTAGATAGGGTAATGCTGAGAACTTTACTAAAGAAAATACCTTATGAGCTCCTTAGGGGAAGAAAACCAAACATTGCACACTTACGCGTTTTTAGGTGCAAATGCTTTTTACACAACAATGGTAAATCAAGTTTAAACAAATTTGATCCCAAAAGTGATAAGGTTTTTTTCATTGGATACTCTTCACACAGCAAGGCATACAAAGTTTTCAATAAAAGAACCTGGTGTGTCGAAGAAAGTGTCCATGTTCTGTTTAATGAAACTAATATGTTTAGCAAGCATGTGCAGGTTGATGATGATGATGATGAATTCGAAATTGACAAGCTAGGAGATAAAGAAGTAGAAGGTGCTGAACCAGACTCACCACACAACTCTCCTAGAGAGGAAGAGTCTGGTCAAGCACAAAATCAAGTAGCTCATGAGATAAGCTAAGAGAAGGAAATAGTGACTCAAAGGCTCACTCACATGAATACAATGCAGCTGAGACCACTATGTAATCAAGTTCACCTGTTCAAAGCAACAACGAAACAAGGGAACCAGTACAGGAACCAGTTTAATATTAGAAGGCACCAATGTAAACCTTGATATGAACAAATCCTTCAAGTATAAGTCCGCTCATTCCTTTGATCTTATCGTTAGTGACATTAACAAAGGGGTGCAAACAAGGAATTTACTTTACAAAACTTTTGTGCCTTATATTCTTTTCTTTCAAATGTTGAACCAATTGATTACAAAACTGCTTTAATGGATCCAGATTGGGTTCTAGCCATGCAAGATGAACTCAATCAGTTTGAGATAAATCAAGTTTGGCATCTTGAACCCAGGAAGGAAAACATGTCTATTATTAGAACTAAATGGGTGTTCAGGAACAAACTAGGCGATGTAGGTATTATAGTCAGAAACAAGGCTAGGCTAGTGGTCCAAGGGTTCAATCAACAAGAAGGAATTGATTATGATGTAACCTTTTCTCCAGTGGTCAGGCTTGAAGCAATCAGGATTTTAATTGCTTTTGCAGCTCATATGAACTTCAAACTCTTTCAAATGGATGTTAAGACAACCTTTCTTAATGGTTATTTGAAAGAAGATGTATATGTAGAACAACCCCCTGGATTTGAGGATAGTGACTTGCCAAACCATGTTTTTAAACTTGACAAAGCTCTTTGTGGTCTCAAACAAGCTCCTAAAGCTTGGTATGAGAGGCTTTCTAGTTTTCTTCTAGAAAATGGATATAAGAGAGGTGTAGTTGACAAGACACTATTCTTAAAAGAAAAGGGAACTGATCTGCTAGTGGTTCAGATATATGTAGATGATAATTTGTTTGGAGGTACTTCTGATTTGTGTAATGAGTTTGTAGATTTGATGAAAAGTGAATTTGAGATGAGTATGATGGGAGAACTTGGGTTCTTTGTAGGATTTCAAATCAAGCAAACCAAGGATGGAATTATGATTCATCAACAGAAGTACCTCAAGGAGTTGCTGAAAAGATATGTCTTGCAAGACAGCAAATCCTATGAAACACCTATTCCAACTTCTACAAAATTGAGCCTTGATGAGAAGGGAAAGGGTGTTGAGGGTAAGTTGTATAGAGGTATGATTGGCTCATTGCTTTACTTAACAGCAAGTAGGCCAGATATAGTGTTTTCAGTAGGGTAGTGTGCAAGATTTCAAAGCAACCCTAAAGAATATCACCTAAAGGCTGTTAAGAGAATTTTAAGATGTCTCAATGGTATTGATGATCTGTGTTTGTGGTATCCAAAAGGTAGCAGTATGAATCTTATAAGATACACAGATGCTGACTTTGCTGGTTTTATTGTGGATAGGAAGAACACTTCTGGAATGGCTCACTTCTTAGGTTCCTGCCTCATCTGATGGGAATCTAAGAAACAAAATTTTGTGGCCTTATCCACACCAGAGTCTGAGTATATTGCAGCTGCTTTATGTTGTGCTCAGCTCTTGTGGATAAAGTCACAACAAAAGGATTTTGGGATCTGTTTCAGAAGTGTTCCCATTTTATGTGATAACACAAGTGCAATAAATATTTCGAAAAATACTGTCCAACATTCTAAAACCAAGCATATTGAGATTAGGCATCACTTTCTAAGGGACAATGTTGAAAAGGGTAATGTAGAATTGGAGTTTTGCAGAAGATCAACTAGCTGACATATTTACAAAACCCTTGAGCAGAGAAATGTTCGTCAAGGTTCGTACCTTGTTGGGTATGATTAAAATTAGATAATGAGCTCTTAGGTCTTGTTTTGTCCCTTTGGCTAGTCAAATAATGTCAATATATATATTGTTTTTGTTTTTTGTTTTTTTCTGCTTTTTAGGTCTCACAAGTTCTTATGCGATGCTGAGCTAATCAATTTAGTACTCAAGTACTTTAGCATAATCTTGTAAAGAGTAAGTTGGCACAGACCAGTTGCAGATCATTAGGGAACTAGATTCTTAAGGCTGTTATTTTTGTTAGTTAGTTTATTTTCAAATTTTTGGAAATAAATGTAATGACGATTATATTTATGACAACTGCCTTTTTGGTTGAACAGACAAATATCTTTCAAATATTTTGAAGATAACCGTTTTGATTCAAATCTTTTATAAATATATACTCTTGATCTTACTTTCCTTCTTCATTTCATTTCCTTAATCTCATTTTTTTCTTCTTATATATTCTCTCGATCATATCTCTCTCACACAAAAACCTAAATCGTCTAAATTCTTCTTCTTTCTCTCACTCACGTTGTTCAAAGTTTTTTTTTGCTCAAAGCAGAGGAAATATTCAGTCTCATCATGTGGAAGAGAAGAAGCACACGATTGGTTGAGAAAGAAGCCAGTGAATCTCCTGAAATTGAAACGAAGAAATCTAAGAAGATGGTTGATACAGTAATTGAGTATGTGATAGAGGATGTGATGGAGGATGAAACTGATGAAGAGGAAAAAGTGCCATTGTTTCGGAAGAACGCAAAGCCTGTAATTTCAAAAGCTCTCACTATAAAATCTGCCACACCACAAAAACAACCACAAAAGCGGTTACTCCAAAATTAACTGCCAAAACCACCAAATCTTCTACACCAACATCCACAAAATCAACTACTGCCAAAAAGCCACCCATACCAAAATCCATAGAATCCACACCTATACCAATAGAGACCTCTAAATCCAAAGCACCTGAAATTGCTAAAGAATCTGAACAAGAAAAGGAATCTAAGTCCGAAACAAAGTCGGATGAAAAAGAAGTTGAGGAAGAAGAAGTTGAATCAAAAGAAAAGGAAGTTGAACCAATGGAGGATGTTGTCACAACCATGCGAGAAGAATTGAAGGAAAAGAAAGTGAGTACCAAGAAACCGTCATAAAAAACGGTTAAGAAAGCTAAGAAGAAGGCCACTAAACCACCAACCACAAAATCCAAAACACCCACGCCTAAAACCACTCCCAAACCAGTGGAGAAATCAAAGAACGAGGAAGTTACTGAAGATGAAGAGGAAGTTGAGAAGCTATTAAGAAAGAGAGCAAAAAGAAAATAGCAAGCAAAGGGGCTCGTGTGAAAACGGTTGCCAGAAAGCGTGTAGAGGCATCCAAGGGGAAGGCTATCATGCGACAAGCACAACCAGACCAACCCACAACAAGGTAAAAGAGAAAGAAATATGCTATTGTGATCTCTTCAATCACTAAATCCAAGAAAAGTAAGTCTACTACCCCTCAACCTTTATATAATCTGAAAGATAGAAAAATTTTGGTAGGATTTTCTATTGCAAAAAGTTGGGTTGCACAAAAATTCTTAGTTGAGATTAAAGAGGCTTTAGATTTTCAGAAATGGTCTGTGTTGTTTGCTAAAGATCTAGATGTTTTCATGCCATTGGCTGAAGAATTTTACTCACACTTGCATACTAAAGATGATGGATATTATTTCTCCTTTGTTAAATACACTCCCATAAATTTGTCTGAAAAGAAACTGGCTGAGATTCTCAAAGTTCCAACTAAGGGACTTGATGTATACTCTAGAGAAAATTGGCCTTCCGTAAAGGGAGTCACAGCAGAACAAATCCAGACCAGACTCTTTACTGGTCCACCTGATAGCAAGCACGGGTACACCATTGGCCAATTAAATGAGCCAATCATGAGGATATTCCATACCATAGCCTCAAAGATTGTGTGTCCTAGAGCACAAGGTTGTATGAGTGTACAGTTGATGGATAGTGTGCTACGATGTTAGGTCATATGATCTGCTGTGTGGAGAAAGCAAACCATGCTCTACCCTAAGGAGGCTGGCTAACTTAGTATTTGGGCATTGGAAGATTCCTGTGGTGGGAGATTATGGCACCATGTCTCATCTCACCAATCAGATAATAGGTCAAAAGGGCATGACATATGCAGGTGGTGTGTTAAAGATGAAGGATGAGGGGAAGAGTGATGCTGGTCTTGCTAGGACCACTACAAAATCAGTTCAGGCAACTTATGCCTTGGTAAAGCAGCTAAGTGACCAGAATCAACTCATGCAGAATATGGTCAACAGTGTCACTAGATTATGTGCTGCACTTCAGGAATCCCACAAAAGAATTGAGGTTCGTCTTAATAAAGCTGGTATAATTGGTGGTGAGGGTTCTGAAGATAAGGGAGAGACATTAGAAGCTACTGGTGATGCTGATGATGAGGATGCTGAACTGGTCTCTGAGAAGAATGAAGAAGAGGATGATGAGGAACATGATGCAAGTGCTTCAGAGGAAGAGGAAGATGATGAGACTGAAGATGACTCTGGATCTGATTGATTTCCTTTATTTCTTCTTATCTTCTCTTATTGCTGCTAACCCCTCCTTTTATTGAACTCTTATTCTGGTTTCCCCTTTCCCATTTTAAAAGACATTGATATTATGTAATTTGGTTTAATGCTGGTCTGTAATAACTATTCGGGACAAGTAGATTTGGTACTTTGATAGGAACAATGGAAGAATCAACATCTCTAGAATGCTGTTAGAGCTACCTATATTAGCTGAACTTAATATAATTAGTAGTTTAACTACTGATTGTGTTTAGTTGTTTGTTTACAAGCTTTTATGCATTAACTGTTTTGATGATGCCAAAAGGGGGAAGCAAGTGTGAAGTTCTGATCTCTTCTACCTATCTCAGGGGGAAGCAGTCAAATGGATGTTACTAATCTGTGTGTGTTGCAGCAACTAGAAGCAAGATTCAAAGTCTTGCTAATGGTGACAGACCTGCATGGTCTGGAAGTAAGTGTATTCAAAGCATTTTACTTCTTATCATCCTAATGGGTAGTTTGCTTGGAAACAAGTCTAATGAACTTACTGATGTTCTTATTGCGTATACATGTTTAAGTCTAAGAGCTATGAGTCTAATTAGTATTTGCCATGGGTACTTAGAAACTCTTTCTTAAAATGTTGTCAGTTAGTTGTGAACTGATCTACTTGTAAATGATGCTTAATCTACAGGAATAGTATGAGACAAGTCCATTGAATTCTAAAGAATTCAAACTTTTTGAAAAGTTCCAAATATTAAATGATATTATTTGTAGGGGGAACTTCATGGTTTGTTATCATCAAAAAGGGAGAATTTGTTGAGTTCTTAGCTTTTGTTTTCAATGATAACAAACCACATTGAACTATTATATTGTATGCAAGTTTCTGTTTGCATGTGTAGGTACTAAAGAAACAAGTTCAGTGGGTGACAAGATAAAGCTCATGAAGCCAAGTCTTGAAGTTTGCATGAAGACCAAAGCTCATAGAGTCTAACTCTTGAGTCTTAGATGCAATGTAAGTGGCATGAAGGTTTATAGATGCACTATAAAGGTTGAGATTATAGAGATGAACTAATTATGGATGACAAGGAACTTAAGGTACTTGTCATATATAACTATAAGTAAACTTAGCTAACTGGAACAATCTGGGAACAGTGTCGAACCAATCCTCTCGAGTTTACTTCATACACCCGTATTTTACGAAAGTTTCTTTCCGCGCAAAATTGTTTTCAAAAATTATACGAATGCTTGGATTGTTATGCAAGGTAGATATTCTTAAGTATGGCAAGTGTGTTATATAATATTGTATTGATTTTCCATAATTCTAAGGAAAATATATTCTCTTACAATATTACATAACATACTAGCCAAAGGCTTATTTAAGGAGATTTGTCGGCATACAACTAAGACACTTTTGCACGAACAAAAATTGAAGAACACGAATTGCTAAAGTTCTCCCTAAGTCTTAACCTAGCATAAACCTCATTACCACATTAAGGTCTTAATATTCTCTCTTTTGTAAGCAAATAACTAGCTCTTAACCGCAACAAATAAGGATTTATGTACTAGTGTTCATTGCCGTTAGACCTCAACGTCTCTCATTCATCAGTAATATTTAATTAAAACAAAAATCGTGATAAATCAGCTAATGTCTGCTCGATGATATTCAACCTCATGTTTCTCTACTTCTTTCAAAGGTTACGCTTATGTGATGATCTTTCTAGGTCAAGATCAATCCACTCAGGCATGCAAATCAAGATCCTGCACAAGCAAAGAAACTACAGACAATCGTAAGTAATTGTCTCAAAGAACGGTTAGTTCTTTAAGACGAAAAAAGTAACAAAAATAAACAAAATATCCTGATTAGCAGAAATAAAACAATTGCCTGTGAGGCAACGGAGCCAAAATTTGAAAGGGAGAGTTGCATACCTATTAAAAATAAACCTACAACTCCAATTAATGTAACTAGGGAAGTAAGGATCAAATGCACAGGGAGACACTGAATTTCTACTAATTCCAAAAAGTTAATTTGTTGTAAAGGGTCTTTGAATCGGTGATTAACTAAAAAACTAATTGACACTGAAAACGAGAAATAAACACGAAAATATATCAAATTAACTAAGCCTAGAACATTGGTTCACCATAAACCAACAATGAGCTAATTAACAATTGATTGATAAATAAACGACGCTCTGAATTAAGGCATACTGATTCTCTCGAATCTAGACTCCTTTAAAACTCCTCAAATGGCTCTCGCTTGCTTAGGCTTGTTTTGCATATTATCTTTGTGAACTAATTGTGGTAATCTTACCTCTCGGCATCAATTTCGACAATTATCAGACTAACAGTCAAACTTGACTAGTATTCAATTGCTAGCAATATATATTGATAATAGGAATTCAGAAGCGGCATAAATTATATCAATCAATCAACAATTAAATTCATTGGATGACTCATGGATCCCTTAGTCTTAGAAATTAAACTACTCACATATATTATAAACTGTAGGAACCAAATTGATATTAAAAACTACTACTAAAAACATGATTGAATTCAATAAGCTAATTAGCATGAATTCTAGGGCTTAAATAAAAATAACAATTAATTAATATAAAAAACATAAACTAAGAATGTAAAATATATCAATAGTAATAAAGAAAACTGAATTAAAACCTGAAATTGTATGGAATGAATGATTGAAGGTTTCTATAACTTAGAGTTCTAAAACTAGAGATTTAGGATTTAAAATTATGATAAAAGTTACGTACAATAGCCTACGAACAAAAGCTTTTTATAATATAGTCCAAAATAAGTCGAAAAAAGGCCAAAAAGAGCCTCGAAGCGGACCGTCCCGGTGACCTGGGTAAAACGCCAAGTACTCGGCCAGGCGAAATGCCAACTTGCTTTGATCTGCTTAGTTTTTGCACGTTTACTCCTAATTCCTTTACTAATGCTTCCATAACTCTTCAAAAGCTTCGCAAATAGTCCAAAGCTAACTAACTCTTCCAAATACCATAATATAGCACGGAATATGACAATAAATCATTAAATCCTGCTCATTATCACAACGAACACAAAAAATACTGGAAATGACCAAAGTTAGTACAAGCAGCTCAAAAGAGCCAAATTAGAGCTAAAAACTAATTAGGAACGCGAGTAAAAAAGAAAACGTTAGTAGATAGTTGTATGAAAAAGAAAAAAGAATCATGTACATAGTTATATAATTTTTAGTAAAATCTAGGTAGTTATTGATAAACCCAAGGGGGGGTTACATAAATGATAAAAACCTAAATACTATTTCATTTTTCATGTATAGATCAAATAACTTTGGTTTTCTTATTTTTATTTAAATTAAATAATAAAAGGTCCCACACAGTAGGGGTGTGCATTAGCGGGTACCCGAAAGTGCGGGTACCCGACCTTCCGGGTAGTGTATTTTATTACCCAAGCCATACCCGGAAATTTCGAGTACCTTCATATCGGGTATCCGAAATGATCAAGTCGGGTAAGCGGGTACCCGCAACTTCATCCTTTTCTTTCACTTAAGATATAAATAAAGCATAATTGTATACATTATAACTAAACGAAAAAATTAATATTGTGATTAGCATAATTGCATTAACCTCTAAACCAATGTAATGGATGTAGCTGAACAAAAATAAATGAATAAAATATGAAAAGCAAATAATAACTGATAAACAAATCATAAAAAACAAAGCAACACCGAAAAGAATCACAAACAAAGAAAACATTATAAAAATAAGAAAAAGGAAAGAGGTAGTTGTTAGTTAGAGTATAACAATGAGAAAGAAATATAGTAGATTTTGGAGTTGTGGTAAAAAAAAGCCTAATTCAAAACTAAAAAGAAAAAAATTGAAAAACATAAAAAGTAAAAAAATTAAAGTGGGTACCGGGTACCCGGTGCACCAAAATTTGATGCCCGTACACGACCCGAAACATATCGGGTACCCGCAAACCGGATACCCGGTTCGCAAAAATTTATTTTTTGCTCAAAAAATACCCAATTTTAAGGAGCGGATAATACGGGTAACAGACTGGATATTCCGAGTCGAGTTTTTGTGCCCACCCCTACCACATAGTCTCCGATAGTCCACATTTCTTTACTTTCTATTTTCCTTTATTTTTTATTTGAGTTCCTTCCTCCATTTGTAATTTGTTTTTGTTTTTCTTTGATAGTTCTTCCATCGCTCTTTCTCTCTCTCCTTTTTTTCCTCTTCCACCTTTTTTACTCAAAACTCAAATCTCTTCGCAAATCAGTTGAACAATTCATCACCAAAGATCTCTTTCAGATCCACTTTTTTTCCTTCATTCCTCTACTTTCTCTTACTTCTAAGGTACTTTCAGTTTCTGTACTTCACTTTCACTGATTACTGCATTTTCCTTTTTTTTTTTTTTTTTTTTTTTTTTNTTTTTTTTTCTTTTCTAAATCCCTTAATTTTGCAACTTAATTTGCTTCTACTGATGTTTTAAATTCTGGTTTTTTTTCATCAATGTGAATTAAATTTGGTTCTGGGTATTTAGTTGAATAGCTGCATGTCAATTTGTGATTAGTTTTTTTTATTTTTATTTTTATTAATATTTATGTGATTCCTTACTTTTTGTTCTTTAGTTTTTTTGCCTTTTTTGTGGGTATTTAAAATTTTTTTAGTCATTCTTGCTTATTTTAGTTTTGTATTTGTGATCAAAACCCTTAAAAGGGTAATTGATTTTATAATTTTGCTGTACAATCACTTATATTTAATTGCTAATTTGGTAAAAATTACCCGTTTAACTTTTGATCTTTTTATGAGTTTATATTTTTAGTGTTGCGTAATTTTATGTATAATCATTTAATTTACAGACAATTGCGGTTTTGGGTTGCTATGACATGCTTCATCTGCTGCTCAAATGTCTTTGTTTCAGTGCTTTATGTCCAAATTTTCTGATTATAATTTATTTATAGCATTAAACTAATAAAGTAAACTGGCTGTTAAATTTGTTTGTGGTGTATTCTTTGCTTGATATTGTTTATGGGTGTTTATTAATCCGAAGATGCGATGTTTGTCAGAATTTTAGTAATTCTAAACTATAGGACTGCGCTTTTTGTTGGAAGTTGGTCATGTTGAATTGTTGGTCATTAGGCTCTGAATTAGCTGTGTTCATAAGAAAGTGCTCTTAGTTTGTGAGGAACATATGACTTTTACTTCATTTCCCTTTTTGTTTAGTGAAATTTAATGTATAATATTTTGTTTTAGCACTATCCACGCCTTTTGCTTTGACTTATGTAGTGATTTATGCGTAAGACGAAATATAGTTACGAGGATCTTGTTAGATTCGTTGATTTTTATTTTATTTTCCAAATCAACTTTTAATTTGTTCTTGTCGATGACTTGAAAAAATTATTGGTCAACTTTTTGTGTGATGACTAATGTGACACTCAATCTCAACAGTGGTAGTAGTTCTCTAAAATGTTGCTTTTTTTTTTTCTTGACATGTCTTTACTTGGCTTTCATACTGATTGGTGACACAATTGCTTAGAAAACTGCAGAATCAGACTTTGAAGGGTCTGGGACTTGAACTGTAAATGGTTCTGGTGCCCAGATGAGAAGAACTGATGTTATTAGCAGTCGAAGGAGGGGGGTTTTTCTCTTCTTCAGCTACTGGGTATAGTAAGGGTCTGACCCTTTTACTTTTGGGTCAGCGGAGTGATGAGAAGCACATGAGAGTTGCTCCGTGGAATCATTACCAGTTGGTGGATCAAGAAACTGAAAGTGACCTCCAGCTGGCTTCTGGAAAAAATCGGCTTTCCCGCGGGTGCGCTACCTTGGTATGCTTTGGTCGCGCTTCCGCAGGACTTGATGGGCAGTCCCCGCTTAAAGTAGGTCCAACCCAACCGCAGGATATTTTGCCAAGTGCTCCTGTAAACGAAAGTGATAAAGAACAAAGTACTGTTATTGACGAAGATAGCAATGCTAGAACTATCACTCTAAAGAGTAGCCTGAAGAAGCCTTCATATAATACTGAACAAACTGTTAAAAAAAGCGATGGGCAGCAGTCTCTGGCTGAAGAGGGTAGTGATCTCCCTGGACATACCGAAAGAAGAAAAGTGCAGTGGACAGATGCATGTGGGAAAGATCTTGCAGAGATCAGGGAGTTTGAGCTCAGGTATACATGGATGCTGTAAAATGCTATCTTGCTATAGTTTTGTGCGTCTTAAGCTGATTGTGTGCTGCACTGAAATAACAGAATGTTTGTACCTTTTTTTGTTATCACTGGCTTCTATGTGGTCGCAACATATTTATATTCCTTAAAATGCTATATCTTGGTTTGGTAGTTATGTTGTTCCTTTGTCACATAGATAAAGTATTTTTGTGTCTGTTTACTGGAGTACTACTGTCAAAGCGTCAGTATGATCCAACACTAATTGGTTATGTCTTTGATATTTAATCTGCACTTGGATATGGTGTCCATGTGATCTGGTATTCAAAGAGAGGGGACTGAGGCAGTAAGGTTAAGCAAGGGCAACTCCCAAAAAGTAAGTTTTTTAGGGGCAAAAAAGGTATGAAATGTCTTATAGTTGCCAATAGTCGATCTTGTAAAATTTCAAAAGTTGTAGTGTTACATGCTAGAATAACGCAAATGAGGTTTGGGTGAGAATTTTTCCTGAAGGCTTCCATTAATTATGCTAAAATTAAAGGTAGTCAGGTCTACGGTTTTAAAGAAATTCCTCAAGTCTACTAAGTGAAGATGAAATCCATTATCATAAGGATGGAGGCGTGGAAACATTGGTTTGACTAGGAGAGTCGTGATTGTTGACCAGAACTCATATTACCTTCTCTGGCTTATGGTTTCGAACTTTCGATCTGTTGTTGCCTAGTGGTAATTGGACTTATCTCCACTGTTCCTACTTGAACTTGAAGCTGTGTTTTCATTTTAGTTATGGTTACATGTTTGATTCACTATGGCATCGGTGCTTTATTTGTCCATTTGGGATAGTGTTTCCATCACCTATTGTTTGTAACGGGAAGATGATAACACACTCTATTTCTTAAGGGTTTCCAATTAATTGTTACCACCCATTGGTTTCCCTTCCTAACCCTATTTTAAGAAAATTGTTGCCCTTATATTTTGTTTCTGTTTCATATCCTTGGTAATGGGCACACTTTGTTTCCATTCCATTTCTCTTCCAAATTTGATCCCTTACATGGATACACCCCTTAGGTTAGGGTTAAAATGGACAAAGTAACATGTATTTTGCAACACACTTTATTAGTTGTTCATAGACATGCACATTCATTCATGTTGTATGGAGAATTTTTGGAGTTTTGGGGTTGAATAATTTGTCTAGTATCCATGTCTAAATTGTTGATGGTGCTTCCTCAATTTGTCGTCATCGTCATAGACTCATAATCAAAGCTTAAATCCTTAATGGAGGGTAAGCGTGAACAATTGCTCATCCCATGTAGTCATCCACATAAATCTTTTTTCTCGATTCATTCCTATGTAAAGCAAACAAAGATTCTAAACCCATTGTCGCCATGTCCTTTTGAACTTCTTCCATCTAAGTCACCTCCCCCCCCCCCCCCCCCCCACAAAAAAAAAA
>PYUH01000400.1:433179-515640 GCA_016808085.1 Suaeda aralocaspica | reverse complement strand
CCCCCCCCCCCCCCCCCCCAAAGAAAAGAAAAAAAGAAAACTAAACTGTGTTGAGGTTCTAGTTATACCACCCCTCTATCTTTCCACATGACAAAATTAACGTAGTTGGCTCGTATTATATCCTCAGTATTGGCCCAAGTTTCTTCCTAGTATGTGCGTTTCTTAGTTTGTCTCTCAAAGTGTTACCATACATCCAGCCCAATATGCAATACACATGTCTAGTACACCCAAATTCTTATTTGACATTCATATCCAGTCTCATCCATCTACACAATACAATAGACCCCTCATCTTAGAAGGATCGTGTCCTCCTTATTCAAAATTGTTGCAAAGAGGAAAGGGCTTAAAGTGGATCCTTAGAGTAAACCAATTGTTATTGGAAAATCAAGTGTTATTCCTTGACAGGTCTTGAAATATGTTGTTAATTCAAGACATCACATCCAAAGCTGTTGCAAATAGAATAGGGCTCAAGTAAAAGCGGATACTTGGTGTAGACCAATTGTAATGAGAAAATCAAATGCAGCTTCTCTTCAAGCCTTTTGACATTTGTTGTTCCACCTTGGTGCATATCAATAATTTGGTTAATATACTTAGTAGATACCCCCTTCTTCGTCAATGCCCACCAACACACCTTTCTTTGTACCTCATCATATACATTCTCCAAATCAATAAATACCAATTTGCAAATCCTCTTATTTCTCCTTGTAGTATTCCATCATTTACCTCATTAGATGAATGGCTTCAGTCCATAAATCTAAATTAATTTTCTGCCACTGTAATGCATTTCCTTAATATATGTTCGCCACTTTCTCCTAAAATTTTAGTGTGACTCATAAGCTTTATTCATTGGTAGTTTGGACAAACATGCGCATCACTTTTTTTCTTATAAATGGGTAGCAAAGTGCTTTTTCTACAATCTTGCGGTATCGTATGTGTCCTCCAAATCTTGTTAATAAAGGTCGGTGAGCTCATTAATGGCAATCTCCTAATTGCTAACCTACAATTTCATTCTCTTCAAAGTTTGCTCGAGTTCCGTTGTTTGAATCTTCCTCATATATTCTTGGTTGGTTTCCTAATCCTCAATAAAGGTGTCTCTCGTAACATGAGCGTGATTTCCATTGCACAACTCATCAAAGTATTCGTTCCATCTATCTTTATCTCTTCATGTTGAACAAAGGTTCGTTGATTTTTGTCCTTTACCCATTTGTCCATGCTTAGATCTTTTGCCAACCCATATCGCCTTTTAGCTAACCTATAAATTTCCTTTTTGCCCTCCTTTTTGTCTAGTTATCATGAGCATCCTTGTAGGCCTATGACTTATCCTCTCTTAGTGCTTTTTATGCTTTACTTTTAACTTTGTTATACTTCTTTAACGTTTCGTCATCAGTGCATCTTGCATGAAGCCATGTAGCACTTTCTTTTCTCCTTAATTGCCGCGGTCACGTCTTCAATTTAGTAAGTCTTGTTTTTGCACAATGGTGGTCTACCATTTGATTCTTCCAAATCTCTTTAGCCATTATACCTATACAACTCTTCCATCTTTCAAGTGGCATCGAAATCCAACTTGCGACCTAGTTCGCTTCATTTACAATTCTGTTTGTTAGAGTTTAACATTCTCACCCTTTAAAAGTCATGTAATCCTTCTTTCTTTTTGGGAACTCCTCTTTCTAGGGCTAAATTTGATTCATGTCACGAAGTCGGTGTCTGTGTTGGGTAACTACACTTTCTTCAGGTGTAACCTTACAAAGAAGATAGCTAGCACTATGCATCCTCTTGATCTATATTTTTATGTACTTTGTATCACAAACTTCTTTTATGACATATTCAATGTGATCGCCCAATAAATTAAAGAAAAAATTCTATCAAACTACCATTCCATTAGGCAGGCAATGCTCTATGAGATCAAATGTTGGGCTTTGAAATATCGTCACCTACATAAGATGAGTGTAGTAGAGATTCGTATGCTATGTTGGATTTTTAGGCATACAAGAAAGGCAAGGAATGAGGCAATTAGGAAGAAAATAGGGGGTTGATTTTGTTGAAGAAAAAGATGAGGGAAAATCATCTAAGATTGTTTGGAAATGAGTTTGTTATGATTTTTGCGATTCTTCTTAGGGGCCGTTTGGTTGGGGGTAATCATCGAAGGGAATGGGAATCAACTGCCCCCATTCCCTTTTGTGTTGTTTGTTATGCCACTTTTGCATTTCCCTCCCCATTCTAACACTTTTCCATACCCCCCCCCTCCCCTCCCCAAAAAAAAGCAAGTGTAACAGACACCCTCTTTCCACGGATGTTAAACACAATTTAGTTGACTTTCCCACCGTATTCTGGTAGAAGGGTGTTATATTTAAATAAAAATTGTTTTAAAGGTGTTATTTGACCAAGTTTTTTTAAAGGTGTTACTTCACAAAATGACCTATTTTAAAGGTGTTTTCTGACATTTTTTTCTTAGATGAAATATTAGGGATTACTAGTGCTATTTTTGGCTAAAGACTTGGGATAAATTTAGGCGAAACAGTAGTGGCCAACTCCTTTCTAGATGAACATTTTTTTTTTTTTTTTTTTTTTTTTTTTTTTTTTTGGATGTGCCTTTTGGATTCTGCCTTTTAATTTGTTTACATGACAAGAAGAAAGCCTTGTTCCCAAAATGAATTGGAGTTGGGTAAACTTCAATCATTACTTATTTATTTGTCTTTATTCCTTTCTTAAGCTCCACTTATTGATTCCCTTCATTCTAAAATGATTGTGACCTTATGAGTCATGATTATGGGACTAGCACAAAGATTAAGAATTTTTTTTTTTTGGTAATAGCTTAAGAATAATTTATTTTGGTTATGTGACCTTAAAAAATCAGTAGGTGGAAATGAAAAAACAAAGTAAGAGTAAGGATAAGAAGGAAGAGTGAAGTTTATTCGACTTTCATATAGGGATAAATGGAGGTGTTTTGTTTTTTTGGTTTTGAACTTTTATTTTTACCCTGTTTCTCACCTTTTCTCTCTACAATTTTTATTTTAGTGGATGTCATTACTATTGTGATTTCTTGCCTAATTTCTAATTTAGGATTTAATGTCATCCTCATTGTTTTTAATTTGAAAGACCTGCTGACTGCTTGCTTTGACCCAAGGTTGATCTGTTTTTATTTTATTTAATTATTTATCTTTTTTTTAATTATTTTTTTACCCTTCTGGAAATTACCTATAGCCAGCTATCAAGCTAAAGAAAGAACTTAAGTTATGTTTGATGTGTATTGTATATTTTTTGTGGAGATTCCGATCTAGATGACAGCTTGAATTCTACCTTTGATCTTATTTCATGCCTTTTCTTTTGTATGAAATGTCATAAAGAACATAGATAGTTGGCTTGTATATTTTTGCACCTTGAAAATTTTCCTATATGTCCCTGAAAGAGAATGCCTTTTTTGTTTGGTTCATTGTTGAATTATTTGATTTTCACTAATATGGTATCTTGTGGTATGATTTATATTGATAAGTTTGAGATGGATTTGTTATTTCTCTAAACCATTGTTTCGGGGGAGAAAGAGGTGAAGAGATAGTCTGAGCATGTGGGTGTAATAATTTCTACAGAAGGGCAAGTGCATGTACAATGCACTTATTAGTTGTATAAGAACAAATTTTTTTTTCAAATCACTGAGTTGTATCCTGAATGTGAACATCAATATATTAAATTTATATAGTTGATTAATGAAGAATCAATATGTTTGGATAATTAGAGATAATTATTTATCAGCATTTAGAACGTAATTTGGCATTGGATAGGAATGAATGGAGAAGGATTTCTATGGATGACTATACGGGATGAGTATTTGTTCATGCTACTGACTGCATCTTTTTGGGATTAAGACTTTCAGTATGACGACGAGTATTTAGAAATGATTATTAAGACATTTGAAAATGAAATTGTCACTGCTAAGCTTTTCTGAATGTACTATGACTAGGCATTTTAATCTGCTATGCACTTGACCTTTGCAAGAACATGGGCACTCTATTGCTTACGATATTTGATGGAAATTCTAAATCATCAAAAACTTGTCTTTCTTGTGAGTTAAAGTTTCAACCGAGTGTAAGTAGAAATTCTAATTTCACACAATTGAAAGCACTGAACTGATGTGACAATTGTAAATACCGTGAAAGCTACTTTTATTCTCTTCCTTTCTTTTCATTGTTTTGTTCAGTTAATCTCTTTTAACAAATTTTTAAAAAATGCATTTATTTTTTAATAATCCATTATTTCATTGCTTGATACTAACATGATAACATCCATGTATGAAACTGCAGCGAACATGGTGATTCTGACGATGAATTTGTCAATGGGAATGGGAAGACTTGTTCTTGCAGGATAATGTAATGTGGGCTTGTTGTAAACCGATTGATGAGTTTTTAAACTCTACATTGTGAAGGGCATTTAAATAGGGCGTATTTGGAGCTACTGAGTGATGTTGCCCCTTTTTTCGCGTGCTGTGTGAAAAAATAGAGCAAGGGTGTGCTAAGGTTTGGAGTGCATGTTGATTTGAGTACAGCCATCTGCTTAGATCCAGCGTTTGGATGCCTCTATTGGCTGATTCACTTTGTTAATATCTTGTCAATTTTGTTATATCGAGTGGACCATCAGATTGGAATTCTTTTACTGTGTCTATCATTTTTTCTTCTCACCTCTTTTCACCTTCACCCAAATCTTCATTCATGACTGAAATGAGTTTTTACTTCCGTAATCATATTGTTATTGCATCAAATTTTATCTCACTTTTCAGGTGTTTTAGAAAATTACCAGGTTGTGGTTTTTCATGACTTTTTTGTCATCACTCAACAAGCTCATGTATTAGCAGGTCAATTACTTCATATAGCCATGCATGTATCATCAGGTCTATTACTTCTTATCTCCATGTATCAGCACTTCAATCTGGAATCTTGGATTGTTGGATCTATTGGGTGATGTGTTGAATTTTCTGCTGTTGTCATAAAAACAAGTTCACTCAATGAAATATTTTATCACTAAAGCATTGTACTTACTAAGCGGATTGTTTGGATTAGAGTTGATCTGGAATAGTGTTGTAATATTCAGATCTAGTAGATGAGAATGCTGTGGAAGTGTTCGCCGTTCAGCTATGCTGGTGTTGTTTTTCAGTTATTTTGTGAGGTATACCAAAATGTGAGTGTATTTATTTCAACTTTTCTTTCTATTTCTAGTTTTGGTTTTCCTAATCCACAATGGCAACTCTTGGTAATTTCAAGAAGTTTTGTTCCTTCTCAACATTTAACCTCATCTTCAACCCCATTTCTTCTTGCTTGGTTGTAAATTCAGACTTTTATTGCTGCTTCAGGTTTCCTTTAATGTCGCTTTGTGCCGTCTTTAAGAATAATAAAACACTGAATGTGGTCTAAAAGTTGGGAGAGATGATTTCGTACGAGGAACTCATTGTGATAATCTTTGGCACAAGAAGCTCTGTACTTTGTCACATTCAAAATGAGGCATTCGCCTACTAAAAACATTTACGATTCATTTGGTATTTGTACCTTTAATAAGTTGCCTTGGTTTTTTGACCTATGATTGTTTTTGGATGACCATAAGGATGGAAGAAGAGGAAAATTTATGTGAATAACTACCTGGAATGACTATTTTTGGTTCATGTAGCAATCTCAATTTTGTGATTAAAACTCTTATTAATCGATTGATTACAAATCAAAGCTTATTTTACTAATCTACATGTATTCTACATTTCTACTTAAAATCACTTTGTACCTATGCATCTAATTTAATATACTATTGACGAAACATATTAGTTGCAACAACTCTAAAAAAATAAATATTAGTTGTAACAATTTGATATAAAAATGAAAAAAATATCAAATCGTTACAACTAATATATTATACGAGGAATTCATGAGAATAGACCTGTTTACTTCAGCTGAAAACAGCTGAACTAAACTGAAATGATTGGGGTTGAACTGAAAGTTTTTCTATGAAAGATTAATGAATAGCAAAATAAAAGAAAAACTGAGCTAAATTGAACTGAACTAAGCTGAACTGATTTTAAGGTGAAGTAAAGAGGCCTAATGCGAAAAAAAAAACAAACAATGAATATGGGTTGAAGCTAGCCAAGTGGTGTCCAATTTAGCCTCATACTATCCTTAGCGCGTACAATAGACTTTCTGTTTACTGCAAGTTGGCATTATCCACTTTCTCATAACACAATCAAAAGATTGAAACACAACCATGAATAAACCATAGCCACATTTGATCAACCCACAAACACAAACTTCTGTGATTTTGATAAAACTCATTAATTCTTTCTTTTCATTTTAACCCCCCCAAAATTATAGCAATCCTTATTTTTGTACACAGAAACCCAAAAGGGGAGATGTCAGTAGCAACTTCAATCCCATGCATCAAACTATCATCAACTAAAACAACAACAACATCATCATGTAGTTCTTGTTCATCAACAACCTTAATAAGGCTATCATCACATACTAGTTATAACTATAAGTTATCATATACTAGTACAATTAGATGTTCACAAACAGAAGGCAGTCCTATTAGAAGACCTTCTACACCTTCTGCTCCCGCGCCTGCGCCTGCGCCTGCTCCTCCTTTGCAACCACAGCCTCCTATGCCTCCGTCTTCGTCGCAGTCTCCTCCTATCCCTAAGCCTGTTACGACGACGGTGACAGAGGATAGCAAGAGTAAGAGTGCAGTGACATTGGAGTTTCAAAGAGCTAAGGCTAAGGAACTTCAGGATTATTTTAAGCAGAAGAAGCTTGAAGAAGCTGATCAAGGTCCTGCATTTGGTTTTGTCCCTAAAAATGAGATTGGTAATGGCAGGTACATGTGTTAAGCTTAACTAACTTAATTCTACTTCTATTTATCTTCTCTTGATTCATTAACCAAGTGATTCTGTGGATATCTACTGGCTTAGTTGGTTAAATTCTTTTGGGGTTGTATTGTATTTGTTATGATATCCAGAATTTATTGGATTATTTGAGAATTACATCTTCTTTATGTTGTTACGCTGACAATTGAAGTTCAATTTTGACCGTTTTTATGAATTAAAATAAATGCTGCTCTGGTATTACACAGAACATTAGTTTGTTGCAAAAATTTAGGATTTGATTGGAACTTCAGTCACATGCGAAGTTGAAATAAATTCACCTAAATATAATGAGCAAATGTAGATTAATAGACTTCTTTTCTTCCAAATTTACTTGTACAAAACTAAACTACTCCAGACAGAAAATTATTGATGTTTAATTATATCACACTTTGTAGTTCATTTGGGGTTCGTTGTTTGGTTTGGTGTAAAATATTACGGAGTATAATGTGAAATTTGGGTGAAAAACCATTTTCTCCTTCAATTCATTTGAAAACTTTCTCCCGTATAATTGGAGTAGATTGATTTTCAGTTCAACCGACAATGAGAAAGGCTTAAAATGGAAAATTTTACACGCAGCCAAACAATAAAAGACTTTTATGAACATGATTTTTCCAAAATAAAATGTTTTCCATGGAAAATCATTTTCATCTGAATATGTTTTACACCCTACAAAACGGAGGGTCACCTTGTTTGGTTCCGCTAATAGAAAGGAGGTGAAGGGAAAGTAAGTGAAAGGAAAAGAAAGGAAAGGAAAAGAAATTTAATCTATTTTTCCATGTTTGGTTTCAAAGGGAGAAATCAAATGGAATTGAATGGAATTACATGTTTGGTTGGTATTACTAGAGCAAAGAAAGATAAATTGGACATATTTTTATGCTGTAGAGTTTTTAATTTTCTCTTTCCTCTCAAATCCCCCAATTTTGGGAGGAAAGGAGGGTGTAAAAATTTGTTAATAACCCTTCCTTTCCTTTCATTCCGTTTTCAATCAAATCCTATTTAATTTTTAAAACCAAACATTGGAAAACACCTTTTTTTCCTTTCTCTTCCTTTCCTTTCCTCCCCAATCCCTCCAACCAAACAAGTTGAATTGACTCCTTATTTAAATATTGCTAGGGCTAAAAATAACAAAATAAGTTTATCTATGTTGGTCTTTGCTAAGTGGCTTTGCTTAGTTAAACATGCTATTTCAATTGTCATTCAATCAATCAAAGCCTTAGGTTCCGTTTGGTTGAGTATAAAGTATTTTTAGATGTAAATGTTTTCCATGAAAAACATTCTACATTGGAAAACAAAGTTCATGTAACCAAACAACGGAAAACCTCAATGAAAAACAGACTTCTCAATTATTCACCCAATCTTCTTCTTCCTTTTTTTTAATAAAAATAATAATAAATAAAATTCGTCTAGCCTTGAAAGTCCAATCATTATCAACTCTTCATCATCATCATCATGATGTCATCAAATTGATAAATGCATCATAAAATTATAAAAAGGAAAAAAAGGTCGTGAAGCAGCGGAAGAAAAGTCCAGTCCAGCCTTTTATGGGAATAGTTTACTTGGTGGCAGAGAAAGTCGGCTTGTTTGATTTGGCTGATATATCAGACCAAGAGGAGTGTGTAAGAGAAGCGGATTTTGTTTCCATGGATTTTACATTGGAAATATTTTGGCAGATTGAGTTTGAGTCAAGTAACGGTGTTTGTTACTCTCTACTCTAAACAAACAAATTGTAATGGAAATGGTTACTTGAATCCGTTTCCAAGCTGTGAAAACACCATCCCAAACACCCCCTTAGTGTATTCTCTGAGACTCTGACATTGTTCCCTTCAGGCTTCAGGGTTTGCAGTTCACATTTCCGGGTCAAAAATTATAAAGTGAACAAATCCACAATGTGTGATTCACTAGTTAAGTAATAGAATGGGTGCGATCTTGAAAAGTTTTGTTCCAAAATATACAAATCAGTAAACTGGGAAGCTGAACTTGAATTTGTTATATTTCAATATGAGCCAACTGGACTGATAATTCAATATCCTTTGTCAGTGAAAATTATGTGAACTTCCTAGTTTATAATCCCATATATGTTTATGTTCATATTATTTATGTTGTTATTGGCATGATATATACTCTGCATGTTTATAGCACCAATGAGTGTGCGTTTGCTTATTTTACGAGTAAGTAACTTTCATATAATCTTATCATACATCAATTGAGGTTCTCTAATTTGGTACTTACTTTTGGATGTTCACGAATACAAAATCACACAGATGGGCAATGTTTGGTTTTGCTGTTGGAATGCTGACAGAGTATGCAACTGGATCTGACTTTGTGGATCAAGTAAAACTCATTCTCTCCAATTTGGGGATTGTAGATTTAGATTGAGCATTATAACCACATATCATGTATTTATATACCACTTTTACATTTCATATACTTGGTTGTGTGATTTCCGTGACAGAAAATCAGAAATTTTCTCCCTTCATTTTCATAATTTGTAACTTTCCTTTTTTTTTTTTTTCTTTTTTTTTTTTTTCCCTTTTGGTTGAATTCTTGTTAATTGTCATTACATGTATTTAATATAGGAATAGGCTAATAACGTTAATGAAAAACTTATCTGGAAAGTATGAGAAAGGTTGTGGTGTGAAGAAATATAACTGCCCTAAAGTCGAATTTGCCCCGCACTCGTACACACGACCTCTTGGCAATCGACCCCCAGGGTTACACAACGTCTACTCTAATGGTGTACAGCAAAAGAGTAGATTAAGAACTCGATCAAAACAATGCCCAAGGAATTAAACGTGTTTAGTATTAGAGGAAGAATGTTTTCTGTTTTTCTGTGTTTTTTGTGAAGAAGGAGACAGCTATTTATATGACTACAGTTACCACAAATCAGAACTGTAATATGAGATTATGGCAATAATGAAGGCACTAATCACGCCAAGAATGAAGATACTATGGCTGTACAAAACGGTAAATGAGATTATGGCCATAATGAAGGCACTAATCACAACAAGAATAAAGATATTATGGTTGTAATCAAGGCCTGCAACGATTATAATATTACAAAGACATTGTAACTGATTTGAACAATTAAAAAAGTTTTGACCCAAAAAATTAAACCCGTGTATAAAACCCCTCGTCACACCCACACCAGCGCCACTCGCCCTCGCCCGGCCCGGTGCGCGCGCGCGTGTGTTCTCCAAGTCTCCCCAATGTGAGACTCTAACAAATCCTTAAGTGATGTGAATTTTCGTGTAAACAAAAACTCACAAGGAAATAAACTAAAATTTCGAATCTATAAAGACCAAGTCACCAAGATTCTTAATTTTAGGTTGATCAATTAGTCCTTTGATTAAAGCCTAAGCACCCTCAAAGCTACTAATTAAATCACAAGAGTATAAAGAATTTAATCACCAACTCTTAAATTTCGGATTTTTGTTTTCAAGTAACACAACTTTTTTTTTTATTATTCAACTCCAACTTAATTAATTACATCCTAATGTTGAGATTATTTATAGGTATAATCAACAACAAAATCTAATAAAAATACACTAAAAAATCAGCTTAAGACTAGGAAAATAAATCCTACTTTTGCTCAACAAACTAAAGATAAGATTGCCACATCATCATGCAACTTGCACTTGATCTTATCTTTCCAAACAAACTCTAAGTAACTAACAAATCAAGAAAATATCCTAACAACTTGACTAAATAATTAATTAACAAGATAATCATCAGAATTTAGACTAAAATCACGCCACTTGCATGGAGCCCAAGAACTTGGAAAAACGCCCAAAAAACACGCTTCAAGAAACCATTCCTTTTGTGCGCAATTTTCAAGATTCTTTCAAGAACTTCAAGAAATGCTTCAAGATCCAATCTTTTAATCAGAAAACCTTCAAGAATCTGCCTTCCATGCATTTTAGCATAATTATGATGATCAAGACTGACCAAGAATTAAAAGACTCAATGGCAAAAATGAGAAAAACCCTGTGGGAAAAAAAACTCATAGGCAAAAACCATCTTGTTCCCCAAATTCACCATTCTTGCCTTGATTTGCGTGCTATATTATTGACATGTGACCATGCACACGCAAATCCCTATCCTTGATGCACCCATATGGTTGATATTTCCATAAGCAATTATTTCACTGATGGTTGCTTCCTTACCATTGCCACTATTGATATTATCATTGATATCACTATTGCCACTATTGATATTATCACCATTGATATGACCATCTTCGAAGTTGCCATCACTTATTTCATTAATATAATTAATATCACTGATACTTGCACTTGTATTATCCTCCCCTTCTTCAAAAGAAACTTGCCCCAAGCTTTAGCTTCCACGCAACCATCCATATTCGACGAACGAGTGATCTATGTTTGATGCCAAATCTAAAGTCACGTAGCTAGCACATAATTAGAAACAACCATAACACGATATTATCAACGGAAAATTTGTTTAACTGCAACGAAATCCTTGAGATTCGTTTATGATTCTTCAAATCAATAAGAAATCCATCTTTCGAAATCCCTTGAAAACCAAGGACAAAATCATGTTTTAGGCTTCTAGACTCAAAAAGTTGGACACCAACATAAATCATTGAAAGATCCAAACTTGTAGGTTTTGTATCGACCATCTCTTCAACTTGATTTAAAAACAATTGATCTTCAACCATAAGTTCTTTCATTGCATCAAAAATAATATAACTATTAATCTTTGATTCATCATTGGTCATATTCTCCATGGATTCAATCCTTTCCTCATTGATTGGTTATCTACGTCGGTTTGTGTGTTGCATTCTTCAACATCTGTAATCATTTTTGTTTCATTATCTAGCATATCACAAACTTCTGAAAAACCCATTGATCTTGATTGTTGTGATGGCTTGTTCACTACAATCTCGTCGTTATGCCCTAAATCGTTACATACTTCAACGTCTTGCAAAACATTATTGGCATGAACCTCAATTTCTTCAGTCACTATAACATCTTCCATTGATAACATTAATTCAAACTCATGAATATGATGAAGAATTCTAGGTTTGTCCATGATAAAAGGTTTCGGCTCCTCTTCTTGCAACTCTTCCAATAATAGTTCTAAATATAGCTCCGAAGAAATTTCTACATCATTAACACATTGACTTCTTATATGGCCAAATCCTTGACACTTAGAACAATCTGGTTTATTCCCAAGGAGAAAATATGAGAGCAAGTCGTGAGCAGATACTACTTTGTTATGCAAATCCATCATCTAGAACTGTCTAGAATTTTGGATGAAAGTACGAAGACAAAAACCCCACCTAAACAACTCGTATAAAGCTGAATTTTTGTGGAGTTGTTACGTTACTCAATATGTTGTTAACACTTGACCAAAATTTCATACATATATTCCAAGCCAATTGATCGTAGTTGAATTTCAACGCAAGCTACTCAAAACTGTTCCTATTTGTACCACTTCAAAAAATAATCTCTTGTATCAGATAGCAAAAAATCTGGAAAAGTTCTTAATGAGGAAAGTAGACAGAAAAATAACTAGTTTTAAAAAAAAAGAATCGCTCAAAAACCTTTCGTAACAAAGGAGATATCGCAACTTCAATCTGACCCTCAAAACTGATTTTTCTCACACGATTTTCCGATTTTGCTTATTGCCCTTTTTCGATCACTTTTTACACCAAAACTTGCATGAGTCTTCAATAAACAACTCAAAAAAATAACTAGTTTTGAGGTTTAATGACCCCTCTCAACGAGAGCACCAAATTTGATGTGAATTTTCGTGTAAACAAAAACTCACAAGGGAATAAACTAAAATTTCGAATCTATAAAGACCAAGTCACCAAGATTATTAATTTTAGGTTGATCAATTTGTCCTTTGATTAAAGCCTAAGCACCCCCAAAGCTACTAATTAAATCACAAGAGTATAAAGAATTTAATCACCAACTCTTAAATTTCGGATTTTTGTTTTCAAGTAAACAAACGACTTTTTTTTTTTATTCAACTCCAACTTAATTAATTACATCCTAATGTTGAGATTATTTATAGGTATAATCAACAACAAAATCCTAATAAAAATAGAATAAAAAATTAGCCTAAGACTAGGAAAATAAATCCTACTTTTGCTCAACAAACTAAAGATAAGATTGCCACATAATCATGCAACTTGCACTTTGATCTTATCTTTCCTAACAAACTCTAACTAACTAACAAATCGAGAAAATATTTTAACAACTTGACTAAATAATTAATTAACAAGATAATCATCAGAATTTAGACTAAAATCACGCCACTTGCATGGAGCCCAAGAACTTGGAAAAACGCCCAAAAACACTCTTCAAGAAACCGTTCCTTTTGTGCGCAATTTTCAAGATTCTTTCAAGAACTTCAAGAAATGCTTCAAGATCCAATCTTTTAATCAGAAAACCTTCAAGAATCTGCCTTCCATGCATTTTAGCATAATTATGATGATCAAGACTGACCAAGAATTAAAAGACTCAATGGCAAAAATGAGAAAAACCCTGTGGGAAAAAAACTCATCGGCAAAAACCATCTTGTTCCCCAAATTCACCATTCTTGCCTTGATTTGCGTGCCATATTATTGACGTGTGACCATGCACAAGCAAATCTCTACCCTTGATGCACCCATATGATTGATATTTCCATAAGCAATTATTTTATCTATGGTTGCATCCTTACCATTGCCACTATTGATATTATCATTGATATCAATATTGCCACTATTGATATTATCACCATTGATATGACCATCTTCGAAGTTGCCATCACTTATTTCATTAATATAATTAATGTCACTGATACTCGCACTTGTATCATTAAGGAAGATAAGGATATATAAACTAAGTAAGGAACGTGGTATTTTTCCTGTGTGGGACAAAAAGGTAGAGAGAAAAAAGAGTTTCTTTTGAAGCAAACTTATGGAGTAGTACATGTAATACTCCAACTTTTCCCCACATGATTCAAAGAAAGGAGAAGAAATGAAATGAGTGCAGGATATAGATTTGGGCATTGGAGATGTCATTTTTTCAAGTATCAATGTCTCGTGGACTTGAATTGATACTCAGTGTTTACAAATGTGTTCTACAGCCATTTTAGGTGAAATAAATCTTGAACTTGTAATGGAGGTTGTATGAACAAATTTGTACACTTACCCTTATCTCAATATTGATAGAGTTCTTGCAAAAGTAATATGTAGTTAGTCCCTCACAGATGCCTGGGTTTTCATGAATGCTCTAGAGATCCCAAGACTTTAGGATCTCATAGGGGTTGGACAAATTCCCCACATTCACATAGGTAAGCTCATCAAGTTTGTACTCATCACAAACCACCTTAATTATAGGCTATGAACTTATTAAGAGCTAATGCTCAACCTCACACAAATAATCACAAAAGTATTACATCACTTAGCTTTATTATTTAGGAATGGTAGTAGTACATAGCTCGAGTTAATTTGTGACTTCGTTCGACCTTTTGAACTTAGAAATAACTAAGTTGGGTATCCATCACAAATCACTCCTCAATAGGCTTTAAACCCATTCCTTGTCCTGACTCCAGCACCATCTTTCTACAAAGGCCTTTGGTGAGAGGATCTGCAATATTCCTCTCAGATTTTACATACTCAAGTGATATCACATTTTTCCTGATCAAATCTCTCACTATTCCATGCCATATTCTTATGTGCCTCCTTTTTCCGCTGTAGGATTGTTTTTGAGCAGCACCTATGGCAGCTTGCGAGTCACAATGCATGGAAACTAATGGAGTAGGCTTCCCCCACAACGGAATGTTTGCAAGTAGCCCTCTTAGCCACTCAGCTTCTTGCCTTGCAAGCTTAAAGCAATAAACTCAGATTCCATTGTAGACTTAGCAATACAAGTTTGTTTAGAAGATTTCCAAGATATAACACCACTAGCCAAACTAAACACATAACCACTACTAGATTAGATTTCATCATTGTCAGACACCCAATTAGCGTCACAGTACCCTTCTAGAACACAGGGTGTTCGTTGGTAATGTAGACTCCAATTGATTATCCCTTTTAAATATTTTAACAATCTAATCAAAGCACCCCCAATGTTCATGATTTGGATTGTGAGTATATCTACTCAATCTACTAACAGCATATGTTATATCTAGCCTTGTATAGTTCATCAAAAACATGACACTTCCAATGATCTCGGCATACTCTTCTTGAGAAACACTATTGTTCCTTTTTAAATGTATACTAGGATCATATGGGGTTTTCACAGGAGTGCAATCAAATTGGTTAAATTTCCTTAAGATTTTATCAATGTAGTGAGATTGGTTTAAAGACAACCCATACGAGGTCCTAGTAATTTTTATGCCAAGAATCACGTCAGCCTCTCCTAAGTCTTTCATGTCAAAGCAAGAACTTAAAAATTTTTTAGTTGAATTACCTATGTCTATATTAGTTCCAAAAATAAGCATATCATCTATGTATAGACATATGATAACACAACCAAGCTCATCATATTTTGAATAAACACAAGCATCTGAATCATTTACCTGAAAACCATTAGAAGTAATGGTTTAATCAAATTCCACTGTTTGGGAGCTTGTTGTAGACCGTATAATGATCTAATAAGCTTGCATACCTTGTTTTCCTGTCCTGGTACCACACAATCTTCAGGTTGCCTCATGTATATTTCTTCATTCAAATCACCATTCAAGAAGGCTGTTTTCACATCCATTTGATGCATAACAAGATTATGAATGGATGCAAGTGCTACAAGAACTCTAATAGTGGCAACCTTGGTTACAGGAGAATAAGTATCAAAGAAGTCTAAACCTTTCTTTTGGTGGTTTCCACATACCACTAGTCTAGCTTTGTATTTGTCAATTGAGCCATTAGGTTTTAGCTTCTTTTTGAATACCCATTTGCTACTCAAAGGTTTGCAGCCCCTAGTAAGGTCGGTCAGTATCCAAGTGTTATTACTCATAATAGACTCTATTTCACTGTTTATAGCTTCTAACCAAAAATTAGAGTCAATGGATCTCATAGCCTCCCCATAATTCCTAGGGTCATCTTCTAGTACAAAAGCATTAACTAATTGCTCATCTATAGTTTCTTGCTCAACTAGAAAAGAGGTAACAAAGTCAGGACCAAAATTTTTCTCAACTCTGGCTCTCTTACTCTTTCTAGGTTCTATGGCCTCACTAGATGATGCAATGTTATGTTGTGCAGAAATAGAAGATGATGCAGCAGGTAAAGATGGATGATCATGCATTTTCATAGGAAAAATATGCTCAAAGAATTCAACATCTCTGGAATTTTTTTTTATAGCGCCGAGTCCAGAGCCATCTTTAAAAATAAACCTGCAAGTTGCGCTGTTAGTAGCATAACCAATAAAAATACCATCCACAGTCGTAGGACCAATTTTGTTTCTTTGGAACTCAGGTAGACCTATCTTTCCTAAGCACCCCCATAATTTTAGGTAATGAGGTTAGGCTTGAAGCCTTTCCACAATTCATAAGGAGTTTTGTCAAGTTTTTTGTGAGGTACACGATTTAGAACATAACAAACTAAAAGAAAAGCCTCTCCCCACATATTGGTAGGCATACCAAAACATATAAGCATAGCATTCATCATGTCTTTTAAGGTTCTATTTTTTCTCTCAGCTATCCCATTTTGTTCTGGAGTATAAGGAGCAGTGAATTCGTGGATAATACCATTTTCCTCACAAAATTTCCTAAGTGGAGTTCCGTCATACTCACCACCTCGGTCAGATCTAAGTCTTTTTATTTTAAGGTCTAGTTGATTATAGATTAGAAACTTAGCCTCAGCATCTTCTTTAGAACTCAACAAATAAACCTTGGTGAAACGGGAGAAGTCATCAACAAATTTTATGTAATAATGTTTCCCACCCATGCTCATAGAGTTTTTGAAGTCACCTAAATCTGTGTGAACTAATTCTAATAAGGTGGAAGAACGATTAACATTTTTGTTGAATGATTTCTAAGGATGTTTAGCTTCTACACAAACACCACATTTATCAAAGGTTGTAGAGCTAATGTCAAAGATTAAACCATGTTGTTTTAGCCTTTTAATTGAGGCTACATTAACGTGACCTAACCTGGAATGCCCAAAGAAATAGACTCAACAAAATAAGCAGAACTAGACAGTTTATTATCACTCACGACATCAACATCAAGAATAAATAACCTCCCATTACAAAAACTCTTTCCCACAAATTCACCATTTTTGGTGAGTACAAGCTTACCAGAAATGAGGTTCTTGCGAATATCAGGAACATGCAAAACATTTTGTAAAGCAACAATTTTTCTAGAAGTAAGTTTCAAAGGCACTTTTCCTTTTCCATGGACACTCACAGAGCTTGAGTTGCCCATGAAAAAACATTCTCCATCAGCAACCTGTTCATAATTATGAAAAAGTTCCTTATTGGAACAAATATGGCGAGTTGCCCCTATATCAACAATCCATTCAGTCACATTACCAACTAAATTTACTTCAGAAACTACAGCTGCAATAATGTATTCAGTTAAATTAACCTATGCCTTAGAACTACTTTCTTTATTTTTAGCACCGGGTCCATGTCCTTTAGGACATAACCTAGAGGAGTGCCCAATTTCACCACAAGTATAACACTTTCCTTGGAAAGTTCGTTTATGATTATAACCCTTTATTTTTGGTAAACTTGTTTTGTCTAGTGCCATGAAACTGATTATGTCCCTTGCCTTTGAATCCTTTAGATTTACCTGCAGACTTAGATTCAACTAGATTAGCAGTAGAAGATGAATGTTCATGAGGTTTAGATTTCACCTGAATCCTGTTTTGTTCCTCAATCTTGATGTGAGAGATGAGTTCTTGGAGAGTAAAGTCCTTCTGTTTGTGCTTCATGGAATGAACATAAGTGTCCCAAGAAGGTGGCAATTTTTTGAGCAAACAATTGGCTTGAAAGGAATCACATATCTTCATACCCTCAGCAATGATATCAGCACATAAGGTCTTATATTCGTGAACTTGATCAAGAATAGGTTTATCATCGGTCATGCGGAAATTCAACCAATGACTACAAGCATATTTCTTAGTCCCAAAATCATATGTTCTGTACTTAATTTTAAGAGCATCCCAAATTTCTTTAGCGTTTTTAGACTTGCTATAAATTAAATAAAGTGACGGAGTCATGTAATGCAAGAGCATTCCAAGACAAGTTTGTTGTCCTTCGGATAATCTCTATTAGAATCAGTTGGAACAGAATCAGAGTTAAGAACATAATCAACATCGATTTGACCAAGAAAGAAATCCATTTTGTCAGACCACATTTTATAGTTTTTTCCATGAAAAGGATCCATTTTGGACATATCAAGAACAATAGGATTTGCAAGAATAACAGGATTCAATGGAATAACGGTATGAATAGTATTTCCAGATTCGTTACTGGCCATGGTAAATTAAACATAATTCGACTTTAGAATTTAGGAATAGGCTAATAAAGTTAATGAAAAACTTATCTGGAAAGTATGAGAAAGGTCGTGGCGTGAAGAAATATCACTGCCCTAAAGTCGAATTTGCCCCGCACTTGTACACACGACCTCTTGGCAATCGACCCCCAGGGTTACATAACGTCCACTCTAATGGTGTACAGCAAAGAGTAGATTGAGAACTTGATCAAAACAATGCCCAAGGAATTAAACGTGTTTAGTATTAGAGGAAGAATGTTTTTGTTTTTCTGTGTTTTTTGTGAAGAAGGAGACGATTATTTATATGGCTACATTTACCACAAATCAGAACTGTAATATGAGATTATGGCCATAATGAAGGCAATAATGACGGCAAGAATGAAGATATTATGGCTGTACAAAACGGAAAATATGATTATGGCTATAATGAAAGCACTAATCACAACAAGAATAAGGATATTATGGCTGTAATCGGCTTGCAACGGTTATAATATTACAAAGATATTGTAACTGATTTGAACAATTAAAACAATTTTGACTCAAAAAATTAAACCCGTGTATAAAAACCCCTCGCCACACCCGCGCACGCGCCGCGCCACTCGCCCTCACCCGAGCCCGGCCCAGCACGCGCGTGTGGTATCCAAGTCTCCCCACTATGGGACTCTAACAAATCCTTAAGGAAGATAAGGATATATAAACCAAGTAAGGAACTTGGTATTTTTCCTATGTGGGACAAAAAGGTAGAGAGAAAGAAGAGTTTCTTTTGAAGCAAACTTATGGAGTAGTACATGTAATACTCCAACATTTAATTACCTACTTGCGTTTTTGCTTTTTTTTTTTCTTCAAGATAGAATGTTAAGCTAGCATTGTACTGTTTCTCTCTTGAATTCTGATTTGTCCATTTTCGTTCATTCTGGCTCAAATATACCCTCGGAGTCCCTTTTTCTGTAGCAATGGTTTGGGCTTCGGAGACATATGAAGTTCATATAACATTGACTTTGAATTGAAGCGCTTCATGAACAATTGTTATATTATGATCCCACGAGTATATACAGAAATATACTCCCCCTCCAAAATCAGCTTATATATATCTCCTTTTTCCTTTTTTTGCCAACTAATTTTCATAATTTCTTACCCAATTTTTTCTCTCATCTTTGTTATTCTCTTTCTCTCTCATCTCACCCAATTTTATTCCAATAATTTTCAAATTCAGCTTTAACGATAGAAGATCAATTGAAAATCGAAGAAAATGTTAAAAACATTCAAATTGTAAATCAATTTCAAGCAGAATTTGGAGATGATTATCAAAAAATAGGTATGTGTATTTCAATTAGTGTTATTGTAATATAATAAGTGAATATTTTGCTTGATATTACTCTATTTAACATAATATTCATTTTTTATTCAGTGAAAAATACATACAATGAACATTTGTTCAACTAATATTAAAACTATCTTTTGTTTCTAGATCTGAATAATATGCATAATTTGCAATGTAATATTCATTTTGCTCAGTGTAATATTCGTTTTTTTGAATGAAATATTTACTGCCTTTAATAAATACTATGAAATGACACATTCATTTTATAGAATAGAATATTCATTATCAACCAATGAATCTTTTTGTCTAAAACATGAATATTACATTAAACACTCTTACTTAAATTTAAATATTCATATTTTGAAAGTTTACAACATTGATTTACGAATGATGTATATTATGTAAAGCAAATATATTATGCCTTATTGTAATGAATATTAACAGTTTTGAATTTGTTTTGGAGGTGCACGAAAGAATGGTAGATGACTAATGATGAGAATTAAATTACATTCAAGAAAATAATTGAATATTACACATCAAGAACTAAATATGACATATATTTTAGGTGAATATTATTCATTAGAAAATGAATATTGCATTTTGTTTTTGAATAAAGATAAATAAGTTCAAAGGTTGAGCAAATAAATATTACTCAGTATAAAGTGAATATATTACTTATCAGAAAAATATATTACTCATCAAGGATTGATTTAAAGATAATCAAATTCAAAAGCAGAACAAATGTATATTACTCTGTACAAAGTGAATATTACTTACAGAAGTGTATATCACTTTTAAAAATTGAAAATTTTAGAATTAGAAACTTAGATCTATCGCATTGTTTGTAATATCACTCATTAAAGTATGAATTTTATATATTGGAAATAAAAATCAAGTGTTTAACATATAATATTATCATTGAAAAATGAGTATTGCAAACTTACTCTTTTTAGCACAATTCGAGGATAATAAATTGTAGTAGTTCCAAAATTAAGATTTATGGTTTTAATTATGATCATTTCATGTTCAAATTTGAATATTCATTTTTTACCTAATTTAGTTCTATAATATTAATAATATAAGAGAAGTTTGATTAATAAATGTTGAATATATTACTTAGAAACATTACTTATTGGAAAATGAATATTACAATCTGCAAAATGAATATTACACTCTACAAAATGAATATTACGCCTTACCACACAGCATGTGCATCACACGTGTCCGAGAGTACATTACTAATTATGCTCCCGGGAGCACATAATAATTTGCCTTAGATGACAATCTTGAACAATTTAACAAAATGGTGAGTTTGATACTAATGGTGCCCAGTTACTATCTTTAACACTTTCACGCTTAGGCCCCTGTAGACACCGAAAATTTATTAAAGTGTCAAAATTAAAATAAATTAATTATTTGGGTTAAATAAAACAAAAATTTGCCCAATTTAATTAATTTAGCCCTTTAAAAAAAATACCCAAATTAATTATATAATTTGGGTCATAATTAAGTTGTTTGGGCCGATTATATTATTAGTCCAAATAAAATGTCTATTGGGCCAAAGAAGACTACAAGACTTTCGGGTTATCAAAAGAGTCCAACCCTATATCTCCAGGTCAAGGTGAAGGTCAAACTCTTCTATAATTACCATCATCACCTTAGGGAGAAAAAAAAAGGAGGAGAAATTCATTGGAAAGAAAAGTCAATTGAAGACATCCAATGAATTTACAAACTCTCTCTGTCAGCAATCAATAAGCACTACCAAATTGTGCCGATTGTTCAGGGATACTCAAATACATTCAAAGTGACATTGAAGTTGATCAACCCCCACTCAAATATGGTTGACATTAACAAGTGTCATCTTTGGTTGACGTCGACAGGTGTCATCTTTGGTTGACATCAGCAACTGTCAAACTTGGTTGTCGTCGGCAGGTGTCATCCTAGCAATGGAACAGAATCAGAAGACTTAGTTTATTTTCTATAAACTGTTTACAGAGATTGTACCTACATTCAAATTATTAATAAAATATCATTTGTTTACTTAATTACTTGTTGTTTTTGTCTTGAAATTTAGTAGCAATAAATTTCTGGCACTCTCGGTGGGACAATCTCTGCTTCTCATCTATGTTCTTCAAACACTTAGAACAAAATTTAGAAATGTCTTCCAACAAGAGCATTTCAAAGTCTGCTGAGAAAAAGAAGTCTGTCAATACTCGACGACAATCAGCAAGCCTTGGTGAAGTCATTGGAAATCCGGACAGTGGCATATTCACCAGGGGAATGAAAAGAGCTGCAGTCACGTCTGCTGCAGCAAGTCTGCGCGCAGCTGTGGTACCTACCAAAGTACGCAAGAATAGCGTTGTTGAGGCTGCTTTGGAGGCACTTAACACATCTTATAGGGCGCGTGAGTCTCCTGTCTTTGGTTCAAATTCTACCACTGAACATACAAGTTCAAGTTCCATTGTTGGACACAAACGATCGTCATTGACTTCTTTCAGGTCGCCAAGGCAAATTGATGTTGACAGGGAAGAAGACATAGTCGTTCACACTAGTCCCCTTTACAACCCAAACATAGAGGTTGACTCTGAAACTGATAGTAGTTCTCCTCTATCATCTCCTTTCAGGTCTTTTATGCTCAAGGAATCAGGTGAATCATCGCAGCTGGACACTACCTCTGTCATGGTGATTCATGAAAACAAAACTATGGAGGAACAACTGTCTGGCATGAATGATCTCATTAGAAAGTTGATAAAAGATGGAGAGGAAAAGGATGCTGAAATTAAGTAGCAAAACGAGCAAATTGCCAAACTGACAAAGAAGATTGGGAAGCAAATTGTTGAATCGACTGAAAGTGACGAAGACGACTCTGAATCTGAGGATAATTTAGAGGATGAGAAGGACAAAACCGGTGATCCCAAGAATGCTTTAGTTACTGCTCGACAAATTAAAGACATGATAGCTGAAGCAATCAAGACTCAAACAAGTGTTAGTGGAAAGGAGGATCATCGTTACGTGAAGCTTTATACCAAGATGATTGATAAGTTGCGCATGCCAGCCGGTTATCAACTACCAAAGTGAATCAATTTGATGGTAAGGGGAACCCTAAGAAACATGTCGCACACTTCATTGTGACATGTAACAACGCGGGTAATACCAATGACTTGTTGGTCAAACAATTCGTTCATTCTCTCAAGGGAATTGCCTTTGATTGGCTTACTGATCTTTCCCCCTAATCAATTGATAGTTGGGAGCAAATGGAGGAGAATTCTTAAATAGGTTCTAGAGTACCAGGCGTGTTGTCATCATGGTTAAGTTGACTGACACTACACAGTGGAAAGATGAACCTGTCATTGACTACATCAGTCGATGGCGCGTTCTAAGTCTTAAGTGCAAGGACAGACTGACTGAAACTTCTGCTATAGAAATGTGTATCAATGGAATGGATCGGGATTTGTGGTACATTCTTCGTGGAATAATGCCAAAGACATTCTAGGAGTTAGCAACATGGGCTCATGACATGGAGCTTATCATTGCTAGCAAAAATAAAAGTAAAGAAAAATCTGAGTCTAAGGAAAAGAAAGAGTTCAGAAAGGGTGATAAACCTTCCAAAAGCTCTACAAAAGAGTCAATGGCGATCACTACCACTTCTTTTCCTATCAAAATCTCAGGAAAGGCTAAGGAGGAGAAGAAGACTTCTTACCCAAGAGCTTACAGAGGCGATAAGCCAACCTGGAAAGAGTTGCAAGCAAAGAAATATCCGTTCCCTGACTTAGATTTGCCTAGAACGCTGGATGAATTATTGGAAAAAAAGATAATTGAATTGCCTCAATCTAAGCGGCCTGAGGAAATGAATAAAACTTCGGATCGAAACTACTGTCGATATCACAGGCTGGTGAGTCACCCTATTGAAAAGTGTGTTACATTGATGGAGAGGATCATGCGTCTTGCTCAAGAAGAGAAGATTGTGCTTGATCTCGATGAAGCTGTTGGGACTAATCATGCTGCAGTAGTGACTGATGAGCCTTCTCTTCAGTTGGAATTAATACAATTTGGGTCTTTGGAGCCTGCTTTGGTGCAAGTCCAACCATCCAATGTTCAATGTAAAGCGGAGACACATGTTGAAAGGTGTGTGTCAAACGACGATCACAATCACGAAGGATGAACTCTAGTGACAAGGAGGCGTACTAGGAAACAAATGACTTCAAAGTTGCAACCCCGTACCAAATTAGAGGACAACAAAGAAAGAAAACTGCTAAACGTCCAAAGAGGGGACCAAAAAAGGTCACAAAACATAAGATGATGCAAGATGAAGTACTTAAACGAGAAACTGTTGCCCCTATAACATTAGAAGAATTCTTCCCCAAAGAGTACTTGAATGCCGTGACTGTTAACACAGATTCAGTTGAAGTTGAGGATCGTGAAATTGAAGAAGAAGAAGAAAAGAAGGATGAACAAGTTAATGAGCATGAGGTGTCACTTAAAGTAACCCTTCAACATTCGGGGTCGTCGACGGATCCGAAGATATCGGCTATCCTTGATGCTCTCCCCACGCATATGGGATAGAGGGAAATATTTTGTTTGCTAAGAGAAATTTGTAAACAATTGGCTTTGGCACTTTAGCAGCTAGAGCTGTATGCCGAAAGGGTGGAAGATGTTGGTGAGGTCAAAGAAAATTATGGCAAATGCCCATCATGTAATAGCGCCATAGTCTTTACTGGTGATGACTTGCTCATGGGATCTAAGCCTCACAACCGTCCATTATTTATGACAGGATTCGTTCGGGGTCAAAAGGTCGGACGTATTCTAGTAGATAGTGGGTCGGCTGTAAATATTACGCCTAAGTCCACAATGAATGAATTAGGGATCACAGTAGCAGAACTATCCCAAAGTCGAATTGTGATTCAAGGATTTAATTTGAAGAGTCAGCGAGCAATTGGCATAATTCGTGTTGATCTCACCATGGGTGATTTGACAACACCTACTCTTTTTCATGTGATTAATGCTAAAACTTCTTACAAAATGTTGCTTGGACGCACATGGTTGCACGAAAATGGTGTGATTGCATCTACCCTCCATCAGTGCTTAAAATACTATCGTGGAGGAGTAAGGAAAATTGATGGAGATGTCAAGCCCTTCACTAGAGCAGAGTCTTACTTTGCGGATGCCAAGTTCTTTGAGAGTCACGAAGGAACTTCAATTCGCCTGAAATATTGCCATCTCAAATTGCTTCAATAGGCAAAAAGGAAAGCAAAACAAAGGTTGAGGCTCCAACACCAGTAAACATCACTAAGTCAACTCCTGTTGAGAAGCAAATTCTTCCGGAAGAGAAGGCTGAAGAAAAAGTTGAAAGCTTTCTTCCAAAAAAGACAGAGACAACTCCAGTTTTCTGTTATGTACCCAAGTAGCGCCGCAAAGAAGGCGAATCGCCATTTGTGTTGTGTCAGGATGTTCAAGTTAAGAATAGCCAAAATCAAAGAAGATGTTGTATTACCATTGCCTAAAGTTAATGAAAGTCAAAAGCCAATGACTTTCAAGTGGGTCGAAAGTTCCAAAAACCAAGGTCTCAATAAAGACAAGTTCTACCCAAAAGCATATAAGCTATTGGCAAAAGCTGGTATGACTTTGAAAATCCCACGTCGATGGGAAAAGTCGTTGAAGTTAAGGCAAACGGACTCAATGGTATGCAAAAGATACTTCAGTAGTATGGCGTTAAAGTAAATGCGCCTAGGGTAGGTCTTGGTTTTGAATCGTCCTAGCTCATCAAGATCATTGTCGGGCGTAAGGAAAATGATGAAGGTGGGGGTGACGACAATGACATGCCACCAAGCGGTTCTATATCTAATAGGGTAGAGCCATCAAAATCCAAATCACGCCCCTCTGTATTTGATAGGCTAGGCAAACGCGAAGATGTTGAAAAGGAAAATGATCATATCTTATCTCCAAATGCTTTATGCATAAGGGATAAGCCATCGGTCTTTAACAAGATTAGTGCAACACCTATGATTCAAAACCCGTCGCGACAGTCGATCTTTAGTCGTTTGAAGAGTAAAGCTAATGAAGCCAGGAAAGATGATTCCAAGAAAAGTCATGTTAAAGGAAAGTATGATGTCAGGAGTGTCATTCCATCTAGGATGATACGAAAACAAAAGGTTGATATCACTAAACGATAGCCTCTAAAGGCCAAGGGTTGGATTGTTGCCATCTTTAAGCAAGAGGAGTTAGAACAAATTGTTACGTCGCATCACGTCACAGTGCAAGAATTCTCTAACTTGGAGGATAAAGTTGAAACTAATGAAGCTCCCAAAACATTGGAAGATGGTGGGCAAGCCACGGTGGATGATTTGAAAGAGCTAAACTTAGGGAGTTCTGAAGATCCTCGACTAGTGTATGTTAGTGCTCATCTTTCTCAAGAAGAGGAGAAAAAATACCATAATCTGCTGTCTAATTATAAAGATGTCTTCGCTTGGAGTTATAAGGAAATGCCAGGACTCAACCCAAAAGTTGCGGTACATCGCTTGGCAATAAAGAAAGGCGTCAACCCAAAGAAACAACCTCAGTGAAGGTTCAGGCCAGAGTTAATCCCTGAAATTGAGAGTGAAGTTAACAAGCTCATAGATGCTGGCTTTATTCGCGAGGTCAAGTACCCACTTGGATAGTAAACATTGTTCTTGTAAGGAAGAAAAATGGACAGTTGAGGATTTGTGTTGACTTTCATGATTTGAATGACGCGTGTCCAAAAGATGACTTCCCTCTTCCAGTCACCAAAATCATGATCGATGCAACTACTGGTTATGAGACTTTGACATTTATGGATTGTACATCTGGATACGATCAGATTCAAATGGCAATTGAAGACCAAGAGGCAACTGCCTTTCGCACTCCCAAAGGGATATTTTGCTACAAAGTCATGCCTTTTGGACTAAAAATGCTGGAGCCACATACCAATGGGCCATGCAAAAAATATTTGAGGATATGACGCACAAAATTGTGGAATGCTATGTGGATGATTTGGTGGTTAAGTCTAGAAGAAGGAGGGACCACTTGGAAGACCTTCGCAAAGTGTTGGAGCGATTGCGAAAATGTCAATTTAAAATGCATCTTAATTGTGCATTTGGCGTCACGTCTGGAAAATTTCTAGGTTTCATTGTAAGACATAGAGGCATTGAAATCGACCAAGCCAAGATCAAAGCGATCCAAGAAATGCCACCACCCATCAAGGAGCTGAGGGGCCTCCAAGGGCGCCTTGCTTATATACGACGATTCATTTCTAATCTTGCTAGAAGATGTCACCCTTTTAGTCATCTCATGAAGAAGGGTGCCCCGTTTGAATGGGATGAATCATGTCAAAATGATTTCCAAAGCATAACAAATTATTTGTGTTCTCCTTCAGTGCCGGGGGCACCAATCAGGGGCAAACCACTTATTCTTTACATCACCGCACAAGAACGATCCTTGGGGGAAATGTGTGCCCAAGAAAATGAAGAGGGTAAAGAAACTGCCCTGTATTACCTAAGTAGAACCTTGGTAGGAGCAGAAGTGAATTACTCTCCCATTGAGAAAGTTTGTCTGGCTTTGGTTTTAGCCATTCAAAAGTTGAGACACTACATGCAGGCTCATACAGTTCATGTTGTTTCGAAAGCAGACCCAATTAAATACATATTGTCAAGACCAGTACTCGCAGGTCGACTTGCAAAGTGGGCCATTCTTTTAAAACAATATGACATCATCTTTGTCCCTCAAAAAGCTGTTAAAGGGCAGGCAATATCCAACTTCTTTGCGGATCATCCAGTAGCCGTAGAATGGGAATTTAAGGATGATGAGTTCCCAGGGGAAGGAGTGTTCTATGTGGACGTCTTGCCACCTTGGCAAATGTATTTTGATGGGGCAGCTCGTCGTGATGGAGCAAGTGCAGGGGTTGTACTACTGTCACTCGAAAAGCATATGCTAACTTATTCATTTGTCTTGACTTAACTATGCTCAAATAATGTGGCTGGATACCAAGCTCTTATCATAGGCCTCTAAATGGCTATTGAAATGGGAATAAAGGACTTGGACATCTTTGGAGACTCACAATTGGTCGTAAGTCAACTTTTGGGTGAATATGAAGTCAAGAAAAAAGACTTACTCCCTCTCCATAGGCGTGCTTTAAAGCTACTAGCCATGTTTGAAACTACTAAGTTAGAACATGTTCCAAGAAGTGCCAATAAGATGGCTGACGCGCTTGCTAATCTTGCAGCCACTTTGGCACTAGGGGTAGAGGAGACCATGAATGTACCTGTGTGTGATCGATGGGTTTTATCGCTTGATGAGGAAGAGAGTGATGAAGAGGTCAATTCAATATTTGTCTATCAAATTGACAAGGACGATTGGCAACAACCACTTATAGATTCCTTGGAACATGGAAAGCTACCAAGCGATCCAAAGCGCAGGAATGAGATCCGTCGTCGAGCTCCTAGATTTACATACTACAAGATTACACTTTATCGAAGGTCCTTTCATGGCCTTTGGTTGAGGTACCTTATAGAAGATGAATCAATAAAAATAATGGAGGAAGCTCACTCTTGGATTTGTGGTGCTCATCAATCAGGCCCAAAGTTGCATGATCATGTCAAAAGAATGTACTATTGGCCTACAATAGTATAAGATTGCATGGATTACGCGAAGAAATGTGAAGCATGACAGTCCCATGCCAACTTTATTCATCAACCCCAAAGTGGCCTCTTGGCCCTTTGAAGCATGGGGACTTGATGTCGTAGGACCTATCACTACAAAGTCGTCCACAGGCCATGCATACATTTTGGCTGCAACGGACTATTTCTCCAAGTGGGTTGAAGCATTTCAAATTCGTGAAGTGAAGAAAGAAAATGTGGTTGACATCATTCGAACTCACATAATCTATAGATATGGTGTACCAAAACGAATTGTCACTGACAATGGGACGCCAATTTACAACACGTTGATGACAAGTCTCTCTGAAAAGTTCAAAATCACCCAACATAAGTCGTCAATGTACAACGCTCCTGCAAATGGGCTAGCTGAAGCCTTTAACAAAACGCTTCGTAACTTGTTGAGTAAAGTAGTGTCAAAAACTAAGCGTGATTGGCAGGAGCGGATTGAAGAAGCTCTTTGGGCATACAGGACAACATATAAGACTGCAACATAAGCAACGCCATATGCTTTGGTGTACGGTGTACTGTGGAATCTATCTTACCATTGGAGTTGCTGATGTGAATGTTGATAAGAAAAATCGTCAATCACAAGGATAAGTCCTTAGTTCAGTTTTCTCTAAAGCCAAGCACCAAGAAAATCGATCTAAGTCGAATAATTTTAAGAATTGATTAAAGCTAAGCACCCTCAATTCCTAAAATTATCCTCACAAGAGTCTAAATCCTAAGCACCTACTCTTTTAAGAATCTCGAAATTTTAAACACTCGAAAATTTCTTCGGTTTGTTTTGTTTTGTAGAAAACAAATAAACTCAAAACAATAATGTTTTATTGCATGTTCAAATCTGAATTTTTACAAGCTAATGTGGAGATTATTTATAGTTATAATCATCAATAAATCCTAACTAAACTAAGCTAATTTTACACGCACAACATTAGGAAAATTCACCCTAATCTAGTGACTCATCAATGACTCACACGATAAGAATGCCACATCATTACTGCATGTCATGCAACTTGCTAAAATATCCTAACAAACTCTATCTAATCTGAAAAATGTCCTAACAAACTTATTGTTATCTAGATAATCAAGATAATCAACAAATTACAACCAGATTTACACAAAAATCATATTTACCCAAACTCAACAAAAATCGTCAAAATTGACGCCACTCAAGATCGTCCAATTTTGCGCCATTTTGTACGTTTTTCTTCAAATCTTCAAGAAACCTTTCAAGATTCAATCTTTTAATCAAGAAACCTTCAAGAAGTCATTCTCCATGTATATAAGGCTGTAAATGATGATTAAGACGCTTCAAGATTTAAAAGACTCAATGCCTAAAAATGAGAAAACCCTATCAAGTGAAGTGGGCCGGAAAAACTAATAGGCAAAACCATCTTATTCCCCTAATTCCACCATTCTTTCCTTTGCTTCAATGATCAAGTATTTTCGTGTGTCACCATACACACCCATGATGATGTCTTTGAAGATCCCAAAAGCCTTGAATCCCCATAAGCCATTATTTCCCCGATACTTGCATCATTCTTAGAAGCCATCAACAAACCTTCGAAGTTATCATCTTGTTTCGTATCATCCTCCTCTTCTTCAAACGAGTTTTTCCTCAAACCTCGAAGTTGATCATCAGGAACGTAAGGAGACAAATCACCAATGTTGAACGTGGCATGCACACAATATTCACCTGACAATTCGAGTTTATATGCATTGTCCCCGATCTTGCTCACGATTTTGAATGGTCCATCACACCTAGGCGTTAGTTTGTTTTTCCTTTGATTAGGAAATCTTTCCTTTCTTAGATGTAACCATACCAAATCTCCTTCTTTTTATGTGTGTTTGGTTTTATGCTTGTTAGCTCTTATTTTGTAGATATCATTCACATGCTCAATTCTTGCTCTAACCTGTGCATGTAACTTCTGCATGTATTCAATTTTAGCTAAAGCATCTTTATGAATGAGCTCACCTTTAGGAATAGCAACGAAATAAATAGGTAGCTTGGGATTGATTCCATAAACAACTTCGAAAGGTGAATGTTTAGTTACATATGTAGGTGAACGATTATAAGCAAAATCTGCATGAGCTAACTTCAAGTCCCAATGTTTTTGTGTCTTACTTACCAAACCACGAAGTAGAACGCCTAGGGTTCTGTTTGTGACCTCAGATTGACCATCCTTTTGTGGATGATAAGAAGTACTGAAGAGCAATTTCGTCCTTATCAAACGCTACATTGATTTCCAGAAATAGCTCATGAATTTCGTGTCTCTGTCACTGACAATTGTTTTCGGAACTCCATGTAACCTAACAATGTCTCGAAAATACAATTCTACAACATTGACAGCATCATCAATCTTGTGGCAAGGTATGAAGTGAGCCATCTTCGAAAACCTGTCAACCACAACTATTATAGCATCCTTTTGCCTTGTAGTTCTAGGCAATCCCACTATAAAATCAATAGAAATATCATCCCAAGGAGCTTCTGGCACTGGCAATGGTGTGTAGAATCCTTGATGGACGGACGCCTTGGCTTTTTGACAAACAACACATTGTGATATTACTACTTCCACATCATCAATCATTCTGGGCCAATAAAAATGCTCTTGCAACATTGTCAATGTCTTTGTAATACCAAAGTGACCTGCAATTCCACCCCCATGTGCTTCTCTGACTAGCAATTCACGAATACTGCACTTAGGGATGTAAAGTAGATTCCCTTTGAATAAGAATCCATCGTGTAGGACATAAGATCCCATTGAACCCTTAGAAATTCGTGAATAAATAGGTCTAAAATCTCCATCTTGCTCGTAATATTATGTAATCAACTCCAAACCAAGAAATTTGAAATTAAGAACACCAATTTAAGCATACCTCCTTGATAACGCATCAACAACCACATTAGATTTGCCTTCTTTGTATTTTGATGAAAAGTGAAAAGACTACAAAAATTCAACCCACTTAGCATGTCTTGGATTGAGTTTATGTTGGCCATTGATATACTTCAGAGCCTCATGATCAGAATGCAATATAAAGTGACTTGGACTCCAATGATCCAATGCTCGAACAACAACATAGAATTCTTTGTCATAGGTAGAGTAATTCAACCTTGCTCCATTCAATTTTTTCACTGAAGTAAGCTATAGGCCGTTTACCTTGAACCAACACTGCACCAATCCCCACGCCACTAGCCTCTGTTTCAACTTCAAAAGGTTTCGAAAATTCTGGCAAAAATAAGATAGGAGCTTGACAAAGCAATTTCTTCACCAATTCGAATGCCTTTTGCACATCTTTGGTCCATTCAAACTTCTCTTTGTTCTTCTGGATACACTCGGTCATAGGTGCGACTACAGAAGAGAAATTCTTCACAAATCTTCTATAGAAAGAAGCTAAACCATGAAAAGCACGCACTTCAGTCACAGATTTCGGAACTAGCCATGATTTAATAGCTTCTACTTTCGAAGGATCAACTGAAACACCATCCTTAGAAACAATGTAACCTAAGAACGTCACACTTGGGACCATGAACGAGCACTTTTCGAGCATAGCATACAACCTCTGCTTTCTCAAAGTTTCGAACACTTCTCTTAGATGCTGCAGATGATCTTCCACACTTGCACTATATACCAATATATCATCCAAGTATACAACCACAAACTTTCCAATGAAAGGCTTCAAAACTTCATTCATCAATCTCATAAAAGTACTAGGAGCATTAGTAAGACCAAAAGGCATAACTAACCATTCATAGAGTCCTAGTTTAGTTTTGAACCCTGTTTTCCATTCATCACCCTCCTTCATTTTGATTTGGTGGTAACCATTCCTCAAATCAATCTTGGTAAACACTTGTGAGCCAACCAATTCATCCAATAAATCATCCAATCGAGGAATAGGAAACCAGTATTTGATGGTGATGTTATTCATAGCTCTAGAATCAATGCACATTCTCCATGATCCATCCTTTTTAGGAACAATCAATGTTAGTGCTGCACATGGACTCATGCTTTCCCTAACATACCCTCTTGCCATCAACTCTTCAATCTGTCTTTGAATTTCTTTTGTTTCTTCTAGATTGCACCAGTAAGCTGGTTTATTAGGAATTTGAGCTCCAGGAACCAAATCAATCTGATGTTCAATTCCTCTAATGGGTGGCAACCCTGGTGGCAATTCTTCAGGAAATATGTCTTGAAATTCGAGCAACAAGGGGCACAATTCACGAGGGATGCTCGTTGCTTTCTCCTACACTTCCTTAGCCATCAACACATAGAACTTCTCATAATTCTTTACCTCTTGCACCATGGCTTTCTCATCAATCAACAAAACACCCTTCTTATTGCTCACATCTTTCGAAAATTTCGAACTTTCTAAAGGTTTCAGCGCAATTGGTTTTTGTTTTGCCTGTTTCCTAATGATGTATATGTTTGTTCTCCCATCAAACTGTACGAATCTATCATATGGCCACGGTCTTCCAAGCAATGTATGGCACGCATCCATAGGACACACATCACAGAGCACCTGATCCTCGAAATTTCCAATCTTGAAACTAATCAGAGCCTGTTTGTTCACCTTGACTTCACTTGTGTTACTGAGCCAATATAACTTGTATGGTTGAGGATGTTCAGTGGTAGGAATCTCTAATTTAGTGATCAATACTGTGGAGACTACATTAGTGCAACTACCTGAATCAATTATCAGATCACATAATCTCCCTAGAACATTGCACCTGGTGATGAAAATTTTATCTCTCTGATTCTCTGTAGGTGGCGCAACTTTAGATTGCAAAACCCTTCAGAGGACTAAACTCTGGCTATGCACCTCAAGAGCAATTTCCTCAATCTCCTCTTCCTGAGTATCATAATTTCCGCCATCCTCCTGTTGCTCATTCTCCTCTTCTTCAAAGTTATCATCATCTTCCCAATTTCGAGTTGTATGAACCCTTGAATGAGGACAATCCTTCTGAATATTGCCTTGACCCTTGCACTTGAAACATGTGCGCTGATCAGGGGGTGGAGGCTTAGTAGAAAAGCCTTTATCCTTGATATATGGAGGAGGTTTTGAAGTGGAACGAAATTTTGTTTAAATGAAACAATGGCACCTTCTTTCTTCACAAAGGGTTTCGAAAAAGTACTTGGTCTTTTCGAAAATTGCTTCTTAACCCTAGATGCAACCTTGTAAACTTCATCAGAGGTCCAATAAGGTTGTAATTCCACCTTTTCTCTTATTCTCTCATCTAGACCAGCAACATAACGGGCAACTTGATGATCTTCTTTTTCTTGCTCGTAATCTTGAGGAACAAAACGTCTCCTCATCTCCTTCTTTAATTTCGTCCAAGTGGCTACTTTGGACTTCCCATCCTTCTTTCTTTTCTTTTGCATACCTTCAAGCCACAATCGATCCAAGCCCGTCAATTTTAATTCTGCAATCTTGTATGATTTTCGATCATCATACTCTTTATATTTAAAGATTCGTTCAATCCTTCTTAGCCAATCCAAGAATTTTTCAGGATCCAAACTTCCACTGAATTTAGGAATATCCAGTTTAAGATGGCGATGATCATCTTTAGGCCTTTCCTTCTTTCTGCGCCTATTCATAGGCTCTTCATTACTAGAACTTGATGAATATTTTTTCCTAGGTTTTCGTGCACTCCTTGAGCTTGCTTGCTCATCATCAAAGCTAGAATCCATCCCCCCTTTACTTACACCCTTAGACTTGCTTGGTGATTTTAATTTTTCGGCAAATTCTTTCATGGTGGCCTCAAACATAGCCTTTAGTTCTTTGATGTCTTTGCATAACTCCTCTGTGGTGATCTTAGGAGTATTTACTTCATCAGCTGACATGATTACTTTTGTCAACAATGAAATTGATACCAATAACCTTGAGGAATAATGTCCTCTCAACGAGAGCACCAAAAGTTGATGTGAATGTTGATAAGAAAAATCGTCACTCACAAGGATAAGTCCTTAGTTCGGTTTTCTCTAAAGCCAAGCACCAAGAAAATCGATCTAAGTCGAATAATTTTATGAATTGATTAAAGCTAAGCACCCTCAATTCCTAAAATTATCCTCACAAGAGTCTAAAGCTTAAGCACCAACTCTTTTAAAAATTTCGAAATTTTACACACTCGAAAATTTCTTCGGTTTGTTTTGTTTTGTAGAAAACAAATAAACTGAAAACAATAATGTTGTATTGAATGTTCAAATCTGAATTTTTACAAGCTAGTGTTGAGATTATTTATAGTCATAATAATCAACAAATCCTAACTAACCTAAGCTAATTTTACACGCACAACATTAGGAAAATTCACCCTAATTTAGTGACTCATCAATGACTCACACGATAAGAATGCCACATCATCACTGCATGTCATGCAACTTGCTAAAATATCCTAACAAACTGTATCTAATCTGAAAAATATCCTAAAAAACTTATTCTTACCTTGCTAATCAAGATAATCGAAAAATTACAACCAGATTTACACAAAAATCAGATTTACCCAAACTCAACAAAAATCGTCAAAATTGACGCCACTCAAGATCGTCCAATTTTGCGCCATTTTGTACGTTTTTCTTCAAATCTTCAAGAAACCTTTCAAGATTCAATCTTTTAATCAAGAAACCTTCAAGAAGTCATTCTCAATGTGTAGAAGGCTGTAAATGATGATTAAGACACTTCAAGAGTTAAAAGACTTAATGCCTAAAAATGAGAAAACCCTATCAAGGGAAGTGGGAAAAACTCTTAGGCAAAATCATCTTATTCCCCTAATTCCACCATTCTTTCCTTTGCTTCAATGATCAAGTATTTTCGTGTGTCACCATACACACCCATGATGATGTCTTTGAAGATCCCAAAAGCCTTGAATCCCCATAACCCATTATAATCCCCACACTTTCATCATTCTTAGAAGCCATCAACAAACCTTCGAAGTGATCATCTTGTTTCGTATCAGTTGCAAATCCCATCATGGCGAGTTGCTATAAAAGAAGGCCTAACCAATGAAGAAAGCGATAAGCTTCGATTGACAGAGTTAGAAGCACTTGATGAAAAGAGGCTGCAAGCTCAACAAAGTTTAGAATGCTACCAAGCTCGCATGTCACGGTCCTTTAATAAAAAAGTTACGCCTCGTTGCTTTCAAGTTGGGGACATGGTGTTGGCAGTGAGGAGACCTATAATTACATCCTGGAAGACTGGGAACAAGTTCACATCTAAGTGGGATGGCCCTTATGTGGTTCGAGATATCTATATAAATGGAGCTTACAAAAAAGTAGATAGTGATGGGTTGCGCATTGGTCCAATAAATGGAAAATTCCTTAAACGCTACTACTCTTGAAGTGAAGTTTGTTGAAGAACAGTAGTAAAAGCTCAAAAAAAAAAGTATTACTAGAACTACGTATGGCTTGATCTTGCAAAGCGATGTCATTGTTGCTTATAAGTACGTAGGCAGCTTGAGTAAGTAGAAGTGATAATGACATTCTATGATGTATGATGAAAGAATGAATACTCAAGTCCAGCCAAACAAACAAAAAATAACTATTTCCTAAGAAAGAGTATAAACTACAAGCTAAAATTAACAAAAAAAAGAGAAAACAAAAATCTCCTAAGCAAGAGTATAAACTGCAAGCTAAAATTAAACAAAAAAGAAAGAAAGAAAGAGAAACTATCTCCTAAGCAAGAGTATAAACTGCAAGCTTAGAAAAAAAGGTGTTAGTCTGGTCCAAGGTTGCTGACAATTCTTTGGCTCTTAAAAAAAAGGGGGGCAACCATCATTAGAATGTCATACACACTGGTGTAGCTTAGTTGGGTCTTACACCCCTGACAATGTTCACTGTCACCAATGAAAAGTCATGATAGTCGTTGATCATCCTTCAATTCTTCAAAATACAATCACCATTAGAATGACAGACACACTGGCGTAGCCTAGTTGGGTCTGACACCCCTGACAATGTTCACTGTGACCAATGACTTGTCACGATAGTCGTTGATCATCCTTCAATTCTTCAAAATACATACAATCATCATTACAATGACAGACACACTGGGGTAGCCTAGTTGGGTCCGACATCCCTGACAACCCATCATGATAGCTCTCATCCACCATGGTGACTGACCTGCAAATACATGCAAATACATACACCCACACAAACAAGAGCAACACAAACTACTGTGTGTTAAAATAAAGAGGAATGTGAGCTAATACCTTAAGTCAAAGTAGCCTACAATAACCAAATTCTTCTCTTAGCTTCAAATTGATGTAACACTGTACTACACAAGAAAAATACACAGGCGACTGAGTATAACCATGTCAAACAAAATTAACCCTAATCATGCGTATAATGTATTCATACAAATATATGATCACTCAAAGCAAAGTATAGCTTATCATACGAAATATATGTGTGGGATACCAAAGCTGCTCTATTATATACTACTTTATTTTCAAGGTAAAGATGTCAAGACCAACATGTTACAAAGCATGGAGTATCCAAGTCAATGAGAGTTCAAGGATACCACAATTTAATTATCGTCATTACTATTATTATGCATGATAATTAATTCAGTATGGAACTAAAAGAAGGAAATCAGTGGAAATTATGATACTCGTTAAATTAAGAGCAGCAATTTCATACAAATAACTAAATTAGGCGTGTCAATGCTATTTGGGTGGAATCATGTGTGCCTAATCCAAATCATAGTAAAAAAAAATGTTAAAAGCAGAGTTGCATGCAAAGCACTAGAAATAGTGCCACACTAAAGTAGGCTATCATAGTGATCCCTGGATGTTTATCATGCAAGGGGCAATATTTTCTTTAAAATATTTCCAATAAGTACAACTGTGGACCGTATTGATTGGATTCCGACTAATAATCTAGGTCCTCAAGGATCTTTAGTTTGGGTTTGTTCACTCCTCTATTGAATTATCCAAACTTTGTCATGGTGAAGATTATTAATTAATTTAATCATCACTTAAAATTCAAAGGCTACTCACACATTTACTCAGGCTCAACGCAAGATTGATTAAGAGCTAGTTAATAGATCATAGTATTCAAGCATGGAGAAATCAAGGTTACTTTCGCAATTAGTAAGTTTCGGCGTCGAATTGAAACTATGGTGTAAAGTACTACATATAAGCAAGGGAGGATTTTTCTCAATATCATAATAAGAGAATCATACAGACTTGAAGGTTAGAGTAAATACCTCAATGAGATAGGAGGCACAGTAAGGAATCGACGTCGGGGGTGATAGATTAAAACAAAACACTAATATAAGTTTACACCAAAGATAGGGCTCTGTATAACTATGTTCATTCGAAGAAAAAAATTGTGTGACAAAAATTAGCCTGCATAAGGTTAGTGTATCAAACTTAAGTCAACAAGTATGGAAGTAATTACAGTTTTGATGAAGAAAAAAAAAATAGAGGAGAAGAGTATACCTGCCAATGATGGCAATAGACTTCGATTTCGGCACGAGATCAAAACATAGCAATCAATTTAGAAGAATTACTTAACCAATCAAGAGTCAATTACTACTCATACATATCAACTAAGGGAAGTAAATCAAGGTTGATTGAGTTGTACTATGAGTAGTGTCGTGAAATTCCGACTTTGGCCAAGGAATTGAATCAGGGGCGCTAAGTGCTCAACCAATTAAAAGGGAACCAAAGACGTGATATTGCCCATCTATTCATTGAGAAAGAAGTAATGGTCCAGTAAATTCCATATAAGGCATTAAACAAAGGAAGGAAAGAAAGATATAACAAAGAGGAAAAGAAATACAAACGAGAAGAAGATGTCAGGGACTCTCTTTCAATTGATGCAGATATACATTGACGAAGACGTGGTAAAGTGTCAATGGGTTAATAAGCTATGTACTCAAGAAAAAGAAATAAAAAAATAAAAAAAGTCAGAAGCTACGTACTCAAGGCATGCAAATTGCAGTATTGGGAGCAAAGGAAAATGATGGCTCATGAAGATGTGATTATGGGCAAGAAACTTTGAGGTTTACTTAAATAAACCAAAGATAGCGTGCAGTTAATTGATACGGCTTGCCTAGAAAATTAAGATTTGGGATAAAATCTTATGCATTGTACATTGGAAAAAAAGATAAAATTTTATCGGTTAAGGAGTATATGGAAAAATATATTTTCTACAGATTGGTTTTGGGTTGGCAAATATCATATCCTTCAATCTTAATGTGACAATTTTTTTAATGTATGCCTTACAAGTCAAACACTCCACTCACAAGTGATGACTTCAAGTCGTGCATATGACTGGCTCACGATCAAAACACTTCAAATTGTGTACGTGAGGTAGTCTAAATAAAAATTGAAATCTGACTTCCAGATCAAGTGAGTCGATACCTAGTCACGAGCAAACACCTCATCTTGTGTACGTGACGTAAAAAAAAAAAATTAAAAAAATGAATGACTTCTAAGTTAAACACGTTGAGACCTCTTCATGAGTAATTAAACACTCAAAAAATCGTGTACATGACATGGTCTCGAGGGGGAAATTTGTAGACATCGAAAATTTATTAAAGTGTCAAAATTAAAATAAATTAGTTATTTAGGTTAAATAAAATAAATATTTGCCCAATTTAATTAATTTAGCCCTTTAAATTAAATACCCAAATTAATTATATTATTTGGGTCATAATTAAGTTGTTTGGGCCGATTATATTATTAGTCCAAATAAAATGTCTATTGGGCCAAGGAAGACTACAGGACTTCCGGGTTATCAAAAGAGTCCAACCCCATATCTCCAGGCCGGTCCAAGGTGAAGGTCAAACTCTTCTATAAATACCCATCATCATCTCAGGGAGAAAAAAAAAGGAGGAGAAATTCATTGGAAAGAAAAGTCAATTGAAGATATACAAAGTATTTACAAACTCTCTTTGTCAGCAATCAATAAGCACTACCAAATTGTGCCGATTGTTTAGGGATGCTCAATTACATTCAAAGTGACATTGAAGTTGGTCAACCCCCACTCAAGTTTGGTTGACATTAATAGGTGTCATCTTTGGTTGACGTCAGCAACTGTCAAACTTGGTTGACGTCGGCAGGTGTCATCCTAGTAGTGGAACATAATAAGAAGACTTAGTTTATTTTCTATAAACTGTTTACAGAGATTGTACCTACATTCAAATTATTAATAAAATATCATTTTTTTACTTAATTGCTTGTCGTTGACTTTGACTTGAAATTTAGTAGCAACAACCCCTTTTAGGAAATCATTTATACGATTACTTATTTTACATTTAGGTCACTTCAATCCGTTTCAGTTCAATGGTCTTTTTGTTTTTTTTTTTCAATTTCATCTTTATTTTTATTTAAAAACAAAAACAAAAATAAGTTTATTTTCTATAAAATAAGTCAAAATTGAAAGATGTGATAGCTTTTTTTTTAGCTTGGTTGGAAAACAGGTGGAGTTGTTACCATGTGATCAGAACATGCATTATTTCTTGTACTGATTGCGGAATTTAATTAAGTTTTTTGTCAACAACTACCTAAATTCTATTTTAATTTATACAACTATCTACATGTTTCAATATTTTTGTCACACACTACCAACTAACGTTTTCCATATAAAATGAACGTCAGTGAGTCCCATTCTTTACTCTTCCCTCCATTACACTTTAAAAATTACAAATATGTCATTGCTATGAATTCTATCCTAACAAATGAACTAACATCTTCACTAAGATTGAGGTTTTCTTTCAACCACACCACAATTTTTAATGACAACAAATTCATAAAGGGTTCCACCTTGCAATGTACTACTTAATCCTCCGGTACTACACCTTTAATTCCAACCCCATCCTCTCCCTCTTCCTCAACCACTACTCCATCCTCCATTACTACACAACTCCATTATATTACAACATACACAACTTTATTAAAGCAACAATATCATGAAGGATTAACTTCACTGAAGCATACACACCTCTCCCTCACGGTCATCGTCGCCCTCCTCTAGTCCTGATAATGGGACCGCCAACATTTTATACTTTGTCGTCGCCATTGAAATTGGTAACCCAAAACTGGGTCGCGAGTTTAATTGAATCAATTGAACTGTGAATCAACTTGAAATTACAATCACAAACTATTTCCTTACATCACCATTTAATTGAATCTTCATATTAATTAATTATGCTAAAAAAAGAGGTATCTATTAACCCCCTTAAAAGTCCAAAACTTTCTAGATTCCACCTCTTTATAATCATAAGTTATTGAATTTTTTGCCGAGAAATCACCAAAATTCCTCTCAGGAAAAAGTTCTTGCAGTTTTTCATTAGATTAGAGCTTAAATCAACTTGGCAAAATTTGGCCTAATTGAGAAACTAATTAGAATTGCAATTGGGAATTGATCGGATTAGAGGGTATAATTGAATGAAGGGGGTGAGAAGAACAAAGTTGATTTGAATGCTAAGAGTGTTCTTGTAATTTCTTTGAACAATATTAGAGGAAAAAATAACTTGTGGTGCCTACTAATGTTCATCTTGGATGGAAGATGTTAGTTGGTAGTGTTAGACAAAAAAAACTAAAACATGTAGGTAGTTGTGTAAAATAAAAATGAACCTAGGTGTGGATGTAAAAAATAAATGTGTCCACGAGTCAGATGTTTTCTGTGCCTTGTTCTTTAGAACATTGGAAGGGTCATTGCGTAGGGTGAGTACGCTTGGCTTGGAACGAAACTCTAGTAAAGGCTAACAATTGCACTCTATAGAGTCTAAGGGACCCAAATCACTGCATTCTCACCGGCCAAGTTGAGGTGCGTCGGCTTCCTAATGGTTAGGTTGTGCACCAGTTTCATGGGTTCTGGGACGAGGTACCTCCGAGTCGAGTTGTCCTCTACTAGACCTCTTTTGTAATCTGATCATGTAATACCAAGCAACATTACAACATTTTTAGTCCTTAGGAGTGCAGTGCAAGAGTGCCTAGTAGGCGAGTTAGGTTTAATGCACACGTCATTTGCTAAGAAGGGTGATCACTTTGTTAAAGTCATGTTTATTCCTATTCAAGGTTCAAATCTTTATGATTCATGTAACTTTAGGTGATTAAAATTAGCCGGTCTTTTACTAAGATTCTATTCTACGTGAAAAGCCGTCATCATGGCTTATATACAAGCGCAATCACGTAAATATGGAAAGCGATAAAGCATGTTGGAAAAGCTTAAAAGCTTATAGAATTTACGTGGTCATGCTTTCGACAAGAAACATCAAAATCATGTGGTCATACTTATAAAGCTTTAAAACATATAATCATGCTCAAACAAATAAAACTTTAAAACAAACTACATTACCATATAATCATGCTCATGAAAGCCTTAAAGGCCCAGGCATTATTCTTCCTACTTTCCGTGTTTTATTACATCTCAAATTATTTATTTGGGCAGTATTTCATGGATTAAAATAAAAGGTGACAAAGGGGGTTTAGAAAGCTAACTTGATGGAGCCAACGATAATAATAAGAATAATAAGAATAATAAGAATAAGAGAGATGAACTTGGAGAGAGAAAGAGTTGATTATGGTGGTCTCATTTTAGATACCTTGCGTGCTAGTAACAAATTAGATTTGAGATTGCCTTCAAGAACTGAACCGAATATGTACCAAATGTGAAATTGATTATTATGATGATGATGTTGATAATAATAGTAATGATAATAAAATTGATAAACTAGAATGATAAAAAGCAGATGGAAAAGAAAATAGAATAAAATTCTTTTTGTGTTTTCTTTTTGTGTTTAAAAAGGTGAAGAAAATGAAAATTTAAAGAAGATGATGAAGAAAAGGTGGAAGAAAGATGATGGAAGCTCAATTCTATACTTTCTCAAAAGAATAAGAGAGAATTTGGTGAAGATGAACTTGGAGAGAGAAAGAGTTGATTATGGTGGCCTCATTTTAGATACCTTGCGTGCTAGTAACAAATTGGATTTGAGATTGCCTTCAAGAATCTGAACCTTAATATGTCCCAAATGTGAAATTTATTATTATGATGATGATGTTGATAATAATCGTAATGATAATAAAATTGATAAACTAGAATGATAGAAAGAAGATGGAAAAGAAAATAAAATAAAATTCTTTTTGTGTTTTCTTTCTGTGTTTAAAAAGGTGAAGAAGATGAAAATTTAAAGAAGATGATGAAGAAAAGGTGGAAGAAAGATGATGGAAGCTCAATTCTCTACTTTCTCAAAAGCCAAAATATTAAGATTAAGAAAATTCCCAGATGAAAGCTGCTCAAATGAGGGAAGGAAAGGGGGTATTTATAGGGAAAAGTTCGGGAAACGAGGCGGTTGTGTGTGCGTGGGCGCAAGGCTTGCACTAGGGTGCACGGTATGCATCCTTGCGTACACTACCATATATTTTTTTTTTCCGGAAATTTCGCAGAATATTCCTTAACATGTTGGGCTTTGGAGAGCATGTTTGCTTATTTTAGCCCATATCCTCGATTCGCTAACATCATCCCTGACCTCATGCCTTCAAGAGGAAGGAAGGAGGAAGTTTCCTCTTTTTTCATGCCTCTTGTTGGGCTTGGGCCCATGACTTGAGCCCGAACGCTTACCATTTTCATGGCTACGTTTTGGGCTCGTTCTTGTGGAAAATGTTTGTTCGAGCGTCTGGAAAGTTGTTAGCACTTTTATTCAAATTGCGGGAAAATGTGGAGAAATATATGGAAAATAAAATAAGATAACATAAAAATATTTTTGGAATTTTCTTGGGCTTTAGGAGGTTTTGGGGAGTTTTCGGGCTGAACCATTCAGCTTTCTTCTTAAGACCGGACTAGATAGCGACGTGGTATATGTTTATCATCGGACTAAGGGTGGGGACAAATGTAAGTGTCTACACTAGGTAGTTGTTGACAAAAACAAGTAACTTCTAGGTAGTTGTTGACAAAAAAAGGTTTTATTAATCACAATTCAATTCTACTGTTATGGATCAATAATGTATCTTTTGGAAAGTGATTCTTACATTATTAATTAATTAAATACAATACATCTAGACAATCACCATACTTTCAGAAAGTAGCAAATCACCTCATTAACTTCTTACAAGCTTGGGTTTTCCATTTTTACTAATAATTTAGATTTCTAAATTAACAATTTCATTAAATAATCAAGGGTAATACTATACATACTCCTTAGGGTTAAGAAAAAGTATTAAATATATTTCTATAATTGGTAATAATTTGTGAAACTAAACAACTATTACACAAACATCGATGTAATTAATGCTTAATTTGAAAAATTATTCTATTTTGAGCACCTTCTACATAGCACTAAAGGCTATGTTTAGCATTTTCCATTAATATGTCCTAAGGTAACTCAAAATCCTACATTAACTCATATTGATACTGATGTGAATTTGAGCACAAGTGAGATATCCAACACAAAACCAATTGTGGATGAGCCAACTAATCTTATGTTGAATCCAATTGGGTTTGAAAGGGATAAATCACAGGTGTGGGTGACTATGGTAAAGTTTGATGATATTGTGGAAGGTAGTGATGGCTATGTAGATAGCTATCTAATTAAGCCAACACCATTAGTCACTAATATAGTAAAGTTGGTGGAGTAAGGTGTTGATTATGGTGGTGTGTTCTTTGAGTCTTCAATGTTGGTCACTATCAAGATTAGCACTTTACAGGATGGATGGTGGATTCAGGGAGCAAATTAGTTTTTTCTATGACTTTTTTCCCACTTCACTTGATAGGGTTTTTCTCATCTTGGACTTTATTGCTTTTATGTGTGAGACATTGTGTTAGTGTTTTACTTCAAGATTATCTTTGGAGCATGTTGGATGATTTCTTGAAAGTTTCTTGATTAAAAGATTCATTCTTGAAAGGTTTCTTGATTTAAAGATTCATTCTTGGAAGAGTTCTTGAAAGATTGAAGCAAATCTTGAAAATTCATGAAAATGTGGTGTAGTTATTGGAGCGAGTTTATGACGATCTCAAGAGTGTTCTCAGGCTTCATTTTGGCGTGGCTCTAGTGGATAAAATTAAAGATTTTGTGTTGTTTTTCTTGTTTTTTGATAGTTTGGTAGAATAAAATCTTAATTAGTTAGGATTTGTGTAAGTTGATGACTAGATAAGATCAAGTTATGCAAGTAGGGTGTGTGTGCAAGTGGCGGTTGTGTGGATAAGCACAATTGGATCCACTTAGCGTATTCTTCCTTTGTGTGTTAGTTTTCTAGAGTTTGTTAGGATTTGTTAGAGTTATTATAAGGTTGTTAGGATATTTTGTACTATAAATAGCCTAAGAATTCTATGTAACAACATAAGTCTTTTTTGTGATTGAAATTCAATAAAATTTCGTGTATTATTTCTTCTTGTGCAATTAAGGAGTTGATTGGTCACGTAGTCTCATAAGTTTGTGATTCAGGAGTGGAGATCGAATTTAGAACGTAGTTAATTAGTTTCAGGAGTGATCTAATTAATTAGCCATCAACTAAATTAGTCCAGGAGTGGGGATTTAGTGGATTTACACATGAGTTTTGGGTGATATTTGCGAGTACCACTTAAAATCTAAATCAATTTGGTATCAATAAAATTCGTCCAGGAGTAAGAACTTGACTTGGCGCAATACCATACATTCAATGATCTTTGCAAACTTGCATCGAAAGTTGAAAAACGTGCCAAAGAGAATTCCAAGAGAATTTCGTGCCTTCCACATACAGGGAAATCTACTTGCAATTCTGAGGATATGAATAAACACAGAAAAGCAAATCCAACTCCACAAGCAACACCCGTTCCTGCAACTCCTAGCTCTTCTGGAGACAAACCAAAGAAAGTGGTTTCAAAGGCAGAATATGAAGATAGAAGGAGATATTTTAAGTGTCAAGGTCATGGACATCTTGCATCCTCTTACCCTACTAGGCGCACTTTAGCAATGGAGATGACAAAATTGTGGGACACTGAAGAAGATATCTATCAGATTGCAGTTGCAGATGATAAGGACATCATTCAAAAATAGGGGGAGGAGGATACTGATGAAGACACTCTAGAAACTGTGAAGTAACCTCCTTTACTACAGGGTGGCGAAGCATTTGTGGTAAGAAGGGCCTTGCATTCATTTGTGGAGCCTCATATAACGCAAAGGGAGAGCCTCTTTCACAGTATTTGCAAGATTGAATCATATTTATGAACCTGATCATTGATAGTAGTTCTGATGTGAATTTTGTTATAAACAAACGCCACTCACACAAAGGAAACTTAGACTTCAAATTTGATAAAGCAACGCACCACAAATTCGAACTTCTAAGGCGAATAATTGATAGAATTTGATTAAAGCAAAGCACCCTCAAATCCTAAGAACTATCCTCACGTGAGATAAAGCACAAAGCACCACTCACTCAATCGAATTTCTCACAAGAAACTCTCAAGTTTTTGTTTTCTTCGTGAAACAATAAAAACCGGAAAACTTATGTTTTTCAATCAAGCTAATCTGAATTTTATTGATGTATTTTACATCCTATTTATAGCTAAACATGTCACACAATATTTCAGAATCCTAAACATATCCTAACTACCTTAGATATATGGTATAACAAACTAAGATTAGGATAACAAGAAAATCTTATCAAAACCGGATACAATATTTGCACCATATATTTTGTAATCTGATTTCTAGTCTAAATCTTAGATATTTTGCAAATCAAATCTAGTGACCATATTTCCGAATAACAACCCAAGGTTGACCAAGTCAAACAACTTGAAAAACCGTGTTGACAACGTTGCCCAATCTTCCAAAAATCTGTCCAAAATCCCGCCATATAACTTGCTTTGATTCTCGTTGATTTTTGTTGGACTTGCGATTTCAAGAACTTCAAGAAACTCTTCAAGATTCAATCTTTATTTCAAGAAACCTCCATTTTTGTGTTTCTCATGCTTGATTCCATCAACCTTGACTCATAAACTAATCAAGAAAATAACAAAACACCATATGGTAAAACCCTATCAAATGACGTGGGAAGAAAACCCATATAGCTCAACACTTCTAAACTACTAACTATACTTGCTTTACATTTACGTGAATAAGCTTGTGCATGTCACCATGCACACGTAGAAATCCACCCTAGCCAACCCAAGAAGCCTTGTGTCTCCATAAGCCACTAACTCCCCCAAGGTTGCTTCTTGTTTTCCACCTTCAATCAAACCCAAACCCTCGAAGTTTTGCTCATTGATATGCGTATCATCCTCCTCTTCTTCAAAAGAGTTTGTCCTCAAACCTCGAAGTTGGTCATCAGGAACATAAGGAGCTAAATCACCAATGTTGAAAGTAGCATGGACTCCATATTCTCCTGGTAATTCCAATTTATAAGCATTATCCCCCACTTTACTTATGATCTTGAACGGTCCATCACAACGAGGCATAAGTTTATTCTTCCTTTGATTTGGAAATCTTTCCTTCCTCAAGTGTAACCAAACCAAATCCCCTTCTTTGTAGACATGTTGTGATTTATGTTTGTTTGCTCGTGCCTTGTAAATATCATTAACCTTCTCAATTCGAGCCCTTACTTCTGCATGAAGTTTTTGCATGTACTCAACCTTAGTCTTGGCATCTTTGTGTACCAACTCCCCTTTAGGAATACTTACAAAATCAATTGGTAACTTAGGATTAACTCCATAGACAATCTCGAAAGGTGAGTGCTTAGTAGCATAAGTAGGTGACCTATTATAAGCAAATTCAGCATGAGCAAGCTTCAAATCCCAATCTTTTTGTGTCTTGCTAACCAAACCACGCAACAAAACCCCTAGTGTTCGATTAGTGACTTCTGTTTGGCCATCTGTTTGAGGATGATAAGATGTGCTAAACAAAAGTTTCGTGCCTATTAACCTCCAAAGTGACTTCCAAAAGTAACTCATGAATTTTGTGTCTCTATCACTTACAATAGTCTTTGGAACCCCATGCAACCTTATGATGTCTTTAAAATATAAATCAGCCACATTCATAGCATCATCTGTCTTGTGACATGGTGTAAAATGAGCCATCTTTGAAAATCTATCAACCACTACCATAATTGCATCTTTTCCCCTTGCTGTCCTTGGTAACCCTACAATGAAATCCATAGAAACATCCTCCCAAGGTCCCTCTGGCACTGGCAATGGAGTATAAAAACCTTGATGAAAGGCTGCCTTTGCCTTTTGACAAGTAGCACATTGAGCAATTATGGCCTCAACATCAACAATCATCTTTGGCCAATAAAAATGTTCTTGCAACATGGTTAGTGTCTTTGTAATGCCAAAATGTCCAGCAATACCTCCTCCATGAGCCTCCCTTACTAGCAACTCACGTATAGAACACTTAGGTATGCACAATAGATTACCTTTAAACAAAAACCCATCATGTAGCACATAGGAACTCATAGAACCCTTTGAAAGTTGCGCCATTATTGGTCCAAAATCTCCATCTTGCTCGTAAAATTGAGTTATCAACTCTAACCCAAGCAACTTAAAGTTCAAAACACCAAGCAAAGTATACCTTCTTGACAAAGCATCAGCAACAACATTAGACTTCCCCGTTTTGTACTTTGAAGAGAAGTGAAAAGATTGCAAAAATTCAACCCATTTAGCATGTCTTGGATTCAATTTTTGTTGACCATTAATGTGCTTCAAAGCTTCATGATCAGAATGTAATATGAAGTGATTAGGCCTTAAATAATGACTCCAATGATCCAAAGCTCTAATAATGGCATAGAACTCCTTGTCATATGTAGAATAGTTCAGTTTAGCACCATTCAACTTCTCACTAAAGTAAGCAATTGGCCTCTTCCCTTGGACTAGAACAGCACCAATTCCAACCCCACTTGCATCCGTCTCTACTTCAAATGGTTTAGAGAAATCTGGTAAGGCTAGTATAGGTGTGTTACAAAGCAACTTCTTAATCAATTCAAAAGCTTCTTGTGCCCCCTTAGTCCACTCAAACTTAGGCTTATCCTTCTTAATGCATTCGGTTATAGGAGCAACAACAGATGAAAAATTCTTCACAAACCTCCTATAGAACGAGGCTAACCCATGAAAAGCACGTACTTCAGTCACGTTTTTTGGTGTTGGCCATGATTTTATAGCTTCCACTTTAGATGGATCAACAGAAACCCCATCTTTGGACACAATATACCCCAAAAACGTCACACTTGGTACCATGAAATAACACTTTTCGAGCTTAGCATAGAGCTTTTGTTCTCGTAATGTCCCAAACACACTCCTTAGATGGCTTAGATGATCATTAACACTCTTGCTATACACCAAAATATCATCTAAATATACCACTACAAACTTACCAATGTATGGCTTTAAGACCTCATTCATCAACCTCATAAACGTACTAGGTGCATTAGTTAACCCAAAAGGCATGACTAACCATTCATAAAGCCCTAGCTTTGTTTTAAAACCTGTTTTCCATTCATCACCTTCCTTCATTCGAATCTGATGATATCCACTCCTTAAATCAATCTTTGAAAATAATTGAGAACCATGTAATTCATCTAGCAAATCATCCAATCTAGGTATAGGAAACCTATACTTGACGGTTATATTGTTAACTGCCCTTGAATCAATACACATTCTCCAAGTCCCATCCTTCTTAGGTACTATTAATGTAGGCACAGCACATGGACTCATGCTCTCTCTCACGTACCCCCTCTCCATTAATTCCTCAATTTGCCTTTGTATCTCCTTTGTCTCCTCTGGATTACATCTATATGCAGGCTTGTTAGGAATTTGAGACCCAGGAATAAGATCAATTTGATGTTCAATCCCACGTATTGGTGGTAATCCTGGTGGCAACTCATTAGGAAACACATCTGAAAACTCATTCAACATAGGATGCAAAACCCTAGGAATCTCTGGGGCTTCATCTTGTACCTCTTTGGCTAACAACATATAAGACATAGAACTTGTTTTCAACTCCCTTTCTAACTCCTTTCCACCCACCAACAAAACACCTTTAGAATTACCCATGCTTGTTTTAGGTTTAGAAATCATCAAGGGTTTTAATGCATATGATTTCTCATTAGGGTTCTTGCGCACAATATAGACATTTGTTCTCCCATTAAACTTCACAAAACGGTCATATTGCCAAGGTCTACCCAATAATATATGACAAGCATCCATAGGACAAACATCACAAAGTACTTGATCCTCAAATTTACCAATTTTAAACGCAATCAAGGCTTGTTTGTTTACCTTAACATCGCTTGTGTTGCTAAGCCAATGTAGCTTGTATGGTTGAGGATGTATCTTTGTAGGAATTGCGAGCTTTTCCACCAACAACGTAGATACTACATTTGTGCAACTTCCAGTATCTATGATTACATCACAAAGCTTGCCTTGAACATTACACCTTGTGAGAAAAATTTTATCCCTTTGACTCTCCAAAGGTTGTGCACTTTGAGATTGTAATACCCTACGTAACACCAAGGATTGGCCTTGTGTTTCTGGTTGGACTTCCTCCGTGTCTTCCTCCATATTTTCATCATTGCCATACTCTTCCTCTCCCTCATCCCCATACATCTCCTCCTCTTCTTCAAGGCTTTCCCCATCTACCCAATTTCGAGTTGTTGTGACCCTAGCATGAGGACAATCTCTTTGAATGTGACCTTGCCCTTTACACTTGAAACAAACAATGCGTGAATCACTACTTTGGGGCTTTGAAGATGAACTCTTATCCTTGATGAAGGGTGGTTTAGTAACCTTATCAAAGTTTGGTTTTTGAGGAAAAGTATCACGCTTTTCTTTAGAATCATAGGTTTTGAAGTATGTCTTTGTTTTGCGTGCAACTTGTTTCTCAACCCTTGCTGCCACTCTACAAACTTCATCAAAGGTCCAATAAGGTTGTAATTCGACCTTCTCCCTTATATTTTCATCTAGACCAGCCACAAAACGAGCCACTTTGTGGTCCTCCTTCTCTTCCAAATCACAAATCATGATCAATTTTTCAAACTCCACAATGTATTCATCAACCGTTTTTCTATCTTGTTTTAATGTATGCATCTTGATGAAATTGTTTTGCTCGAAATCTTGAGGAACAAAACGTTTCCTCATCTCCTTTTTTAATTTAGACCATGAAGATATTTTTGATCTACCTTCTTTCCTTCTCTTTCTTTGTAAACCCTCAAGCCATAAACTTGCATAGGAAGTGAGTTTTAATTCCGCCAATTTATAGGACTTATGATCATCATATTCTTTGTAACGAAAAATCCTCTCAACCCTACGAATCCAATCTAGAAATTTTTCAGGATCCATACCTCCATTAAACTCAGGAATTTCGAGTTTAAGATTTCGATCATCATCCCTCATCTTTCCCTTATGTTTGTGCCTTGATCTTGGTTCCTCATCGTCACTAGAACTTGATGAGTATCCCTTTTTTGGTTTACGTACACTCCTCACACTTTCTTGCTCACTTTCACTTGATGATGAGCCCTCCTCTTGTTTAGATTTAGTAGGAGTTTTCTTGGTAGAAGCCATGATGGTTAGGACTTCATCTAAACGAGCCTTTAACTCGTCAATCTCTCCTTGCATACGTAGCTCTTTTGCTTGAGCCAAGCTCAAACCCTTCGTGAATCCTTGTGGATTTTCGTCTCCACCTTCTTGAGCCATGATAATTGATATTGAACACTTGAGATTGAACGAATCTCTCAACGAGAGCACCAAAAGTTGATGTGAATTTTGTTATAGACAAACGCCACTCACACAAAGAAACTTAGACTTCAAATTTGATAAAGCCACGCACCACAAATCTGAACTTCTAAGGCGAATAATTGGTAGAATTTGATTAAAGCAAAGCACCCTCAAATCCTAAGAACTATCCTCACGTGAGATAAAGCAAAAGCACCACTCACTCAATCGAATTTCTCACAAGAAACTCTCAAAATTTTGTTTTCTTCGTGAAACAATAAAAACCGGAAACACTTTGTGTTTAATTACTCAAATCTGAATTTTATTGATGTATTTTACATCCTATTTATAGGCTAAACATATCACATAATATTTCAGAATTCTAAACATATCCTAACTACCTTAGATATATGGTAAAACAAACTAAGATTAGGATAACAAGAAAATCTTATCAAAACCGGATACAATATTTGCACCATATATTTTGTAATCTGATTTCTAGTCTAAATCTTAGATATTTTGCAAATTAAATCTAGTGACCATATTTCCGAATAACAACCCAAGGTTGACCAAGTCAAACAACTTGAAAAACCGTGTTGACAACGTTGCCCAATCTTCCAAAAATCTGTCCAAAATCCCGCCATATAACTTGCTTTGATTCTCGTTGATTTTTGTTGGACTTGCGATTTCAAGAACTTCAAGAAACTCTTCAAGATTCAATCTTTATTTCAAGAAACCTCCATTTTTGTGTTTCTCATGCTTGATTCCATCAACCTTGACTCATAAACTAATCAAGAAAATAACAAAACACCATATGGTAAAACCCTATCAAATGACGTGGGAAGAAAACCCATATAGCTCAACACTTCTAAACTACTAACTATACTTGCTTTACATTTACGTGAATAAGCTTGTGCATGTCACCATGCACACGTAGAAATCCACCCTAGCCAACCCAAGAAGCCTTGTGTCTCCATAAGCCACTAACTCCCCCAAGGTTGCTTCTTGTTTTCCACCTTCAATCAAACCCAAACCCTCGAAGTTTTGCTCATTGATATGCGTATCATCCTCCTCTTCTTCAAAAGAGTTTGTCCTCAAACCTCGAAGTTGGTCATCAGGAACATAAGGAGCTAAATCACCAATGTTGAAAGTAGCATGGACTCCATATTCTCCTGGTAATTCCAATTTATAAGCATTATCCCCCACTTTACTTATGATCTTGAACGGTCCATCACAACGAGGCATAAGTTTATTCTTCCTTTGATTTGGAAATCTTTCCTTCCTCAAGTGTAACCAAACCAAATCCCCTTCTTTGTAGACATGTTGTGATTTATGTTTGTTTGCTCGTGCCTTGTAAATATCATTAACCTTCTCAATTCGAGCCCTTACTTCTGCATGAAGTTTTTGCATGTACTCAACCTTAGTCTTGGCATCTTTGTGTACCAACTCCCCTTTAGGAATACTTACAAAATCAATTGGTAACTTAGGATTAACTCCATAGACAATCTCGAAAGGTGAGTGCTTAGTAGCATAAGTAGGTGACCTATTATAAGCAAATTCAGCATGAGCAAGCTTCAAATCCCAATCTTTTTGTGTCTTACTAACCAAACCACGCAACAAAACCCCTAGTGTTCGATTAGTGACTTCTGTTTGGCCATCTGTTTGAGGATGATAAGATGTGCTAAACAAAAGTTTCGTGCCTATTAACCTCCAAAGTGACTTCCAAAAGTAACTCATGAATTTTGTGTCTCTATCACTTACAATAGTCTTTGGAACCCCATGCAACCTTATGATGTCTTTAAAGTATAAATCAGCCACATTCATAGCATCATCTGTCTTGTGACATGGTGTAAAATGAGCCATCTTTGAAAATCTATCAACCACTACCATAATAGCATCTTTTCCCCTTGCTGTCCTTGGTAACCCTACAATGAAATCCATAGAAACATCTTCCCAAGGTCCCTCTGGCACTGGCAATGGAGTATAAAAACCTTGATGAAAGGCTGCCTTTGCCTTTTGACAAGTAGCACATTGAGCAATTATGGCCTCAACATCAACAATCATCTTTGGCCAATAAAAATGTTCTTGCAACATGGTTAGTGTCTTTGTAATGCCAAAATGTCCAGCAATACCTCCTCCATGAGCCTCCCTTACTAGCAACTCACGTATAGAACACTTAGGTATGCACAATAGATTACCTTTAAACAAAAACCCATCATGTAGCACATAGGAACTCATAGACCCCTTTGAAAGTTGCGCCATTATTGGTCCAAAATCACCATCTTGCTCGTAAAATTGTGTTATCAACTCTAACCCAAGCAACTTAAAGTTCAAAACACCAAGCAAAGTATACCTTCTTGACAAAGCATCAGCAACAACATTAGACTTCCCCGTTTTGTACTTTGAAGAGAAGTGAAAAGATTGCAAAAATTCAACCCATTTAGCATGTCTTGGATTCAATTTTTGTTGACCATTAATGTGCTTCAAAGCTTCATGATCAGAATGTAATATGAAGTGATTAGGCCTTAAATAATGACTCCAATGATCCAAAGCTCTAATAATGGCATAGAACTCCTTGTCATATGTAGAATAGTTCAGTTTAGCACCATTCAACTTCTCACTAAAGTAAGCAATTGGCCTCTTCCCTTGGACTAGAACAGCACCAATTCCAACCCCACTTGCATCCGTCTCTACTTCAAATGGTTTAGAGAAATCTGGTAAGGCTAGTATAGGTGTGTTACAAAGCAACTTCTTAATCAATTCAAAAGCTTCTTGTGCCCCCTTAGTCCACTCAAACTTAGGCTTATCCTTCTTAATGCATTCGGTTATAGGAGCAACAACAGATGAAAAATTCTTCACAAACCTCCTATAGAACGAGGCTAACCCATGAAAAGCACGTACTTCAGTCACGTTCTTTGGTGTTGGCCATGATTTTATAGCTTCCACTTTAGATGGATCAACAGAAACCCCATCTTTGGACACAATATACCCCAAAAACGTCACACTTGGTACCATGAAATAACACTTTTCGAGCTTAGCATAGAGCTTTTGTTCTCGTAATGTCCCAAACACACTCCTTAGATGGCTTAGATGATCATTAACACTCTTGCTATACACCAAAATATCATCTAAATATACCACTACAAACTTACCAATGTATGGCTTTAAGACCTCATTCATCAACCTCATAAACGTACTAGGTGCATTAGTTAACCCAAAAGGCATGACTAACCATTCATAAAGCCCTAGCTTTGTTTTAAAACCTGTTTTCCATTCATCACCCTCCTTCATTCTAATCTGATGATATCCACTCCTTAAATCAATCTTTGAAAATAATTGAGAACCATGTAATTCATCTAGCAAATCATCCAATCTAGGTATAGGAAACCTATACTTGACGGTTATATTGTTAACTGCCCTTGAATCAATACACATTCTCCAAGTCCCATCCTTCTTAGGTACTATTAATGTAGGCACAGCACATGGACTCATGCTCTCTCTCACGTATCCCCTCTCCATTAATTCCTCAATCTGCCTTTGTATCTCCTTTGTCTCCTCTGGATTACATCTATATGCAGGCTTGTTAGGAATTTGAGACCCAGGAATAAGATCAATTTGATGTTCAATCCCTCTTATTGGTGGTAATCCTGGTGGCAACTCATTAGGAAACACATCTGAAAACTCATTCAACATAGGATGCAAAACCCTAGGAATCTCTGGGGCTTCATCTTGTACCTCTTTGGCTAACAACATATAAGACATAGAACTTGTTTTCAACTCCCTTTCTAACTCCTTTCCACCCACCAACAAAACACCTTTAGAATTACCCATGCTTGTCTTAGGTTTAGAAATCATCAAGGGTTTTAATGCATATGATTTTTCATTAGGTTTCTTACGCACAATATAAACATTTGTTCTCCCATTAAACTTCACAAAACGATCATATTGCCAAGGTCTACCCAATAATATGTGACAAGCATCCATAGGACAAACATCACAAAGTACTTGATCCTCAAATTTACCAATTTTAAACGCAATCAAGGCTTGTTTGTTTACCTTAACATCACTTGTGTTGCTAAGCCAATGTAGCTTGTATGGTTGAGGATGTATCTTTGTAGGAATTGCGAGCTTTTCCACCAACAACGTAGATACTACATTTGTGCAACTTCCAGTATCTATGATTACATCACAAAGCTTGCCTTGAACATTACACCTTGTGAGAAAAATTTTATCCCTTTGACTCTCCAAAGGTTGTGCACTTTGAGATTGTAATACCCTACGTAACACCAAGGATTGGCCTTGTGTTTCTGGTTGGACTTCCTCCGTGTCTTCCTCCATATTTTCATCATTGCCATACTCTTCCTCTCCCTCATCCCCATACATCTCCTCCTCTTCTTCAAGGCTTTCCCCATCTACCCAATTTCGAGTTGTTGTGACCCTAGCATGAGGACAATCTCTTTGAATGTGACCTTGCCCTTTACACTTGAAACAAACAATGCGTGAATCACTACTTTGGGGCTTTGAAGTTGAACTCTTATCCTTGATGAAGGGTGGTTTAGTAACCTTATCAAAGTTTGGTTTTTGAGGAAAAGTATCACGCTTTTCTTTAGAATCATAGGTTTTGAAGTATGTCTTTGTTTTGCGTGCAACTTGTTTCTCAACCCTTGCTGCCACTCTACAAACTTCATCAAAGGTCCAATAAGGTTGTAATTCGACCTTCTCCCTTATATTTTCATCTAGGCCAGCCACAAAACGAGCCACTTTGTGGTCCTCCTTCTCTTCCAAATCACAAATCATGATCAATTTTTCAAACTCCACAATGTATTCATCAACCGTTTTTCTATCTTGTTTTAATGTATGCATCTTGATGAAATTGTTTTGCTCGAAATCTTGAGGAACAAAACGTTTCCTCATCTCCCTTTTCAATTTAGACCATGAAGATATTTTTGATCTACCTTCTTTCCTTCTCTTTCTTTGTAAACCCTCAAGCCATAAACTTGCATAGGAAGTGAGTTTTAATTCCGCCAATTTATAGGACTTATGATCATCATATTCTTTGTAACGAAAAATCCTCTCAACCCTACGAATCCAATCTAGAAATTTTTCAGGATCCATACCTCCATTAAACTCAGGAATTTCGAGTTTAAGATTTCGATCATCATCCCTCATCTTTCCCTTATGTTTGTGCCTTGATCTTGGTTCCTCATCGTCACTAGAACTTGATGAGTATCCCTTTTTTGGTTTACGTACACTCCTCACACTTTCTTGCTCACTTTCACTTGATGATGAGCCCTCCTCTTGTTTAGATTTAGTAGGAGTTTTCTTGGTAGAAGCCATGATGGTTAGGACTTCATCTAAACGAGCCTTTAACTCGTCAATCTCCCCTTGCATACGTAGCTCTTTTGCTTGAGCCAAGCTCAAACCTTTCGTGAATCCTTGTGGATGTTCGTCTCCACCTTCTTGAGCCATGATAATTGATATTGAACACTTGAGATTGAATGAATCTCTCAACGAGAGCACCAAAAGTTGATGTGAATTTTGTTATAGACAAACGCCACTCACACAAAGAAACTTAGACTTCAAATTTGATAAAGCCACGCACCACAAATCTGAACTTCTAAGGCGAATAATTGGTAGAATTTGATTAAAGCAAAGCACCCTCAAATCCTAAGAACTATCCTCACGTGAGATAAAGCACAAAGCACCACTCACTCAATCGAATTTCTCACAAGAAACTCTCAAAATTTGTTTACTTCGTGAAACAAAAGAAAACCGGAAACACTTTGTGTTTAATCTCTCAAATCTGAATTTTATTGATGTATTTTACATCCTATTTATAGGCTAAACATATCACACAATATTTCAGAAATCTAAACATATCCTAACTACCTTAGATACATGGTATAACAAACTAAGATTAGGATAACAAGAAAATCCTAACAAAACCGGATACATATTTTTGCACCATATATTTTGTAATCTGATTTCTAGTCTAAATCTTAGATATTTTGCAAATCAAATCTAGCCACCATATATCCGAATAACAACCCTAGGTTGACCAAGTCAAACAACACAAAATTCCGCGTTGACAACGTTGCCCACAACTTCAAAAATCTTTCAAAAATCCCGCCATATAACTTGCTTTGTTTCTCGTTGATTTTTGTTGGACTTCCGATTTCAAGAACTTCAAGAAACTCTTCAAGATTCAATCTTTATTTCAAGAAACCTCCATTTTTGTGTTTCTCATGCTTGATTCCATCAACCTTGACTCATAAACTAATCAAGAAAATAACAAAACACCATATGGTAAAACCCTATCAAATGACGTGGGAAGAAAACCCATATAGCTCAACACTTCTAAACTACTAACTATACTTGCTTTACATTTACGTGAATAAGCTTGTGCATGTCACCATGCACACGTAAAAATCCACCCTAGCCAACCCAAGAAGCCTTGTGTCTCCATAAGCCACTAACTCCCCCAAGGTTGCTTCTTGTTTTCCACCTTCAATCAAACCCAAACCCTCGAAGTTTTGCTCATTGATATGCGTATCAGGTTCTTGCACTAATGTGGCATCCAAGGAGTTGGTGAATAGGTTACAACTTTCTCAAAGAGATCATACTAGTTCATACAAACTTAATTAGCTTGATGATACCAAAGGAATTGAAGTAAAGAAGCAAGCATTGGTTAATTTCACCATTGGACTATACAATGACGAATTGTGGTGTGATGTTGTGCCTATGACGGAGTGCAAATTATTGCTGGGAAGACCATTGCAGTATGATAGAAAGGTGAAGCATAATGGAGAACCAAATATTTACTTTGTGTTGAAGGCTAAACAAAGAATCAATCTCCTACCTTTGAATCCATCTGCTAGAATGGGCCAGAAGCAACAATCTATCCTATTCCTTTCTACTAAGGAATTTAAAAAGGTGATGAAGCAAGGGAATCCTGCATACATTCTTGTTGTGAAGAAAGCAACACCATTTAAAGTCATTGAGGATTTGTGCCTCAAGCCTTTGCTAGAAGAATTTGCAGATGTTTTTCCAGATGAACTACCTCCAATTCGTGGCATAGAACATGCAATTGATTTTATTCCTGGAGCATCTACTCCTAATAAGCCTTCTTATAGATGTGATCCTGAAGCATATTAGGAACTCCAGCACCAAATTGATGAATTGATTTAGAAGGGGTTAGTTCGTTAAGTATGAGTCTATATGTGCAGTTCCTGCACTACTGGTGCCTAAGAAAGATGGTTCCTGGAGGATGTGCATTGATTCAAGAGTAATAAACAACATAACCATCTAGTATATATTTCCTATGCCTAGACTTGAAGATATTTTGGATGAATTGCATGGTGCTAGCATATTTTCGAAGATTGATCTAAGAAGTGGCTCTCATAAGATAAAGATTCATGAATGAGATGAATGGAAGACTGATTTCAAGACTAAACAAGGATTATATGAGTGGTTGGTGATGACTTTTGGTCTTTGCAATGCACCAAGTTCTTTTATGAGATTAATGAATGAGGTACTGAGACCGTTCCTAAACAATTTTATTGTTGTCTATCTAGATAATATACTTATTTATAGTAAGGACCTACATGAGCATTTGGGGCATTTGAGGCAGTTGTTTGATAAGCTACATGAACATGACTTATATGGAAAACTCGAAAAGTGTGACATAGTGAGTGGCGCAGGTATTATGGTGGATCCCTCCAAAGTTGAAGCTGTAAAAACTTGAAAAACACCTACCAATGTGCATGAAGTCAGGATTTTTCATGTTTTGGCATCATACTATAGGAGATTCATACGGAATTTCTCTACCATAATGGCTGCTAATATAGAGTTGATGAAGTAGGGGAAGTTCAAGTTGAATTCTAAGGCTCAGGAGGCATTGGAGGAGGTCAAGGAGAAGCTATGTAATGCTCGTATTCTTGTGTTGCCTGATTTTGATAAGTTGTTTGAAGTAGAGTGTGATGCTAATGGCGTGGCCATTGGAGCAGTCCTGATTCAAGAGAAGAAGCCTGTTTCATATTTTACTGAGAAATTGGTTGGTGATAAATTGAATTATACCAACTATGATAGAGAATTATATGCAATTGTCAGAGCACTGGATCATTGGTCACATCATCTACGCCCTAAACCTTTCATTTTATGATGTGAATTTTCGTATGAATACAAATCTTCACAAGGGATAGAAACTAAACTCACGAATTTCTAAAGGCTAGGCCACCAAAACTCATGAATCTAGGTTGATAGATTAGTCTTTGATTAAAGCTCTAGGCACCCTCATAGCCACTGATCAATCTCACAAGAGTCTAAAGGAATTAACCACTAACTCACAATTTCGGTATTTTGTTTTTCAAGTAAACAAAAGAAACTTTTTATTAAACTCAATAATCTGAATTTTACAATCTAATGTTGAGATTATTTATAGGCATAATCATAAACAAAATCCTAACCACAATAACTAAAAACACACGCACAAAACCAATCTAAAAATGGTCCCGAATGACTCACACATGACTCACAAGATAAGATTGCTTCATCATCACTGCATCTTGATCTTATCTTGCTAACAAACTGTAACAAAATTTATCTAAACAAGAAAATATCATAAAAAAACTTCCTAAAAACTTAAATAACAATATAATCAACAAATTACAACCAGAAATATCGAAGGAACCAAATCTACACAAAAATAGCCAAAATCTCGCCACACAAGCATGCTCCAATTTTGCGTAATTTTTCAAGATTTGCTTCAAATCTTCAAGAAAACTTTCAAGATACAATATTTTAATCAAGAAACCTTAAAGAAGTGATTTCCCATGTCTTTAAGGCTGTAAATGATGATTAAGACTCACCTAGAAATAAAAGACACAATGCCGAAAATGAGAAAAACCTTATCAAGTGAAGTGGGAGAAAGCCTCATAGGCAAAACCAACTTATTACCCTTATCAACCATATCTTCCCTTGATTTGCGTGCTCACTGTGATATGTGTGACCATGCACACGCAAATCCCAACCTTAGATGCTCCCATTACTCTTGAGTCTCCATATGCAATTAATTCTCCCATGGTTGCACCTTTCTTTGCAGCTTCAAGTAAACCTTCGAAGTTGTGATCAATATTCGTATCATCCTCCCCTTCTTCAAAAGAGTTTGTCCTCAAACCTCGAAGTTGATCATCAAAAACATAAGAAGTTAAATCACCAATGTTAAATGTAGCATGGATCCCATATTCACCTGGCAATTCTAGTTGATAAGCATTGTCACCAATCTTCTTCAAAACCTTAAATGGACCATCACACCTAGGCATGAGCTTGTTCTTGCGTTTGTTAGGGAATATTTCCTTCCTTAGGTGTAGCCAAACCAAGTCTCCTTCCTTGAATGTATGTTGATGGCGATGCTTATTTGCACGAGTCTTGCATTGCTCGTTCACTTTCTAGCCCTCACTTATGCATGAAGATTTTTCATGTACTCAATCTTTGCCAAGGAATCTTTATGCACCAATTCACCCTTTGGGATATCAACATGATCAATAGGTAACTTTGTATTCATCCCATAAACAACATCAAATGGCGAGTGTTTTGAAGCAAATGTAGGTGACCTATTATAGGCAAACTCTGCATGTGCAAGCTTCAAATCCCAATCTTTTTGTGTCTTGCTCACCAAACCACGCAACAATACCCCAAGAGTTTTGTTTGTCACTTCTGTTTCACATCAATTTGAGGATGATATGATGTACTACACAGCAATTTCGTACCAACTAGCTTCCATAGAGACTTCCAAAAATAGCTCATGAATTCCGTATCCCTATCGCTTACAGTTGTTTTAGGAATTCCATGAAGTCTCACAATGTCTCTGAAATACAAGTCTGCAACATTCATAGCATCATCAGTTTTATGAAAAGGTGTGAAGAACCTTCAGGAACAGGCAATGGTGTGTAATGACCTTGATGAAAAGAAGCTTTCACCAATTGACAAATTGCACATTGAGATATGATAGCTTCAACATCAACAATCATCTTAGGCCAATAGAAGTGTTCTTGTAACATGTTTAGAGTTTTAGTAATGCCAAAATGCCCTGCTAACCCTCCACCATGCGTTTCTCTAACAAACAACTCTCTAATTGAACACTTAGGCACACACAATTGATTACCCTTGATTAAGAACCCATCATGAATCACAAAAGATCCCACAACACCCTTGTCCATTGGTTGCAATACAAGACCGAAACTGTCATCATGCTCATAGTATGTTTTGATCATGTCTAGACCAATTAACTTGCAATTCAACACACTAATAAGAGCATACCTTTGTGAGAGAGCATCTGCAACAACATTAGACTTGCCTTCTTTGTACTTTGATGAAAAGTGAAAAGATTGTAGGAACTCCACCCACTTGGCATATCTAGGATTCAACTTTTATTGGCCATTAATATGTTTCAATGATTCATGATCAGAATGTAGAATGAAGTGGTGAGGTCTTAGATAAGGAATCCAATGATCAAGAGCTCTAACAGTTGCATAAAACTCCTTATCATAAGTAGAATAATTCAACCTTGCTGCATTCAAAGTATCACTAAAATAAGCAATAGGCCTCTTTCCTTGAAGCAATACTGCTCCAATCCCCACATTACTTGCATCAGCTTCAACTTCAAAAGGTCATGTAAAGTCGGGTAATGCAAGAATAGGTGTGTTGCATAACATCTCTTTGATCTTCTCAAAGGCTTTTTGTGCTTCTGTAGTCCACTCAAAAGGCTTGTCTTTCTTTATCCAGTCGGTCATGGGAGCTACAATAGATGGGAAATTCTTCAAAAATCTCCTATAGAACGAAGCGAAACCATGAAAAGCACCAACCTCAGTGACATTAGTTGGAGTAGGCTAAGTTCTAATTGCTTCCACCTTGGTTTGATCCACGGAAACTCCATGTTTTGAGACCACATACCCCAAAAAGTGACACTTGGAACCATGAAATATCACTTTTCGAGCTTCCCATAAAGTTTTTGTTGCCTTTAAGTTTCGGACACACTTCTTAGATGATCCTCATTGCTTATACTATAAACCAAGATATCATCTAAGTAAACAACAACATACTTTGCAATGTATGGCTTCAATAATTCATTCATGAGTCTCATGAAACTAATAGGTGCATTAGTAAGACCAAAAGGAATAACCAACCATTCATAGAGCCCTAAATTATTCTTGAAAGTCGTTTTCCACTCGTCACCTTCTTTCATGCTAATTTGATGATACCCACTCCTAAGATCAATTTTCTTAAACACATTAGAGGCATACACATCCAGCAAATTATCTAACCTTGGAATTGGGAATCTATATTTGATGGTGATGTTGTTGACTAATCTTGAATCAATACACATTCTCCAAGTGCCATCTTTCTTAGGAGTGATCATAGTAGGAACCGCACAAGGACTCATACTTTCTCTCACATATCCACGTTCCATTAGCTCCTCAATTTGCCTTTGAATCTCATTTGTTTCCTCTAGATTACATCTATAAGCTGGTTTGTTTGGAATTTGATCCCCAGGAACAAGATTTATTTGATGCTCAATGCCCCTCATTGGTGGTAATCCTGGTGGTAGATCATCCAGAAATACATCTCCAAATTCACGCAACTAAGGTTTCAAAACTTGTGGGATAGATGAGGAACCCTCTTGTACTTCCTTATCCATGAGAACAAAGACTTGATTACAAGAATTCAACTCCCTTTCCACCTCCCCAGCACTCGTCAAAAACACCCCCTTTTTGTTCTCCATCGTCTCTTGCTTCTTAACATTCACAACCCTCAATGGATTCAATGCAATAGCCTTGCCATGGACATGCTTCTTGATGACATAGACATTAGTTCTGCCATTATATTGAAAAAATCTATCATATTACCAAGGTCTTTCAAGTAGATTATGGCACGGATCCATAGGACAAACATCACATAGCACAGTGTCCTAAAATTGCGCAATTTTGAATGATATTAAAGCTTATTTGGTTACCTTAACATCACTAGTATTACTTAGCCAATGAAGCTTGTATGGATGAGGATGATTATGTATGGGATAGTTAAGCTTTTTAATCAAAAAAGTAAACACCACATTAGTGCAACTGCCACTATCAATAATCACATTGCAAAGTTTACCCTGGACTACACACCTTGTCATGAAGATTTTGTCTCTTTGGCTCTCTTCTAATGGCGTGGGCTTAGTTTGCAAAACCCTCCACAACATTAGAGCTTGACCATTTGTCTCAGGATCAACTTCCTCCATATCATTACTACTGTTATCCTCTTGCTCAATATCATCTTGCTCCCCTTCTTCAATGATTACATCTAGATAGGCTTCTTCAATCTCTCCTGCCTCTCTAACTGTGATGACTCTTGAACTAGGACAATTTCGTTGCACATGCCCATACCCTTGGAACTTGAAACACTTCCTTTTGTCATCAGGAATGGATGAGAACATAGTAGGAGTAATAACCTTAGGCTTACCACCACTGTCCACCCTAGGCTTAGTGTTTTGCGCAAACACTACTTCCTTTTCCTTCTTAGATTCATAACTTTTGAAGAAAGTTTTAGGCTTTTTCGAGTGTCCTTGCTTTTCAACTCTCAAGGCCACCTTACAAATCTCATCAAAAGTCCAATAGGGTTGCAATTCCACCTTTTCCTTGATAGATTCATCAAGTCCTGCAACGAATCTAGCCACCTTGTGATCCTCCTTCTCTTCAATATCACATATGATGACCATCTTTTCAAACTCAATTCTTCAACACCTTTATAATTTTGTTTCAAAGCATGTATTTTTAGGAAGTTATTTTTCTCATATTCACGAGGAACAAATCGTTTTCTCAATTCTTTCTTCAATTTGCATTACGCCAAGATGTGATCTTAGATCTACCTTCCTTTCTTCTCTTCCTTTGCAAGCCCTCATACCAAAGACTAGCATAAGATGTTAGCTTTACTTCCGCCACTTTGAAGGCCTTAGAATCATCATACTCTTTGTAAGTAAACACTCTTTCAGTTCTCCTTAACCAATCAAGAAAAACTTCAGGATCCAAACTTCCATTGAACTCGGGAACGTCCAACTTTAAGTTTCAATCATCATCCCTTGGTTTTTCTCGTTTTTTGTGCCTTTTTCTATCATCTTCATCACTTGAAATTGAGTATATGACCTTCCTAGGTTTTTGTGTACCCCTAGTAGAATCTTCATCACTAGAACTTGAACTAGATTCATCAAACTCATTGGATCTTCTTGAGCTGTTGGCCTTGTTTCCAACGAATTGTATAAGTTCTTCTAGCATGTGGCACAATTATTTGATTTCATTGTCCCTTTGAATTTCCCTATCTTGTTCAAAAGCGATCCCCTTCTTATTATTTATAGATTTTCCTCCATGATGTAATTTGCTTGAGTATAGATCGTTTTGAACTCTCAATATTGAAAGCACTAAAGTTGATGTGAATTTTCATATGAATACAAATCTTCACAAGGGATAGAAACTAAACTCATGAACTTCTTAAGGCTAGGACACCAAAATTCATGAATTTAGGTTGATAGATTAGTCTTTGATTAAAGATATAGGCACCCTCAAAGCCAATAATCAATCTCACAAGAGTCTAAAGGGGTTAACCACCAACTGACAATTTCAGTACTTTGTTTATCAAGTAAACAAAAGAAACTTTTTATTAAACTCAGTAATCTAAATTTTACAATCTAATGTTGTGATAACTTATAGGCATAATCATAAACAAAATCTTAACAATAATAACAAAAAACACACGCACAAAACCAATATAAAATCATCCCTAATGACTCACAAGATAAGATTGCCACATCACCACTACATCTTGATCTTATCTTGCTAACAAACTCTAACAAACTTTATCTAAACAAGAAAATATCCTAAAAAAGTCCCTAAAAACTTAATAAACAAGATAATCAACAAATTACAACCAGAAATACACAAAAAATCGAAGGACCCAAAACTACACAAAAATCACCAAAATCTCGACACACAAGCATGCTCTAATTTTGCGCAATTTTTCATATTTGCTTCAAATCTTCAAGAAAACTTTCAAGATCCAATCTTTTAATCAAGAAACCTTCAAGAAGTAATTTTCCATGTCTTTAAGGTTGTAAATGATGATTAAGACTCACCAAGAAATAAAAGACACAATGCCTAAAATGAGAAAAACCCTATCAAGTGAAGTGAGACAAAACCTCATAGGCAAAACCAACTTATTCCCCTTATCAACCATATCTTCCCTTGATTTGCGTGCTCACTGAGATATGTGTGACCATGCACACGCAAATCCCAATTAACCTTAGATGCACCCATTAGATTTGAGTCACCGTAAGCAATTAATTCTCCCATGGTTGCACCTTTCTTTGTTGCTTCAATTAAACCTTCGAAATGGTGATCAATATTTGTATCATTCTACATTTAGAACGTGAAGCCTTGAAGTATATTAATGGTCAACAGAAGCTCTACTACAGACATTTATGCCAAGTGGGTGGAGTTTCTTCATTCTTTTACCTTTTCATCTAGTTACAAAGAAGGAAGGAATAATGTGGTACCTGATGCTTTGTCAAGGTGATCATATTTGCTTGGGATGGTGGATACTAGAGTGTTGGGGTTTGAGCAACTGAAGGAGTTATATATCAATGATTTGGATTTTGGTAAATTATATCAACAACCCAGTAGGAATTTCACAATTCAAGATGGTTTTCTATCTAGGAACAACAAGATGTGTATTCCTAAATGTAAAATTTGTAAATTGCTGATCAGGGAAGCTCATAGTAGCGCACTTGCTAGGAATTTTGGGGTTCATAAGACATTTGACATGGTGAGTGAATATTTCTATTGGCCTAAGATGACAGGAGATATTCAATCAGTTGTTTCTAGATGTGCTATGTGTCAAAGAGCAAAATCAACCTTTGTGAAGGGACTCTATAAATCATTACCAGTTCCTAATACACCTTGGGATAGTGTTAGTATGGATTTTATCATTGGATTGCCTAGAACATAGAGGGGACGTGACTTAATAATTGTGGTGGTTGTCAGATTCTCGAAAATGGCGCAATTTGTAGCTATGAATAAAACTAATGATGCTCAACATGTTGTTGACTTATATTTCAAACAAATTGTGAAGCTATGTGGCATACCCAGAAGTGTGGTGAGTGATAGGGATTCGAAATTCCTCAGTCACTTTTGGAAGTGTTTCTGGAAGATGGTGGGTACAAAGTTGCTTTTTAGTACTTCTCATCATCCTCAGACAGATGTGCAGACTGAATTTAGTAGCAGAACGTTTGGGTACCTTGTTGCTTGGACTTGTGAGCAAAATACAGAGATATTAGGACATTTGGTTGAGTCATGCTGAGTTTGCTTACAATAGAGTTGTTTCATCCACTACAAGACATCCACCTTTTGAAGCTGTGTATGGAATCAATCCATATATGCCAATTGATTTGATTCCTTTGGCAAGAGATGAGATACATGTGGACGCTAAGAAACGGTTGGAAGTCTTCAAAAGAACGTGTGAAGCTGTTAAAAAGAAGATTTCTCACATGAATAAGGTTTATAGGAGGCGTTCTAACAAGAACGAGACCCAACATGTGTTCAAACCTGGTGATTTGGTATGGATTCCTCTCAGAAAAGAGTGTTTTCCATATAGGCGAAAGAATAAGTTGATGCCTAGAGCTGATGGACCTTTTGAGGTGATAGAGGCGTATGGGGATAATGCTTATAAGATTTATTTTCCTAATGATATGGTAATGTGGTTGCTACTTTCAACATTGGGGATCTCCCACCTTACTATGATGATATGAATTTGAGGGTAAATTATTTTCAACCAGGGGAGAATAATGTGAATTTGAGTACAAGTGAGGTATCCAACCCAAAACCAATTGTGGATGATCTAATTAATCTTATGTTGAATCCAATTGGGTTTCAAAGGGATAAATCACAAGTGTGGGTGACTATGGTATAGGTTGATGATACTGTGGATGGTAGTAGTGGCTATGTGGATAGCTATCTAAGCCAACACCATTAGTCACGAATATATTAAAGTTGGTGGAGCAAGGTGTTGATTATCTAAGCCAACACCATTAGTCACTTCTTTTCCTTTCATTTCATTTCAACTAGTAAAAAAAACTTACATGTAATCTTTTCTTTTCTTTTTTAATTATTTTTTATTTTTTTCATTTATACAAAACACCATTCTAAGTTCAACTATAAGTTGATAACTTGGTCCCAGTATGTAATACCCCGTATTTTTACGTATATTAAGAATTTAATTTCATAATTTATTTGAGTATTTTTAGTATTTTTTTTTTTAAATTAAGTTAGATAAATAAATTAAAGAAAGAAAATTTAATTAGTTGTGACTTAAAATAATTACTTTTTATGTCTTATAAAGATTTTAAGTTATTTATATCTCACTTTAAATTTTATAAAATATTTTAAGAAGTTTCTAAATTTAGAATTTAAAAGTTTTTTTAATTGTTTTAAAACAGGGGCACAAAAGTAATTTCAAACATTAAGGTTATTTTTGTCATTTCAACTAAACCTAATTTGGGGCTATAAATACCCCATTAAACCAGAATTTTCAGTACTAATATTAGGATTTGTGCATTAAGATTTCAAAATAAAAGAGAAAAAAAGAAAAGAATTTTGAAAAAAAAACTCCAAAGCTCGCCACCCCTCACTCGTCGGTCCCCCTGCAAGCTGGACACCACTTGCACGCCGGCGCCCCCTATCTAGCCAGCCACCACACGCCGGCAGTCTTCCCACCGGCCACTTCTCCCCCTATGGTACAAATTTTGAGCACTATATATAAAAAACTTTTCTTCTCTTTTAATATTAATTCAATCTTATTTAATCATGTTTTTATAATTATGTTTTAGGCATATTTTATAGTTTAAATCATGTTTTAAAGTTTATGATTATGTTTTAAAAATTAAAATTCATGTTTATAAGTTGTTCATAAAAATTATGAACTAGGGTTTATAAAAAAATTCATGTAATAAACTTTCATATTATGATCATAGATTGTTATGGTATTAGTTTATGATGATTTTATGAAGTTTAGAGTGATTTTTAGAGGTTTTAAAGTAAATAATTATTGTTGTCAAATATTTAAAAGTATGAATATTCGAAGTAGAAACATTATGAATATGTTCATAAGTATGAAAAATTATTTTTAATGCATAGAATATGAGTGTGATGATAGTATAAGGTTCTAAAAAACTTATATGCATGCAATATAAAGTTTCTAATGGGTTTTAATGAGTTTCGAATAAATAAATAATGTTGTGAATTTAATTAACACATGTTCATGCACGATAATAATAGTAACACATGGAATAATGAGTTATAATGGTTTTTAAGGCACAAAAACATCACATGATGCTTTTAGGACATGAGTCTATTGTTTTAAGGTCAAATTATGATGTTCAGAGAGGTTTAAAGGAGGTTTTAAGCAACTTTTCAAAGCTACCATTTTTAGAAAAGTATCGAAAATCAAGTGTTTTGAAAAGGAAATTATAAATTAAAGTATGGAATTGAATAGAGACCATATAGGGAAGGTTTTGGACAAGTTTCTAATGCCAAAAGTTGGTTTATAGTTGTTGTAGAATTTAGTTAAAAGGTTTATAATTAGTTACGATTTTCCTCTGTAGGAGAATTCGAGTTAAGCAATTTCTAGAAGTAGTGGCGGATCACCGTTATAGCACAAGGTACGTAAGTACTAAGGGCAATCAAGTAATAGGGCTCATGCTAGAATGGTCTGGTTTCCATGCTAAATTTTATAGAGATAAAAGTTAATGTGTGGTTGACTTGAGATGACATATATGAAAAGTTATGTTGGCATGATTGTGTGAAAAGCATGCATTGTTTATTAAGCTTGACATTCCGTTTTTATAGCATTGTTAATACACTAGTGAGGTTGGAATGTTGAATATTTTGAAAGGTTTGACTAATAGTCAATGAGGAAAGAAAAGCAATTAAGTTAATTAATTACTTGATCAACAAGAAAGGTAGTTAGTGAATATTTATTCACATGTTTTATAGAAGTAAATGAGCAAATAGAAGCCACTCACACTTAATGAGTGGAAAAGGAAAGTTTCAATAAATAAAAGACCGAGAATTAAAATTTAAATCACATGATAATCAAGATAATTAATATGGTGTTGCTTGTTTGCCATAAATGTTCTTGTGTGATTTTTTGTGAGTCATGACTACCATTAAACCGGTTAATCACTTAAAGTGAAAGAGGATGCGCACCAATACTCTTGAAACGTATATATCTTGAGTATGAACAATCGGGGGAGATATGGGTATAGTTACTATAATTCCTATGTTTATAAAAGCACTGGAATTCCGTCACTTTGTGTGACATAGGTAATACCTTCTTGGAGTTGCTCCCAAGTTGGTACCCATTTGGGGGATTGTTGAGGAACAGAAACCCGTTCGATGCAAAATCCAAAAAGTTAAATTAAATAAATAGTTTATGATGTTGATGAATCTATGTACAGGTACGTAGTTGTGACAATTGTTATAATTATGTGATGTTTATTCTTTTATTTTGTTGTTCATGTTGTCGTGCATAGTCTCTGGTATATATGTACTCAGCTTTGCTGATTGAGTGTGTGTTTTGTGTGCATGGCTTTATCTTTGACTTGGCCCTACGACAACCAATTTCGATGGCGAGTAGTAGTCTAGAATAAAGAGAAAGCTACAGATACAGGTGGGTTATAGTCAATCATGCTAGGATTGAATGATGAGCGCTTGCATTGTTGCTTTTGTTACTTGTGTTGACATGTTATTTACTTTTGTTGTTGACTTTCGAATTTTTGAAGTTTAAAATTTTATTTGGTTTTGAAGGGTCGTTTTTTCTGTTCCGAGTTGTAATAAAGTTTTATTTGAATTTGTTTGAAAGTTCCTTTGAGTTTTAAAAGTATGAAGACTTCTGTTATAGTACTTTGATAAAAGCCTTAGCCGTTATCACGGTGGCAGTAATACTTTGGTTTTTCCTAGTTAAGTAGGAAGTATTTTTATTGTTTTACTTATTATTATTGATATTATATTTCTGGAAATATACAGGAGATAGTTAGGAAATTTCAGGGTGTTACAAAGTGATATTAGAGCTTTGTTTTCGAGATAAAATAAATTATTATTTTGTGTACACTAAGTTTTATTTTGGCAAAAAGGAATTTCTTAGTTTAGAAGGTTGCTAAAAATGGAAAATTTCTAAAAATAGTAATTTCCAAAATATAGTCAGTTTTGAAAAACAAAAAGATTTTATTTAGTTACATGTGCAGGTATGCAAGGAGTTAAGGTATGTTAATATGTGTTATTGTATTCATAACATGTGGTGAGATTGTATAGGAAGTTTGGGTATGTAGGATATACTTTATTTCTTTTCCTTCATGCATTTAAGTAAATGTTTGAAAGTGTTGTTTACATGGATAGATATGTGTAGAAGAAATTGTTTGTTAGGCACCAAACCCTTCTTGTTGTGGAACTATTTGTTTTGGTTTTGTTGTGTTGGGAAGGATGGCCCATTAGTTTTAAGTGTCGTTGCAGGATGTTGGATCATTTATCTAGTAAGGACACCCAGTTGGGAACATTGGAGAAAAAGGATTGTGGAAGTCTACCCCAGTATATGTGGAAGATTCGTTTCTATTGTTGGTACATGAGTTCGATGCTGAACCAAAAGGATTGGGACCAACTTGAACTGGTGTCTACCTTGCTCGTAAGTTTCTTCCCTAACCGTCCACCTTACTTGGAGATAAAGGCGAAGTTTGATGATTTCCATTTCGTTGGAGGACTTCCAAATTATGCTAAGTATAGGGACCAAAATGGTTAATGGGGTTGTGATTGGAGGTACTTAGAAGAATATATTCAAAAGAAGGAGCAAGATTTTCTGAAGTCCAATATAGGCAAGGAGTCCCCACACACAACAGTCCCAAATGATCAAGAGAATGCTATAATGAATGAAAATGAAGCTGCTTTAAGTTCTCCAGGTTGTGAGTTGAAGGATAGTTCATGTTATGAGATTGAGGATCCAGATCCGTTAATACCAGTGTCTGTGGACTTAGTGACTGATTATGAGGAAGAAGAATATAATGAACTCGATTCCGAGGAGGACATGGATGAAGATATTAAGGAAGATTCGGAGGACAATGTTGAAGATGGCATAGAGGATGATCCTAAATTTATAGCTGAGAAATATGTGATGCCTAGGGACAAACATAATAACTTTAATGTTTGAGAGTATGTGTTAGGGATACAAGTTTAGTTTAAAATTATATTGTCTAGTATTGTTAACGTTTCAAGGGTGTTGGACCTTTTAGATTGTTATTTCTTTTAAGAAAGTGGCAATAAGCCATGGGAAGCTTTTAGAAGACTAAGCATTTGAGAACTATTACGAGAATAAAAGAATAAAATGATCGAGTTAGTTTTTATGGAATTGTGTCTCATGTAGAGCAAAACCAAAGGATTTTTTTTGTGCTTTATTTTATTCGAATGGTTGTGTAAACAATCAAAACTAAGTGAACCAATCGCTCTAAAGGAATATAAACTTCCTTTATGAGATGGATTTATGATGATTTTATGAAGTTTAGATTGGTTTTTGAAGGCTTTAAACATAAAATAAATTGCTGTCCAAATTTTGTAATCATAAAATTCAATAGAATAAATATTATGAACATGTTTTGGCTTATGAAAAATTATTCTAGAGCATAGTTTGGTTTCATAATGATGTTAGTAGATTGTAAAAGAGTTTTGTCATGAATTTATGATGTTTTTATGAGTATTCTAGGAGTTTAAAATTAATTAATAAATCTGAAAATTTTCTAAAAGCAAGTTAAAATAAGTTTTAAGTGTTCATATTATGCTAGTATGATCACATATAAATTCTACAATGTTACATATGAATTTTAGTATGTTTCATGAAGCTTAAAAGTGATTTTAAGCATGTTTAACATGTTGTCCAGATTTTGCAAAGTGAATAATTAGGATTTTAAAGTATGTAATTAGCATGAATTGATCTTATAAATTAAGTGTTACATTGTATGATTGATTTGTGTTGGTTTTGAGGTTTGTCAAGGAGTTTTGATTATTTTAAATTGCTGTCCACTTTTCTAAAGTGACATAAAATTTAAGTTGAGGTTTTATAAAGTGTAAATAAGTCCCAAAAACAAGTAATCTTGCAATAGAAGAATTTAAGTGAAGTATGGAATTGAATAGAGACCGTATAGGGAATGTTTGGACAAGTTTCCAATATAGAAGTTAGTTTAGAGTTGTTGTAGAACTTAGTCAACAATGTTTTAATTTAGTTTCGGTTTTCTTTATGTAGGAGACCTCGAATTAGTCAACTTTTAGAAGTTGTGGCAGAGCACCACTATTTCACAAGGTACTTAAATACTAAAGACAAACATAAGAATTAGAATTCATGCTTGGATGATCCTTTATGTTATGAAACATTGTTATGCTTGTTTGGATTATGAACTGACGTGCATGACAAGTTTTATTTGAAGCATGATTTTATGTTATTTTGACATTCCATGTTGTTAGCAATAAAAATTTTATAAGATTGAATTGGAATGTTATGATCAGTTTAATTTGGTCAGTAGCTTATTAATAAAGGAAGGAAGTTATTAAAGTTGGTCAGTTACTTAATCAACTAGACGAGTAGTTTGTGAATTTTTATTCACATGATCAAAAGGAATTAATGAGCAATTATTTTTATATATGTTGCCACTCACAGTGTAATGTGTGATCAAGGAGAAAGTATATAGTTAGCCACTCACAGTTAATGTGTGGTAAAGGAAGTTCGGTTTAATTAAAGGAGACTCATGAGATTATTTTTGAATCACTTTAAATCGAAGAAAATTGAGTATGGCTTGCTTGATTTGATGCATACTTTTATGTGATGTTATATGCGATTCATAACATTGTGAAACCGGTTAATCACGTAAAGTGTAAGAGGATTCGCATCAAAACTCTTGGAACGTATATATCTTGAGGATGAACAATGGGGGGAGTCGTATGGAACAGTGATCTATGACTTCTAGTTGGAGTACAAGACATTGTACTCTTTTATATTTTTAATGTGCTGGAATTCCGTTCAATGCAGAATCTAAAGTTTAAATATCATAAATTAATTTATTGAGTCTATGCACAAGTGAAGAGTTGTCAAAGGAAAGTTATGTGAATGTTTTAGTTCATGTTGTTATGTTGCATAGTCTTTAGTAGTTATGTACTCAGCTTTGCTGACTGTTTGTTTGTGTGCATGGCTTTGTCTTTGACTTGGCCCTACAATGACCCACTTTTTGGTGAGTAGTTGTCTAGAATAAGAAAAGCTACAGGTATAAGTGGGCATATGTCATTTCATGCTGGGCCGGAGTTCAGAGCGCTTGCTGTGTTGTTTTGTAGTTTTAATTTTATTGCTTATGAAGTACTAACTTTTATTTGGATGTTGTTTTATTTTCAAAGTTTCTAGTTTTGGTTTTTTAAAGGGCCATTAAAATGGTTCCAAAGTGTAATAAAGTTATAAGTTGATTTTTATTATGGATGTTGGTTTGAATTTAGTTTTGAGATTTGTTTTGAAGTTTAGTTTGAAAATTGGTTTTGTTTTTAAGACTTCCGCTGTAGTACTTTGATAAATTCTTTAGCCGTTATCACGGTGGCGGTAATACTTTGGTTTTTCCCGTTATTTAGGAGTTTTAATAATTATGATTCTTCAATATTTATAATATGTTTATCGGAAAAATATAGAGTAGGAAGTTATGAAATTCCAGGATGTTACAAGGATCGTTGGAAGGAATACTTTGTAATCTTAGTATCCAATCAACAGTGTTTGAGGAGATCTAAGAGACCAAGGAGGGAAATATGAGGTTGGATAGAATAAAGGAGAAATTGAATGCAGGAAAGGCTATGGACTTCAAAATCAACGAAGATGGAAGTTTAAGTTATAAAGGAAGGTGCTGTGTACCGCAGGAAATGCAAAGAGTTGAACAGAAAGATTATGGAGGAAGTTCATAATACACTATACTCTGTCCACCTCGGAGGAGATAAGTTGTATAAGGATTTGAAAAAGGTGTATGTGTGGCCTAGAATGAAGAGGGAAGTGGAAGAATTCGTGATTAAGTGTCTTATATGTCAAAAGGCTAAAGTTGAGCATAAAAGGCCGCAAGGAGAGGTTCAACCACTTGATGTCCCGGGATGGAAGTGAGATTGCATATCAATGGATTTTTTAACCTTCTTACCAAAGTCAAAGAATCAGAATGATACTATATGGGTTGTGGTGGATAGGATTACTAAATTGCAGTGTTTATACCGATGAAGGAAACTTGGAAAATGGAATAACTTGCAAAGTCTTACATGAAGCATGTTGTGAGGCTACATGGATTTCCAAAGAATATCGTATCAGATAGGGATTCTAGGTTTTCTTTCGAAATTTTGGAAAAGTGTTCAGGAGAACTTTGGTACGACGTTGAAGATGAGTACGACTTTCCATCCAACAACCGATGGACAAACAGAAAGGGCGATACAAACATTAGGGGACATGTTGAGAGCTTGTGTGATGGATTTTCAAGGGAAATGGGAGGACTAATTAGATCTGATTGAATTCTCGTACAACAATTGCTACCATGCAAGCATTGGCATGGCACCTTTTGAGGCAATGTATGGAAGGAAGTTTATAAGTCCCTTGTGTTGGATTGACATAAGTGAGACAGTAATTCTAGAACCTTTGTTTGTTGAGGAGACTACCAATAAGGAGAGAGTGATACAAGCAAAGATTAAAGCTGCACAGGATACGCAGAAATCCTATGCGGACCAAAAGCGTCAAGAAGTCGTGTTTGAAGTTGCGGATAAGTTGTTACTAAAAGTATCACCAATGAAAGGTGTTATGAGGTTTGGGAAAAAGGGGAAGTTAAGCCCGAAGTAGATTGAACAATATGAGATCTTGCAAAGGATTGGAAAGGTTGCATATAAACTAGCCTTACCAATGGAATTGAGCAAAGTTCAAAATGTTTTTCATTTATCTCAATTAAGAAAGTATGTGCCGGATAACTCACATTTGTTGCAGCCTTAAATAAGAGAATTATACCAAAGTTGGACTTATGATGAGAAGCCAATCAAAATACTTGATAGCAAGGTTCGTGATACTCATAGAAAATGTGTCAAAATATTGAATGTATTGTGGTCTAACCAAGAAGCCGAGGAAGCAATGTGGGAAGGTGAGGATATGATGAGGAAAAAGTATCTAGAGTTATTTTAGGTTAGTAGAGTTACGGGGACTGTAGACACCTACATTTGTCCCCCCCCCTTAAGCCGATGATAAACATATACCACGTCACTTACTAGTCCGGTCATGAGAAGCAAGCCGAAAGATCCAACCCGAAAGCACCTAAAAACTCTTCAAAACACTAAAAAACTCAAAAATATTTTCATTTTATTTTATTTTATGTTATCTTATTTTTCTATATTTTTCCCGTATTTTTCCACACTTTAAATAACAATGCTAACGACTTCTAAACGCTCGGAAACACATTTTTTGCCAGAACGAGCCCAAAACATGGTCATGAAGAAGGTAATCCTTCGAGCCCTAGTCATGGGCCCAATGCGAACCTTGTCCTTCCTCAAGCCCAATGAACTTTTCTCATCGAAGCCCAACAAAAGCAGTAAGGAGGAGGAAATGATGTAAGGGATGACGTAAGCAAGGAAAAGGGAGGCATGACGTCATCATTTATGCCCCCCAAGCACTCTACCAAAGGGAATATTTAGCGAAATTTCCGAAAAAAAAGAAGGTCGATCTGAGCGCATGAGCGCACACCCTGCGCCCACGTGCACGTCCTGCGCCCATACGCACAAAAAACGCCTTCATTTTCGGAAATTTTCACTATAAATAACTCCTTTCCTCCCCTTATTTCGAAGGATCTTAAGAGGAGAAAGATCTGTACATCATTCAACATCTTGGCATTGGGTATTCGAGCAAGCTTAGGAAATTCATAAGAAAGTAGAGAGAGTTTTATCATTTCCTTCCACAAAATCTTTTCATAAATTTCTTCATTTTTCTTTTAATCTTCATCTTCTTCATCATCAAAATCACAAAAACAATTTTATTTTCTTCTTTTAAGTTTTAGTAATAATATTAGGCTTTTTTGTATTTTAGTGCCTTTTATTTTCTAGTATTTGAATTTTAGTACCTTATGTTTTTTTCTGTTAATTTTAGTACCTTATGTTTTCCAGAAAACTAAATATCGGTACCTATTAACAGATTTCGTCAAAAAAATCCATCAACTGGGGCCCACCAACGACTGTATTTTTTTTTTCAACTTTTTCTGCTTCTCTTTCCTAAAAAAAAAAAAAAAAAAAAAAAAAAAAAAAAAAAAAAAAAAAAAAAAAAAAAAAAAAAAAAAAAAAAAAAAANAAAAAAAAAAAAAAAAAAAAAAACAGAAAAAAAACAAAAAAAAAACAAAAAACAATTTCTCTCTATTATACTCCATTAGACGTTCATTTAGCCTATCTTATACTCAATCAAAATTTTATTTAATCTGAAAATTTTACTTGAAATCCATTCTTGAATTGTCTACCTAAGTGAAGAACAAACAATAATCAACACAAGTACACAAATTAGACTAACTACTCAAAAGTTATTGTTCTAATTGACTTGAAGTTTTTCACTTGATTTGAGGGCTTATTAAATGAATTGAAATTTAGGTTACAATGATTTAAAAGTGAAAAAATTCAGTCTTTCTCTTTTTATAAGTGTAGTAACAAACAATCATTAAAGTAGTACACAAATTAGATTAACCTTCCAAAAGTTAGGGTTCTAATTGACTTGGAGTTATTCTATTGATTGGGAATGTTCGATTAATTTGTAAAATTTGGGTTTTTTTGAGTTATTCCATTAATATCCAAAATTGGGAGAGAAAAAATTAAGGTTCAAATAAGGATTTTCGGGTTGATTATGAAAAGAAAATTGTAAAATTAAAGGGATGAGTAAGAAAATGATGAAGTTTAGTTGAGAAAAGGAAGGTAATGACCTTAATTAGCGAAAAGTGGGCCCACCAAACGGATTTTTTGACGGAATCTGTTATTGGTACTATTTTTTGTGTTTTTTGGAAATATAAGGTACTAAAATTAAAAAATAAAAACATAAGGTACTAAAATTCAAAAATTGGAAAATAAAAGGTACTAAAATACAAAAAAACATAATATTAATGATTGAATTAATAATATTGTTATTATTACATTAGTATCATATTCATCTCCATCACCATATTCGTCGCATTCGGGTATTTGGATTCTTGAAGGCAATCTTACGCTCGTTTTGACACTAGTATGCAAGGTATCTAATATGAGGCCGCACTAAACAACTTTCTCTCTGCAAGTTCATATTCCAAGCTCGTTATTCATGTTCGTCGCATTCTCTATTTATTATCATTATTATTGTTGTTGTTGTTGTTGTTGTGGTTGTTGTTGTTGTTGTTATTATTGTTGTTGTTGCTGTTGTTGCTGTTGTTGTTGTTGGTGGTGTTGTTGTTGTTGTTGATGTTGTTGTTGGTGTTGTTGTTGTTGTTGTTGTTGGTGTTGTTGTTGTTGTTGTTGTTGTTGTTGTTGTTGTTGTTGTTATTTTTGTTGTTGTTGTTGTTGTTGTTGCTGTTGTTGTTGCTATTTGCTGTAGTGGTAGTGTTGTTGTTTTGTTGTTTTTGTTGTTTTGTTGTTGTTGTTTTTGGTTGTTTTGCGTTTGTTGTTGTTTTTTGTTGTGTTGTTGTTGTGTGTTGTTGTTGTTGTTGTTGTTGTTGTTTTTTGGTTGTTGTGTTTTGTTTTTGTTGTTGTGTTGTCGTTGTTGTTGTTGTTGTTGTTGTTTTTGTTGTTGTTATTGTTGTGGTTGTGGTTGTCGTTGTTGTTGTTGTTGTTGTTGTTGTTGTTGTTGCTGTTGTTATTGTTGTTGTTGTTGTTTGTGGTGGTGGTGGTGGTGGTGGTGGCGATGGTGTTGCTGTTGTTGTTGTTGTTGTTGTTGTTGTTGTCGTTGTCGTTGTTGTTGTTGTTGTTGTTGTTGTTGCTGTTGTTGTTGTTGTTGTTGTTGTTGTTGTTGTTGTTGTTGTTGTTGTTGTTGTTGTTGTTGTTGTTGTTGTTGTTGTTGTTGTTTATCTGTTAAATATTGATTGAATAATCACTTCGAGATGTAATAAAACACGGAAAATAGAAAGAATGATGCCTAGGCCTGTAAAGCTTTTAATGAGCATGATTACATGATATTGTAGTTGTTTTAAGTTTTATTTTCTTAAGCATGTTTAAATGTTTTAAAAGCTTTATGAGCAAGATCACATGAATTTATCGTTTTGCCCAAAGCATGATTACATGATCTTTAAGGCCCTGTTCTTCTCGTCTTATTTTTGCTTATCTGAACTTATTTTTGCTGAACTGAACTTATTTTTTCTGAACTGAACTTATTTTTGTTGATCTGAACTTATTTTTGCTGAACTGAACTTATTTTTGCTAATCTGAACTTATTTTTGCTGAACTGAACTTATTTTTGCTGAATTTGTTTTATATTAATTAAAAATTATAGGGCAATTATATACTATATTTGAATTTTATTTAGGTAAAAATAATTGATTTATTATAATTTCTAAATTATATATAATCTGATTTTTTCCCTCAAATTTCATTATGGACAAAGGAATGCACAATATTTTATCATCTTCTTTTTCGTATCATAAAGTTTCCATGTATTATAATATTATCATATATCTATATTAACATATATTTATTTTCATATAAAATAATAAATTTCCAATTCTCCATCAAAAATATAAAATCATATGTAAATATTTTTTTTTACATATTATTTCCATACAATACATATTCTCTTCGAAAATGCTACCTAAATATTTTTAAAATTATATTCTACTGTTTTTATACTATAATTTCTCATTTAAAAAGATGTGCACATATAAATATCCATGTACAAATTAATTTGCATAAGACATATAGATTTTTGTTTTTTTTTTTTTTTTGAACTGGACTTATTTTTTGCTGAACTGAACTTATTTTTGCTAAACTGAACTTAATTTTGCTGATGTGAACTTATTTTTGCTTAACTGAACTTGTTTTTGCTGATCTGAACTTATTTTTGCTGATCTGAACTTATTTTTGCTGAACTGAACTTATTTTTGCTGAACTAAACTTATTTTTGCTGAAAATAAGTAAAAATAAGACGAGGAGAACAGGGCCTAAGTGCTTTTAAGCTTTTCCAACATGTTTTACCGCTTTTCCTATTTACGTGATTGTGCTTGTATGTAAGCCATGATGACGGCTTTTCACATAGTTTAGGACAATAATAAAAGACCGATACTTAAAATCTCAGAAAGTCATATTGATCATTAAGATTCGAACCATGAATTGGGATAATCATGACTTAAACGAAGTGATCACCATCCTAGCAAACAACGTGTGCATTAACCTAACTCGCTTAGTAAGCACTCATGCGGTGCGCACTTAAGGACTAAATATGATGTAATGTTGCTTGATATTGCATGATGAGATTACAAATGAAATCTAGTGGAGGACAACATGATGTGGAGGAGTCTTGTAAGTTGAAGCTCGTCCCCGAACCCATGAAACTGGTGCACAACCTAACTATTGGGAAGTTGTCTCACCTCACTTTGGTCGGTGAGAACGCAGTGACTTGGGTCCGTAAGACTCTACGGAGTGCGGTTGTGGACTCTATTGGAGCGTCTTTCCTCGCCAAGCGTACTCATCTTACGCAATGACCCTTTCCATGGTCTGAAGAACAAGGCATACAAAACACTCAACTCGTGGACCCTATTTTTCAAACGTTCACAGTTTGGTGACTCTATTGGGGACTTCCTTTGTGGATTTCCCCTAAGGATAAGAGGACGAAACTTGAAAAATCTCGTAATTGTGATCATGTCATATTAAGTATTTTGTTAAACATAACGCATATACGTTGCTTGGTACCTTAAAGGAGGCTTCTTTTAAGGATATGTCTCCGTGAGCCTGCTTCATGCTACAGACCAACCCCGGGGATTTTCATACTAGTGGGAGTAGGGTGCCCTACCTCTAGAAGCCATGCGATATGAACACCTATCACAACCAATGGCGTGCGGTCCACTGATAGGCGACTTGCACCTCAATCATCAATAAGTTGTGACATCAGTAGGTCATACCGTCTTGAGCCATATGGTACCTTCACACACCAAGCCTTTTTATTAGTAGCACATAGAACCTTTGCTTAGGATGATAACGACTCATGTTAGGGTGCTATGTTACTATATGTTTAAAGACTCAGTTAGAATTTATTGAATGCGCATGCACGTGTGCACCCCTTATGTGATTTAAATTCTTGCATTTATATGCCTTTATGTGCTTTCATATGTCGTGATATACCGAACCTTTGAACCTGTAGAGTCCACGTAGGGAGTCTCATATAGTCATGGTTACTCTCTTAGAGTATGCTGCCACATGTCATTTAGAACCCCTAGGATTCATCTCATACTTGTAAAAGTACTTCTAGCACATTCTTAGAAAAAAGCCAAAAAAAAAAAAAAAAAAAAAAAAAAAAAAACAAAAAAAAAAAAAGATGCACATATTTTATCATCTTCTTTCGTATCATAAAGTTTCCATGTATTATAATATATCATAATCTATATTAAAATTATTATTATTTCATATAAAATAATAATTCCATTCTCCATCAAAAATATAAATCATATGGAATATTTTTTTTTTACATATATTTCCATACAATACATATTCTCTCTTCGAAAATGCTACTAAATTTTTAAAATTATATTCTACTGTTTTTTAACTATAATTTCTCATTTAAAAAGATGGGCCATCATATAAATATCATGTAAAAATTAATTTGCATAAGACATATATAGATTTTTGTTTTTTTTTTTTTAGAACTGGATTATTTTTGCATGAATGAACTTATTTTTGTATAAATGACTTAATTTTGCTGATGGAACTTTTGTATTTTTGTTAACTGAATTCTTGTTGACTGATTTTGCTGTCTGAACTTATTTTTTTGCTGATTGAATTATGTTTCTGAACTTATTTTTGCTGAACTAACATTATTTTGCTGAAATAAGTAAAATAAGACAGAGGAGAAGCAGAGGCCTAAGTGCTTTTTAAGCTTTTCCAACTGTTTTTACCGCGTTTCCTATTTACGTGATTGGTGCTTGTATGTAGCCATGATGACGGCTTTTCACATAGTTTTAGGACAATAATAAAAGACCGATACTTAAAATCTCAGAAAGTCATATTGATCTTAAGATTCGAACCATGAATGGAGATATCATGACTTAAACGAAAGTGATCACCATCCTAGCAAACAACGTGTGCATAACCTAACTCGCTTAGTAAGCACTCATGCGGTGCGCACTTAAGGACTAATATGATGTAAGTGCTGATATTGCATGATGAGAACAAATGAAATCTAGTGGAGGACAATGCAGATGTGGAGGAGTCTTGTAAGTTGAGCTCGTCCCGAACCCATGAAACTGGTGCACAACCTAACTATGGGAAGTTGTCTCACCTCACTTTGGTGCGGTGAGAAGCTCAGTGGTGACTTGGGTCCGTAGACTCTACGGAGTTGCGGTTGTGGACTCTATTGGAGCGTCTTCCTCGCCAAGCGTACTCATCTTAACGCAATGACCCTTTCCATGGTCTGGAAGAACAAGGCATACAAAAACTCAAATCGTGGACCCTATTTTTCTTCAAACGTTCACAGTTTGGTGACTCTATTGGGGACTTCCTTTGTGGATTCCCCTAAGGATAAGAGGACAAACTTGAAACATCGTTATTGTTGATCATGTCATATTAAGTATTTGTTTTAAACATAACGCTATACGTTGCTTGGTACCTTAAGGAGGCTTTTTAAGGATATGTCTCGTGAGCGCCTGCTTCATGCTACAGACCAACCCCCGGGATGATTTTCATACTAGTGGGAGTAGGGTGCCCTACCTCTAGAAGCATGCGATATGAAACACCTTCACAACCAATGGCGTGCGGTCCACTGATAGGCGCTACTGGATGCCACCTCAATCATAATAAGTTGTGACATCAGCGATAGGTACATACCGTCTTGAGCCATATGGTACCTTCACACACCAAGCCTTTTTATTAGTAGCACATAGACCTTGCTTAGGATGATAACGACTCTATGCTAGTGTCATGTAGGGTGCTATGTTACTATATGTTTAAAGAATCAGTTATAGAATTTTATTGAAGATGCGCATGCACGTAGTGCACCACCTTATGTGATTTAAATTCTTGCATATATATGCCTTTATGTGCTTTCATATGTCGGATATACCGAACCTTTGAACCTGTAGAGTCCACGTAGGGTATCATATAGTCATGGTTACCTCTCTAGAGTATGCTGCCACATGTCATTAGAACCCCTAGGATTCATCTCATACTTGTAAAAGTACTTCTCAAGCACATTCTTAGAAAAAAGCCC